>CM076678.1:88367718-88707718 GCA_038501925.1 Xenopus petersii
TTAATTAAAAAAAAATGACAATTGTTTTTAAATAAAATTTGGTAGAAATAAATTAGAACACTTTACAGAACTGTCAAAAAAAACATTAAATCAGCCCCATCCCATGCTCAAACACACACAAAGAGACACACAAACACAGAGAGACACAGAGACAAACACACACACAAAGAGACACACAAACACAGAGACAAACACACACACAAAGAGACACACAAACACAGAGAGACACAGAGACAAACACACACACAGACAGAGACACAACACACAAAGACAGAGAAACACACACAGACACTCAAACACAGAGACACATACACACACAGACCCAAACACAGAGAGACACACAAAGAGACACACAGAGAGACACACAGAGAGACACACAGAGAGACACACAGAGAGACACACAGAGAGACACACAGAGAGACACACAAAGAGACACACAAAGAGACACACAGAGAGACACACAGAGAGACACACACAAACAGACACAGACAAACACAGAGAGACACACAAAGACACAAACACACAAAAAGACACACAGAGAGACACACAAAGAGACACACAAAGAGACACAGACAAACACAGAGACACACACAGACACAAACACACAAAAAGATACACAGAGAGACACACAAAGAGACACACACACAGACACACAAAGAGACACACACACAGACACACAAAGAGACACACACACAAACACAGACACACACAGACACAAACACACAAAAAGACACACAGAGAGACACACAGACACAAACACACACAAACACAGAGACACACACAGACACAAACACACACAAACACAGAGACACACACAGACACAAACACACACAGAGAGAGACACACAGACACCCCTACCTCTCCTAGGAGCTTCGTGTAACAGCATGGGAACTCTGACACCTCCCAACCCGTCTGATGGCCAATCGCCTTTGCCTGACTGATCCAGGGAGGGAGGGAGGAGGAGGAACATGCAGCTGCTTGATGAGTCACTGTGAAGCAGAAGCCCAGCGTGCTGTAAATCTCTCTCCTCCTCTATCTCCCAGTCTTAGCAGCAATGACAAATCGCAAGGAAAAGTAAGATCGTTTTACCCCTCATTCCATGCAGGCTGGCCAGAGGCTTTAAGAGGCGTGCAGATACTTCTTCCTCGCTTCAAGCATTGACACTGAGGTGAAATCTCGCGAGATTTTGAGTAAGCATATTTTTCCCATGAGGCTTTGCACACGACTTTCACAAAGTCGGGGCTTGTGGAGTCTCCTGCACACTTTTAAACCTCTCTATTAGTTACATGTATTTAAAAAAAAAAAAAACTATGTGATTAAGATTAACTCTTTATTTACAGTTCTACTATAAGTAAAAAAGTGACAGGTTTCCTTTTTAAGGTTGAGAGCTGTAATTTTTTCATAACAGCAGGGGCTACTGACCGTGCAGTGTACTGTAATGTAAAGTATGGACAGTTCCATGCAGTTGGAAAACACTTTTGAACAAAAAACTGCAGAAAATTAAAGAAAGAAAGAAAGAAAGAAAGAAAGAGAGAGAGAGAGAGAGAGAAGGGGCGGGACTTGCGTGGGGCTTTGCTGGCATTGCACAGTATTGTTTGTCACTCATGGCTATGACCGCTTCCTGTGGAAAAATGAAAGTACACGCCCAGCCCTCGTTTCAGCACTGACACGGAACAGAGAGGATCTGTCTGCAGTCGCAATATAAGTAAATTTTTAAGAGGTAAAACGCAGTTCTTTCTGTTGTGCTATACATATATAGGAAGGGGACTATAACACAGCATGTCCCATTATATTTGATAATGAGAGAGTTTTATGTAGTGATAACACAGTGTTTTTTTCATTGAGCTATACATTTACTTTTGCTTACATTTTAGCGTGGCATTAGGAAAGAGATTGTCAGTCCTTGTGTATGATGCAGCGCTTTTGATGCTGCTGGCTGCAGTGAGTACCACGTTACTACTGGGCTGTCTGGTTGTTGTGCCCCATGTGTAGGGGAGGAGCATTCTTTGCATTTCAGCTCAAAGCTAATTGGCAAGTTTCAGCATAACATTGTGGCACAGACAAACACCATGGACTCCTACTCAACTTTAATTTATCCACTGGGATTCTAATCTGGAAGAATATTCAGCAATAAGGAAAGTGATAGTTGTTGTTTTCTCCCCACTGTTATTGTTGTTAACACCTATTTATAAATAGTCAACATATTCTGCAGCACTGTACAATAAATAGGTGTTTATATTACATACAAATGTAACCAATAGCAGATGCAAGAAGTAACAAGGTCCCAGCCCAAAAACATTTCTGGTAATCATCGTATAGGTCTGAAGATTGCTTGATCAAGATCTCTGTATGTAGAACTCTTTTATGTAAACCAAGCAGGGGTGATGGTCCTGGGCCCTGCACAAGCCAAGGCTCCACAGAGTAGCAGTTGTAGTTAGGAACAGTGTAGGAAGCCAATATGGGCAATGTCCTGATGCAAGAAACAATTGGTGAGCAAGAACCCACCAATCTATGGGTTTTGGGTGGATCTGCACATTACTACTGCATCCTATAGCCCTAAAATCAGCTCTGCCTTTAATGATCCTGTTTGAACAGGGTACTGTATATATTGCACGTCAATTCAGAATTTTTGTAGTCTACCCAGGGTCGGACCGGGGTGCAGGACACTGGGGATTTCTCCCCGCCCCGACCGATTGAAAATCACAGGTACGCACTGGTTGGGGCAGGGTGGAGGTGGGTTGTGGGCGGCTGCAGAAGGGGGCCCTGAAGTTGGTGGGGGAGAGTCTAGGGGACGGAGCAGGTGCCTGCGGGCCCCTGATAAGGCAGCCCTGGACCCCTGCAGTCTGACACTGAGTCTACTGAAGATTCTTTTGTGAACAGGTGCTATTAAATGCAAATATTGCAGAAAAGGTGGTCAACGATGACAGATGTTAAACTGTATAAACAAATCCCAATACAAATTAAACAAGATAAGTGCGTATATGACTAGTGGCACACTCAGTTGTTTTATGTATGCAAAAAAAAGGCCGATCTGTCCCTTACAGTGGAACTAGAACATGATCAGGAACACAGTGGATTGGAATTTTTTCTGCCTGTGTTTGTTTAAAGCCAAGGGTATTGGCACACAGAATTGTCACACCAAAATCTGCACTACCACAGGAGACAAATCTGCAGAAAATACCTTTGGATCACTAAAGAATAGCATTTACTCCAGCTCTAGTAACTTATCAGATGTTTGAATTCAAACAGAAGACCAATCATTGTTTCATTTGCCTTGCAATACTTTGGTTGCTATGGGTTTTCTAGAACTGGAGCAAATGTTATACTTTTATTTTACCTGTATATAGTAGTAAATTACCTAAATGTACATGAATTCTACCTGTGGAGAATAAAGATAAGTAAAATAACAATACCTGTAGGAATCTAGCAGTTTACATTTTATACATTAGCGTTCATTACATGGACAGCTGTACCTCATAATGGTAGAACTCAAAAATAAGCTTGGTCTATATGAAGTGAGGTAGATGGAGTGTTTTTAATCTTGATTATTAACATTGTACTCTCTTCGCTCTGTGCAGGCCACTTTTCTAAAAGAAAACCCGGCCCATGCCCTATCTATGCTGTAAATACACATAATTCCGGCCCTCCTTTCCCTTTCAAGTTTATATTGGCTTTCAACTATAAACTTCAAATGCATATTGGTTCTTCACGTGTGCCATATTTTTATATCTGCAGGATGGCCATGGAGATGCAGGCAGTGGTCATGGCTGTTGGAGGAGGCTCTCGTATGGGGGAACTAACTGCAAGCATGCCCAAGCCACTGCTTCCTGTAGGAAACAGACCTTTGCTATGGTATCCATTGAATATGCTTGAGCGAGCTGGATTTGAGGGTAAGTCATTTTGATTAAAATAAGTATGTAATGGGTTGAGTTTTGTTCTGTACGGGGCTGAATCTTAAACCAAGATTATGGATTCAATGTATTTCTGATAGCATTCCAAAAATACAAGTACCAGGAACTTGTGTGATATTAAAGGTGACCAGTATTATGGAGGGCCTAGGAGCACTGCCACAAACCTACAGCATAGGGAGATGGATACATTTATATACCAGAACAGGAGGCACTACAATCTACATTAGCTCTGCCTTATGTGCATCATGGCTAAATAGGTACAACATGAAATGTGTAAGGAGGAGCTAATACTTGTTTTTTAATAAAAATTCCATCTAATTTAAGTCTGGACTGAAGTGTTCCTTGGTGTGTCTGTTCTGCTATACATAGTTTATCTCTTATAGCGACCCGTTTATTGAAAACAGAGAGGAAATATCAAGACAGTAAAATTTGCATTTGTTAGAAGGATTTACCTCCAATGCAGACAGTTCGTTAGGAGAAGTGGTTTATTAGTATTTTATTTTATAAAGCCATAAGATATTATTTTTATACATTTTAAATCCTTCCAATGAAACATAATAATGAGCAAAACCAGCCACTTTGTTAGACATGTCTGAACTTTGTGTAAAAAGAATTGGATTTCCAGTGTGCCGTTTACTCTAGGAGTAGCTATTACTTTGCCTCTATTATTCCTGTTAGCCATGAACTTGTTCTTAATTTCTATTAGAGGTAATAGTGGTGACCACTAAAGAAGTGCAAAGAGAGGTGCAGAAGTCTTTTCCAGACACCAAATTAAAACTGGATATTGTGTGCCTGCCTGAGGATAAGGCTACTGAGATGGGCACTGCAGATTCCTTACGCCACATCTATCAGAAAATTAAGGTAGGTCCCTGTCACAGCAATACCAATGTACATGCCAGTCTTCATGATAGAGAAAAGAATATTCTGAGAAATGATAGCAAAGTATTGGTGTTAAACGTTAGTAAAAAAAATTTAAATTATTGACAACTTTGATCAAACTTTTCTTCCTTCATTTCTAAATTCACTTTCTACAGACTGATGTTTTAATAATAAGCTGTGACCTTATCACGGAGGTAGCGCTGCATGAGATTGTGGATTTGTTTCGAGCTCACAGTGCTTCAGTGTCTATGTTGATGCGGAAGGCATCAGAACCCATTGAAAATGTTCCAGGGCTGAAAGGGAAGCAGAAAGCAGGTGAGCAAACTTTCAGATGCAAATTGTATCATAAATACGACGTGTGCAAGTGCATCCATCATGGGTCCTGAGGTGCACAATTTTGCTCTTATATATGCTCTAGCACAGGGGTCCCCAACCTTTTTCACCCCGTGAGCCACACTCAGATGAAAAACTTGTCCGTGAGCAACACAATAAGCGCAAACATAATTTTTATTACTATTAAGCATATACTCTAAATTAAAATGTCATATAATATCAATTAAAGTGAAATCTGGCACTGCATATTTTCTGCCAGTTTTTGAATATCGGGGGTGTAGTTTGTTACAGCCAGCCTTATGCATTCTCCCAGATGATCATCATTTAAATGTGTTCTATATTTAGATTCTAACATTTTCATAGCTGAAAATCCAGATTCATAAAGGTAGGTTGACCCAAAACAGGAATTCAGTCTTTGTGAGGTTCCTTTTAGGATGGGAAACTTGAAGATTTCTATTAAAGTCTAGAAGTCATTTTGCAGTGATCTTGATTTCAAAATGTGATCTGGATGGGCAATATGAGGGATTGGCTGCTGCCGGGTCAGGTACATAGGGCTATTTGGTGTCACAGATGTTTGGTGCAATATGATTGATTTTTGGCTCCTGCTGGCACAGGTACATATTTGGGGACAATATTGTGGATTTTTGGCTCCTGCTGGCACAAGTACATATTTAGGAGCAATATGATGGATCTTTGGCTGCTGCTGGCACAGGTACATAATTGGGGACATCCTGCTGGCACAGGTACAGATCAGGGGCAATATGTGGGATTGGTTGCTGCTGGCTCAGGTCCATGGGGCAATATGGTGGCTGCTGGCACAGGAACACAGATGTTTGAGGCAATATGATGGATGTTTGGCTCCTGCTAGCACAGCAGGCATAGGTGTGGCTTGGGGGTAACAATATGATGAATGTTTTGGCTTATGCTGGCACAGGTACAGATTGGGGGAAATCTGAGGAATTGACTGCCATTGCCACAGGTACAAATGGGGGCATATGATAGGTTCTGGCAATGGTAATGCAGGACCAGGTGGCACTGATTGAAGCCCTTGCCAAAATACCTTGGCCCAGTCCTGGCAGTTATACAAGTGGATGGATGAGCAGGTGGCACAAAGGACACTGGGCAGCACTAAAACTCTGGTGCAAATCATGTGGAGTTGGGAATAATAATGGTACAACAAGAAAATAGGTGAGGAAGCAGGAGTTACAGAGAATATGGAATTATCAGAATTGGCACAGTAATGGCAGGGACTAGGGAGAAGGGCTCACTGTGGGCTGACATATGACATCAAGGCACGGCAGAAAAATATTGTGCTGAGGCTGGGACGCGAGGGACAGAAACTATTCTGTTAGAGCTCAATGCTGGATGTACAAGCATATCATTTCTGACAGCAATAAGATTATTGTTATTTCCAGCCACATACAAGTACTGTTTTACCCAGTAGATCCGACTCACTAGCCCTGTGTAATAGTAAGCATTTTAACAAATTGTGGGCCAGCGAGATCCCTTCTCCATGACTCACCATAAGAAGCGTATATCACAGTTTCAGTTCAAGCACGATCCTTTCTATACAGCCAACCTTATGAAGTACGTGTAAAAGTTTCAGTGTGATTCTTTCCAACCAGCCCTCATAGTCTCTCATAAACTGCCAGTGTCTTCCCCCGACCAGTTCTGTGAGCCTCCTGTCAAATCGATCAGTGAGTTATAACAGCGTTATCTTTTCTCTCCATTCTCTTCCTGCGCGTCCTACTCACTGCTCGCTCACAGGACTAATTGCGAACATGCTGTTATAACTCACTGATCGATTTGACAGGAGGCTCACAGAACTGGTCGGGGGAAGACATTGGCAGTTTATGAGAGACGCTTTTAAACGTACTTCTTAAGGTTGGCTGTATAGAAAGGATCGTGCTTGAACTGAAACTGTGATATACGCTTCTTATGGTGAGTCAAAGAGAAGGGATCTCGCTGGGCCACAATCTATTAAAATGCTTCCTATTACACAGGGCTAGCGAGTCGGATCTTCTGGGTAAAACAGTACTGGTATGGGGCTGGAAAAGCTTACTCGAGCAACACCAAGAGGAGCTGCGAGCAACATGTTGCTCGCGAGCTACGGGTTGGGGATCACTGCTCTAGCACTTGTCCTCATGGCATTAGTAATTGAGCCAATAACTTTTTAAAACTCTTGCTGTGTGGTATCCACTGATTACAGTACCTACTGTATGTTTCCATATTACATTGCTATTGTCTATAGGTGTTTTAATTGCAGTTTGGTCTGTTGGTCACCCACACTAGTGACCAAGAGAGATGGCAGAAGGGTTTTAGGTTTTGTACTTGCAGGACCCAAGGGGCTTGGGTATTCCATAAACTGCCTATTGTGGTACATTAGTGGTGGGGGGTAGTAACTTTTTTAGAGTGAAGCATA
This sequence comes from Xenopus petersii, assembly GCA_038501925.1. Classification (NCBI taxonomy): domain Eukaryota; kingdom Metazoa; phylum Chordata; class Amphibia; order Anura; family Pipidae; genus Xenopus; species Xenopus petersii. The sequence goes on from CM076678.1 coordinate 88,375,264, forward strand.
TTCCTAGAATGGTTAAGGTGGTTGTGACTTCACAGTAGTAGAACATTTATTTGCAGATGCAGGCTGGCAAAGGCTGAATACTACTGCTAGTCATCAAGGGGAATAAGCGAGTAGTAGATGAATGTATATACATGCTAGTTTGAAAACACAGTCATGCTTCCAAATCTAACAAAATATCTGTGGTGCTGCCTTTGAGTTCCCCTTAATTGCAAAATATACAGTTTCTAGATAACATTGATATGCACTGAATTGTTTCGTAAAGCATACTGGAATAAATTATTCTTAGTGAAATCTTATATACGTTGTTCCCAAGACTTGGAACTGCCATATTGATCCTTTTTTTGGAAACCATTTAAGTGACTTGCAGAGACAGCTGTCATAGTGGAACATAGAAAGTGATAAAAGTGAAGAAATTCTGCATTTGTAGATAACTGATTTATTTAAGGGAACAGTTCAGTGTAAAAAAAACTGGGTAAATAGATAGGCTGAGCAAAATGTTTCTAATATAAACTAGTTAGTTAGCCAAAAATGTAATGTATTAAGGCTGGAGTGAGCAGATGTTTAACAGAACAGAACACAACTTGCTTTTCAGCTCTCTAACTCTGAGTTAGTCAGTGACTTGAAGGGGGGCCACAAGGGACATAACTGGTCAGTGAGGTTTGCAATTGATCCTTAGCATGCAGGTCAGATTCAACAGCAGCAGTTATGACCCATGTGTTCCCCCCTCAAGTCACTGATTAGTTAATGCCTGGTAACAAATCAGTGGAAACAGAGAGCTGCAAGGCAGGAAGTAGTGTTCTGGCTATTATGTTAGATATCCGGTTATGTTAGACTCCAGCCTTTGTATTATATTTTTGGCTAACTAACTATATTGAAATCATTTTTTATTTTGCACAGCCTTATCTATTTTTCCAATTTTTAGTTTGATACTGAACAATTCCTTTAAGAACATCTATGCTAGCAACAAAATGGTTCTTGGTAGCGGCAAAGCTTTTACTTAGCGCCTTACTTTTTACCATTTTTCGGATAATGGAATCCCCTAGATATTTATAGTAAGGACCTGCTTTTTTATGCTAATCTATGAACCAGTTTAGCAAACCAGCCTTCCTATTTGCTGTGTTTCAGTGGAAGAAAGAGACTTTATTGGTGTGGATGACAAAGGAACCCGCCTCTTGTTACTTGCAAATGAGGAGGACTTGGATGACGGTCTGAATTTAAAGAGGAGCCTTCTTCAGAGGTTTGTCAGCATAGATGAAACTTGATAAAAGCTGTTGTTGCCGTTAAATATAGCAGAATTTATTTAGTGTATATTTTTATACACCCTTTATTGTACAGGGTGCCGTACAATAAAACAATATGTAAATTGAACAGATATGGACCAATGCAGTTACAGAATATAATTAAATACCCAAATATACTTAGTTTTTATGCAATTAAAACTTGCTTCCAAGCCTGGAATTCAAAAATAAGCACCTGCTTTGAGGACACAGAGAGCAACATCCAAGGGGTTGGAGAGCAACATGTTGCTCACAAGCTACTGGTTGGGGATCACTGTTGTAATATATATATTTAGTATTTTTTTTGTTTTGTTTTGTGCATTGATCCCTAAACTCAGTAACTGACAGCAGCACAGAACCAGCAGAAAAGAAAGTGGCATCTTTATAGGCACAGATCTTCACTGCTCAAATACTGTGGTTACCTTGGACTGGTATAGAAGCCAAAAACATAATGTACAACATTTTTGCCCTACGTCTTTAGTTAAGCTTCAGTTCTCCATTGATGTTTCACTGTTGGGCATAGGGGTTTGTTTATCAAAGGGTGAAAAATTGAGTTCACTGCAGTTTAGGAAAGAAACATTTCACAGTTCTGTGTACATTTGTAAGGTATATTTAGGGGCATATATATCAAGGTCAAAAAGTAATCATCCTTTGATAAATATGTCTTAAAAATCATATACACTGAAAAGTACATCTGTAAAATTCCCCTCTGACAAATTCTGTTTTACTTTACTTTGTTTATTTTAAGTTCATGCTTTAGAAGCTCAAATAACATGTATACGGTATGTATTATCTTAGAATGACGTTGGATTAGATGTGCTTTTTCCTTGAGTTTAATGTAGAACATGGTGACTGTTTTCTGATTAAAACTGCAGGAACAAACCACAGGGAAATGTTTCAGATTGCTTCCAACTGTAGTGAGGGACTTGAATTCATTCTGAAATCAAATGATGTTATAACTAGAAAACATAGCAGGAGGCCTCCAGAGAAGCGATGAGGGTTCAAGCTGGCCATACAAAGATCTGCTCACTTTAAAAGTTTGCCAAACTAGCGGGTATTTGCCCAATTTGCACTCAAGTGCTGACTTGAGAAAATAATCAAGTGGTCTATCTTTTCTTCCATTAAAATTCTAGTTTTTGCATTGATCCCATATATATGCAAATGGAATTGAGATTACAAAGTATGATGGTGATGATGCTATTTTAAATGTTAACTTTCTGTTAGATGCAGCACCTTTTAGGACAATAACACACATTACATTTTGTCTCCAATTTTTTTAGCCGTAACAAAATGTTTTTGCCATTGTGTGTGCTGAGAATCACAGCAAGTAAAAAACTGAAATTATGTATACATTGTATGTTTATTCATGCGATTAACTTAAAGGGCACCAATCATGACCAAAATCATTTGTAAATACACTATGTGAAAGTTCAAGAAATCTGATTTTTAAAACCGTTAGAATTGTTTGTATAATATAAATGATCAGCTCACTATTCCTTCTGCAAGATCTCCCCTATCTCCCCTGCAGTTCTAGCTGAGGCAGGCATCTTGGATTTCACTGGCTCCTCCTACCTATATCTTCCCAGCCAACTGTAGCTCTGAAATCTCGCACATGCTCAGTTCAAATTCCTTGTTTGCTTATCAACCCTTCTAAGCTATTTTCAAATCAGCCAAACCTGTGTGTTAGCTGCTGTTCAGTAGTGCTGCCACCTGCTGGAAGTTAGCAGGTGGCAGCACTTCTAGTGGATACTTCTAGCGGAGGAGTTTACTAAAACAAGGCATTCTGGGTAGAATACTCAAAGCAGTGTTACAATCTGAGCATGCTCCTGACATTTGCACATTAGAGTCTCTGTTAGAGTCTCAATATGGCCTCCCTCAGTGAAAGAACCCATTTGACAAAGTAAGGGATTTTTTTAAAACCTGCAGTTTTTTCAAAAAACTATATATGTAGTTTGATTAAACGTGTTTAGCTTGTACTGGTCAGATTGTTAATATGTGTTTGATTTTGGCTGTGATAGGTGCCCTTTAAATCTCAGCTCTCACAATGGCAAAGTATTTTTTGGTGTCACTGCGACAAAACACCACATGTCATTGCCCTTAACCATGATTCAGTATATTGTCCCATTATAAAGTGATTGAAAAAATACAAAGTTATTATTTTATAATGCATTTTATACCTATATAAGATTTTGGCAGTGCTTCCAATATTTCAACACTTCAAGATGGAAGCTCCATAGTGAGATATCTTCCAAAAGTTCACAATTGACATTAGTAATCTTAACCCTTTGTGTGCTGTTGATCAAAGAATCAAGGACACAGCACAGTAAATTATTATACATTTCAGAGCTACACATAACCCTAAGGGGAAATTTCAAGGTAAGCGTAGAATCTATTATCTAGAATTCCTGGGAGCTAGGGTTTTCTAAAGGGACCTTTCTGTAATTTGGATCACCAAATAATTTAAGCATGAAATAAACCAAATAGGATTGTTTTGCTACCACTGGAATCATGCACTAAGGGATCTCATACATGTATTTTAAGGGAATAAAGCATTGCTGCTGGTACACAAAATGTTAGCTATAGCTTTCTTGTTAGAACTGATAGCCTAGGGCTCCATCTCCTATTACATTACATATTATAAAGAGACGCTGATACTGTAGACTGTAAGCATTTTGGAGCAATACTGGTTTTATTTTATCTGTATGTTTTCATTTTCATATTTCATCCAGTCTCTAACATTAATGTGGTTGTTCCTTCCTACATAATATTATCATAACATAGACCTTTCTCGACCTGAAATTTGAGACAGTCTAGGAAAAAGCTCACACCTGCAAGGCGACCTCTGACTTTTGAACTAATTGACCCGTGACCCATGTCTATCATAAGTGACATAGAGTTTAATCTCTCAGATCCTTTTTATATTTCTGTATGTGATGGACAGTAGTCACCATACTTATAAAGCCACCCAGGCAAGATTTTCCACAATCATAATTAGAGTTTGTGTTCTATTTATGTTTTTTTTAAAAGAAATAAATAAAAATAAACAGAAAGCTGCGAGCTCTGCTCTTCTGCTTGCCTTTACAAATAGAGGAAAAAATCAGCATCATAACTAGTGGTCCCAAACACAAGGTATTGTTCTGTCTATGGAGAATGCTTAAGCTGACACAAGACATAAGGCAGGATTTATAAATGCAAACATGAAGATAAGCAGTTTTGTGCCCTCCTACTATGCCGATTTTTCTCCGATACACCAACCTTGAGGTGGGCGATGTCAGGTCTGATCTGATATCCAGGGTAGAGTCCTACAGCGGGTTGGGTACCCGCAAAAAGCAGGCACCCTGTGGAATGAGGGGAGGATTTTCAGGTGCGGGTATAGATGCGGGTTGTGGGTCGGGTTGCGGTTATTATCTAAATTTCTTATCTTATGTAATAGTGCCTATATTTTACTTTTTTTTAAAGTTTTACAAAACTTTTCTGTCCCGCCCACCTAAAATGCCGTCACTTCCAGTTTGCAGCACCACCATTTCCTGTTTGATGGTGGTCGGTGGGTTGCGGGTCAGGTTGCGGGTCCTGGTCGGGTAGCAGATCAAAGTGGGTAAATATGCGGTCGGGTCGGGTCCGGGTCTTAGAAATTGGTTCCGCGCAGGAATTGAATCCAGGGTCAAACGAGAACAAGAATGTCGGGACGAGGACTGCATCAACGAGCCAATGCAGTCTTTGCCCGCAATGAGATTTGATCAATATCGGGTAGGCCCATCGGAGTGCCCCCATATGACTTTATCTTTGCATCTCTGGACAACTTTATAGTCCTATAAGGCCTCTACTATCCTCTCATTAGAGTTGTTTTTAAAGGTTACCAGTATTTCCTTAAAGGGGGTCCTCCACACAAAAATAGGTTTTGGCATAATAAAAGAAAATGCAACTCTATGCCTATGTTCTGATTGTACATTCATGTTCTGTGTCATCAAGAAAAGGCTGTTTGAAAAATCTTGCTTAGTTTGATTAGCCCTGTGGCATCTTCATTCTGTGGCATCTTAATTTAAGATGCCACAGAGCTCAGACTTGAGAGCTCATTTATGAATGTAGGACTGCAGCAACCAGTTAGACCTTTGTTTCACATTCCATTTTGTAGTTGATTGTTCAAAACGGATTGGTTGCTAGTGAAAACTATATGCACATTAAAAAGCCCCATCTCTGCAGTCTGTTAGTATAGCATTTGACCAGCAGGAAAAAATGGGCAAATGGGAGAAAAGCGATTCTTATAGAACTTTTTACAAAACTGTTTGTATTGCATGCATCTGCAAATGAAGGCTGTCTTGAAGGCTTCTTTAAAGGTTAGGCCATGTCTGAAATCTGTGGCTGACCAAGCTGCATAGGTCCACTGCATGATTAGACCATTAGTCTAAGGGGCATGTGGCACTACGATATGGCCCTACGATATGCTTAAAAACAAGTAGTTTGTCTCCCAGCCCACAATCAAATCTTTATGTTGTAACCTATGGACATGAGTTAATCATTACATTATTTTTTTCTTGTATCAACAAATAAGTCTGGAATATGCAGAATCTGAATATGAAGGCTGAATCTAAAAGGTAGGCACTCGATTAATAGAGAAAGGGGGCCTTCAAGTTCTCTTCTGGGATAGAAAAGGGTGTTTTATTGAACAGTGTTACATTGAACAACTTTTTTTCAGGTTTATATTTTGCACATGCACCAATAGAAATACATATTCATTCTCATTGTAATGGAATGTTAGTATGCCATAAACTCACAGGAACACGCACATCATCTCTCCCCTGCAGGTACCCTCGGATCCATATTAAAATGGGGATGGTAGATGCACATCTGTACTGCCTGAGGAAATACATAGTGGACTTCCTGCACACCAATGAGTATGTAGCTGTTGGATATCGCTATTAACTCCTTCATGTCTGCTTCTTTCTGATAACTCACAATAAGTATATGTATACATAAGTAAATGGATGTATGTGACTAAGTGGCTCATAAAGCCATTATACAGCAAAATCAAATTTTGTGTGCAATTCTGCTATAACTTGTCTTTTGTAGGTCATTTAGCTCCATTCGTAGAGAATTAATCCCCTACCTAGTAAGGAAGCAGTTCTTGTCTACGTCAAACTCACAGCAAAAAAAAGAAGAGCAGGAAGAGCATAATGGAGGGAAGGAATCTTTGCCTGGTGGTATGAAAATTTTTGATTCACTTTGCCCACCTTTCTGTGACTGCTTGAGTGTCAGATATAGCCATGTATAATTAGCATAGACTCTAGAATGTTTTTGTGACAGTATGTAGTATGCCCATGTTCAGGATATACATAAATGCCACTGTGTTTCTAAGATAATTCTGTGATTGTAATGTTGTAGTCTTTTCTTTTGATGACAGATATCTATAGCTTTATTACTCAAGATAAACTGTTGGACAGAGCACTGGAAATGTCCTGCTGGAATGACCATCGTGGTGACATGCGAGAGCCATACCACGGGAGCAGACTTCGATGTTATGTTCATGTGGCTGGGAATGAGCTGTGTTGCAGAGTCAATAGTCTTGCTATGTATATTGATGCTAACAGACAGGTGAGACTTCAAGCCATACTATTTACATACAGATGCAAGCCCTGTAGCTCATTCGATGTCAGTTATATTCTGTAAGGCATGGCCGAAAATAAAGAAATTTATGGTGGCTTAGAAAAAAATCACAAGCACACAAAATGAGCAAACAATATTCAGACACTGATTATTTGTTTCTATAAGAATACATTAAATTAATTGCTGACAATGTGTATGAAATTAATTAACTAAACAATGGTTGAATCTTGTTAAAACAAAACTTTTAGATGGCTATTAATAAGGATCAGAGCAGATTTTTATCTAGAAGTTAATCTCATTATTTTAGTATTTGCTACTCATAATTCTGCAAATTTGTAGATATCAGAAGTCTGCAATGGAAACAATATAATTTTTGTCCACTGTTCACTACCTCATGAATGTTCGATACATCTGGAACCTTTCCAGCTTGCGACTTTGTAGCCTAAATTCAAAGAAATCTACTAACTACTTGATGCTAGCAGTATAATCCTAACTCGTAGGGTGTCTGCTTGACTACTAACTTCTCTCTGTTGTTTTGCTGGGATGGCAGACTACCCATGCTCTCTGGTCTTATTGCCTGAAAATCACCCTAATCATGTAGGCAATGATGAAAAATATACAGTTATTGGTGCTTCCCATAGATCATTTCTTGTCCCTGTTAACAAATGAATGTGTTTTGACAGTTCTCCAACAGTAGGATGTGGGCCAGCTCTTCTTTCATATGGGGACCATAGCTGCAGTTCCCTGTCAGGTCCATGTTGCTGCTGATTGTCTTACATCCTACACTGCAAAGTGCTGATAGCTGCAGGCTACCCTGCAGAGTGTGGGAAAGCAGCCAGGAGGAGGCAAAATGCCTTTAATGGTACAAGTTTGTTTTAGACCATTTGTATGTAGGGAGTAGAGACAGCAACTTTTAAAATACATCTAAAATATACAGTACACTCTGAATGCAATCTGCAGAGTGGTAATATTGGTAGTTCTCTCTGAAATGTGCTAATCCTGTTCCTCTTCTACTTGCATAGGTACCACGCCTATTGTGTGAGGTGTCTAATGAAGACCCACGTGTCCATCCATCGGCTGTGATCTCTGACAAGCTGATGGTAAGAAATATGGGTTAGGTTATCAGAGTCATGCTTTATGATGTAGTGAAGTTTTAAAACCTTCATCTTTGTATTGCATGTTTCATATAGTAATGTCTAAGGCCTGTTGCACACTGGCAGAGAAACACCTGTGACTAGGTTTGCTACCTTTCCTGGGAAAAAAACTTTCTATATTTTAATGGTTTTTCCTATAAATAACATTGACATCAAGCAACAGTATATCCAGTCATGCCAGTAAAATACCAGCCAGGTGGCAACTTACCTGTGACAGCTTGGGCTGACTGCCATATACTTAAATTGCAATTGCCTGTCAGGAGCAAAGCAGAAGTGGATTTTAGTGCCACTTAACACTCAAATCTGTGTTTTTGGGCTTAAAGGAACAGTAACACCAAAAAATGTAAATGTTTTAAAGTAATAAAAATATCATGTAGTGTTGCCCTGCACTGGTAAAACTGATCTGTTTGCTTCAGAAACACTACTATAGTTCATATAAACAAGCTGCTGTGGAGCAATGGCAGAAATTGAAAAACGGCTATATGGCACACTTTAACTAATGGATAACAGATAACACCATTAGACAGACATAGCTTATCTGCTGTTTAACTTTAGCTTTTTCTCCTTTGAATGGCTGCCCCCATTGCTACACAGCAGCTTATTTATATAAACAATAGTAGTGTTTCTTAAAGGGGTTGTTCACCTTCAATGTACAAATCTTATGAAACCACTAACAATGTTCTTAATGTGTTAGAAAAACCATTTTCCATAACAAAAAGAAAAAATGCCATTGTAAAAGCTAATTTCTATACCTATTAACTCAGCCCTTCTCCTGTCTCTCAGACCAGTTTTCTGAAGTGATGGGAGTGGCCTATTTTGAACCTGACACACCAAGAACTTCCTATATGATGACATCATCATGCCCAGGCTTTGCCCTTACTTGTTTCCTATTGGATGTTGATACTGCCCTCCTCCTAGTAATTTATTGGGTGCTTGTGAACTGTAACCAGTCACATAATTTGAATGATCATTGATTGATTACTCAATTGTAATGGCAGAGGTTAACAGACGCAGCATATAAACAAAACTGCCTTGTAACAAACAATCACACAGCCATGCAGACAAATACTGCAGAAAAGGAAGGAGCAACATTGTTCTCCCAATTCTGGCACTCTCCTTCTGCCTAGACTAAAACTGAATGGAGTGCCAAAGGGGTGCAACCTTTTCAGGGAATAAATACTGGCTTTTCTATATTTTTATCTTTTAATACCTTTGGCATTAAGCATAATGTCAGTTATTTACAAAATTGCAACAAAACCACCACTTACTTGCTTAGAAACGTATGTAACTTACACATCTAGCAGGGACAGTAGGGCTGCCGCCTCACCCTTTTAAAACCAAACACATATGAAATCCACAGCCTGCATGGCTAATTATCAACTCATTTAGATGCTGCAGACTGAACTGATTTCTGTGCAGCCATGTATCATGCATCTAAATGAATTGCCAATTAGCCATGCAGGCTGTGGATTTCATACGTGTTTGGTTTTAAAAGGGTGAGGTGGCAGCCCTAAGTGACAGGCAGAGCAGTGTTGAGGGCAGGTAGGTTTTTTGAACATTTTGTGCGCTCTCCCAGGGGGGCGGTAATTTACCTAGGAAAATGATACCTTTTTTAAGTGTTCCACTTCTGGAACAAGATTTAGAGCTCTAAATACCAAACAATTCATGATATAGGGATCTATACCAGAAAAATATTTCACTTCATGCACAAAAATTCAACTCATTTGGAAAGCCTCAAGCTCATACAAATAGTCCTGGAAGTCACGTCAGCTGCTGAATAATGATTTTTTATGAGGTAAATACACAAAATAATACATGGACCCCCCCCCCAAATAATATATTTATGGAAAGTATAAGTGTCATCTCCCATAGTATCCATTATAATCCAATAATTCAAATTTATAAAAATGATTTCCCTTTTCTCTGTAATAATAAAACAGTCGCTTGTACTTGATCCCAACTGAGATATAATTAATCCTTATTGGAAGCAAAACCAGCCTATTGGGTTTATTTAATGATTACATGATTTTCTAGTAGACTTAAGGTATGAAGATCCAAATTATGGAAAGATCCATTATCCATAAAACTCCAGGTCCCAAGCACCTCGACCCCCCCATCTGCACAGTTGAAGTCTCTGCAGCACACAGCCCACACTCCCCCTCCCTCTCACAAACTTGTAACAGTTTCTCTTCAGTACCTGAATGCTGCTCAAATTCCCCAGCACAGGAAGCAGTGGCAGATTGGCAGCAGACATAGCCAATAGGAGTTAAGTTAGCTGCCAGTACAATGTGTGATGTCATATAAGGAAGAGGAAGTGAACACTGTAGTGTTTTTGGGGGTCAGTGACCCCCTCCCAGCACAGGGTCTGTGTGGAACTGAAGGATTAGTACAGGGACACTTCAGAGGTGAATATCTATTGAACTGTACTTTTTCTGTTAACTATTTCTATGGAAAAGTTTGTTCTATTCATGTGAACTGTTAGATTTGTCAATTTGTTACAAAGGTGAACAACCCCTTTAAGCAAACACAGCAGTTTTACCAGTACAGGGCAACACTGCATTATATTTTCATTACTTTAAAACACTTTTATTTTTTGACATTATTGTTCCTTTAAGTCTGCTTGTCTTGTGGGTGGGTGATAGGAGGTTGCCATTTACTTTGTTAGGCAGAAAAGAAGTGTTAGAAAGTGTTATGCTTTAGAACTCTGCATTTGAGGGCAACTACTTAAATGGGCTTAATTATAAAGCTTTGTACAAAGCAGGGCAGATTTTTTTTTTCACCATGCATCCCTTTTACAAACATGCATATTTATAATGCAACATAATGATTTTTATTACAGTTGTGTGTAGCTACTAGTAACAACTTGCTTAATAAGTGGCAAAGTTAAAAAATGGCATAGTTACTGCTATTCTTGAAAAACCTCTGTTTTAAATTGCAGTTTCATATAACATTGGTCCCATACACTAGAGATTGGCGTTTACGTTTAATAGCGACTACAAAGGCTGTATATCTACATTTGTGCCGCTTATAGTTTTTAGGTACATAATCCATCTTGTTTAACAAAGCATTTGGGAACATTGCTAGTCTTCCATAACCTTGCAACACTTTTCATTTAGGTGGGTGCCGACAGCATGATTGGAGCACAGACACAGGTAGGGGAGAAGAGTTCTATAAAACGTTCTTTGCTTGGATCCAATTGCACCGTCAAAGATAGAGTGAAGATAACAAACTGCATTGTTATGAATGAAGTCACAGTTCAGGAATGGTGAGTTTGCTTACACACTTTGCACTCTTCCCCGAAGCATTGCAGTTTCACCTCATGCCACTAGAGAGAGTCCTGTACAACTGAAATAAAATGACATTTTTCACTCAGACTTGTGTCATGGACAGAAAGTCAATCCCACACAGAGTCCTGGCAGCAGAGGGATATAAATGATTGTATCAGCATTAAACACTTATTGATCTTGAAACACATTAATGGAGCTAACAGTATTTCACTAGTAAAACAAAAATTATGTAGAATTTTATGTGGCATCATGTCTTCTCCTTTACATATTTTTTTTACTGAGTGCCCTAAACCAAGTGCCTGCTAGGTAGTGTGTGTTTCAAGTATGCATGGGCACACGTGCTGTTTAGGAATCTACATGCATTGGTGTGTATGCTCTGGTTTGTTTTTAATAAGACACATTTTATTTACATGTAATATGAGAATGAGAAGTCTGCATTTGCTCTTTATCACTTTGCAACCTCTCTGATCACTTTAGTTCTGTGATTTATGGACTATACTGCAGGATTAGTTTGTTTATAAGGGGAGTGTGTGTGTGTGCGTGTGTTGGGATGGGAGCAAGACCCAGGCTGATACTAGAGGTGTTTCATTCTGTTCTTGTTAGGTGGTCTGGCAGCCTTAACACATAGATCCATGTAATCTTCTCTCTTCCCCTTCTTTTCCTCCTAGCATCTTACTATGCTTATAATTCCACTTTTCTTTCTTGTCCCCCAACCCCCCCCCAGAAAGGACACACACACACATATATATATATGGCACCACCCCAGCCCTTTTAAAAGATCTCGTTCCTAACCTCACCCTTGCTAACCTGTGGGGGGTAGATCATCATTGCCTAATTATTACATAGGAGATTCAAAAGAGCTGTTTTTTTTCTTTACAACTAGTGAATTTCCCCACAGTTTGGCCTTGGTAAGCCATAGAGCAATTTGCAGTATCAAAATCCGGTAGAAAAAAAGTTTTACAAAGCCCTCTTTTCCAGCAAGTATAAGGATTGTTTGATACCGCTGCCTAGTAAAACATCTATACAGAAAAGCCCAGTATTGTGACACAGTTACGCTTATAGAGCACTAAGAATCAAAGTGGTTTGAAGGTTTAGTTGACCATTAAATTTACTTTTATTTCATTTTTAGATTGCCTCAACAGTGTTATATCAAGACAATTATTTTTTTTTGTTACAGATCGGAAGATAAATAGGAAAGGGCTTGAATAGAAAATAATTAAGAAAAACAATAAAATTGTAGCCAGTTTTTAGGTCCGAAGGTAATTTCCCATCTAAATTTAAAACCCCATCTCCTTCAGCCAAGAATCCAATTTCCCATGATATATTACATGCTTCTGCGCAGGTCTTTCAGTCATCTGGCTTCTGCTACATTTTCAGAATTCAGAACATGCAATGCAGAAAAAAGAATGGGACATACATAAAATGGTTTTATTTAGTTAATATTATTATCCTATAAAGTGCAACCATATTCTACAGAGGTTTATAGAGGTTATACACCTTCATAACATTTTCTTCCCTAGTGGAGCTTTTAGTAGCATTTACATTTACAAATAACTAGTTGGTTCCAGATAGATCACCAGAGATAATGACTTTCCGATTCCTTTCTATTTTCTATGTGTCACTGTTTTTCTAATATTGAAGTGTAAAGTGTTATTTTTCACCTTCTAAAGCTGCTCTGGGAGGGGTGTCACCGACCCTGTAGACTGTTCTAAATTGATGCATTTAGTTGATACATTTCTAATCTTTGTCCCTGCTGAGCATCTCTGGGTTTCATTATAGGTTATGCAGCTATTGGAATTGATATAATAGTTACTAATACTCCAGAGATGCTCCTGAGAAATGTATTGACTAAATGTTGCAAAATTGTAACAGTTCAGGATCTGCACCTGAATTACGGAGCTGCCAGACTGAAACACCAGAGACAGGAACATTCAACTTGAAATTTGGAAAAACATTAAAAAATAAATAATGGAAAGTAATTGTATGGCTACCTTTACTCTGACTTACCATTCCAAATACTGTTGTCTTGTTTACCTACCCTGTCTACTCTTGCTCCTATTCTGTGTTTTGCTTTATGCTTTACTTGGTGGATATTCTTCTGATATTTTATAGTGGTTTATTATCTGCTATTTATTTATTTATTTATTTATTGTGTTCCCACATATGATATCTATTCATTCACTTTTTTTTTCAGTTTCCAGTTCCAGTTGCATTTTTATGAACTCCCTTCCTTTTTTTCTGGCTTGCATTTAATGGTTTTTTTTTTTTTTTTTCATATTGCATTTCTACTTTCCATTTCTCCTTGCAGCTGTACAATCCAGGGCAGTGTGATCTGTAATAATGCAGTGATAGAGAGTGGCGCAGATATCAAAGACTGCTTAGTTGGGCCCGGTCTACATATAAACAGTAAAGGTAGGTATTGCTGAGCATTTCTTGGATACTGAGACACATGCTTTGTGGGAATGAGACCGCAATGGGAATCCTATTAGGTTTTGTAAGACAAAACTATTCGGATCCAGCAGCAGCCGTAAAATGTACACATGAATGCGTAGGCATAACTAGCACCAACACTTGGGCTGCCCTGACTTGCTGTTAGTTCCCCATTCCTCTTATTAAATGTCTGCTGAATATGATGGCTTTGTGGAATTAGGGAGCTTATTCTGTCTGAGTTTATAAAACAATGTAGTTAATGCTAATTGTCATTCATCCACACTGAGAAGCACTTAATCTTTCTTTGCCTCATGGAACTGCAATATAATAACTGAAGCTCTGGCATTGAAGGAGTTGAGGCTCTGGTACAGAATCCTAACACCAATAAAATCCTCTACTCTGGTTCCCACCACAGGGATGCTTGCATGAACGCCTCTGTAATACAGCTAAGTGCGTTGCCATTGAAAAACATTGTTTAAATACAAGCTAGCATTATTGGAACTGTCTAAAGGTTTGTGTCAACACCGTTTGAGCACTTTCATGGTTGAGCTGATGGACCACCTATCAGCCTAGACTCAACAATCTGACTGGGTCAAGTTCAGTTGGTATACTTACACAGGTGTAGCAGGGATAGGAACAAAAAACAAGAGCGCTGCCAGCTGGAATACTGAACAATGAAAAACACATGTGCAATTTCCAATCTGCAGCCCTCCTGCACTTTTTAACTACAGCTTTTTTCTCTGTGTAGATGTAGTTCAGCAACGACTGAAATATCTGTAAACTAGCCACTTAAAGTACCATATACAAGAAAAAAAAGAAAACACTTGGCAAGCCCTAGGAATATGGGGGGGGGGGTCTGTTTTCCAGAATGGTTGGGATATAGGGGTGTTTTTCTAATTGGATCACCATCTTAAGTCTTCGAGAAACATTTAAACTTCAAATAAATCCAATGCACCTTAGTTAAGATCAAATACAAGGCGCCATTTTAGTATTGCAGAGAAAAAAAAGGAATAGTTAAACAAAATGTAGAATTATTTGCTTATTGTTTTTCAATATGAGGTGGCCTTCCTGTAATTCAGACATTTCTGGTTAGTGGGTTTCCAGATGAGAAATCCCATACCTGTATGGGATTTATGTATTTTTTTTAATTGTGTTACAGAGAACACAATGGTGAAGGGAGTAAATCATAGCCTAATTGTTGCTATCCCATATCCCACAGGGGTTTACTTAATTAATCAATTCTTTATTTTGGTTCAATTTGCCTTTTCTTTGTAATTATACTAAGCAAGTACCTTGTACTTGATGGTTACTTAACTAGCATAAATCCATGTCAATGGCAAAACTTTAAGTCATGCTCCTCTGCATTACAGAACACTCCCTTATATAGAAAATAAAACATGCCCTGTGTATTCTGGATAATAGATCCCATAATTGTAACACTACCTTCTCAGAAACATAGGAAATTCATTCATCGAAGTATCCAATAAAGCTGTTCTCTTTCCTGGAGGATTTAAGGGCTCTTTTTTTCTGTTTGTTTATTCAAATGACCAAGCAGGACTCTTTGGCAAGTACGTTATATTGCCTAAAGTATGTGGACACCCAATCTAATTATTTTAATTGGCTATTTAAGCCACGCACATCATCGCTGATGCAGGTGCCATTACATCATGCTCTTACATTCTTGACAATGCATTGCTTTGTACCTTGCAGTAGGATTAGGAAGGTCCTTTTCTCTTTTTGCAGAATAATAACCCTATGCACAATGTAAGATCGGTATAGAATTAGTTTGCAGAGATAGATGTAGAAGAACTTGACTAGCCTGCCCAGAACCCTTTTTGTAACACAAGTGCTAAACATCTGTCAGATTGAAACACCAACTGCAAGTCAAGACTGATTTCCCAACCTCTTGCATGTGAATGAAAACACATCCCATCAACAATGTTGCAATATCTAATAGAAAGCCTTCCAAGAACAGTAGAAGCTGTTATAGCAGAAAAGGGAGGACCACTTCCTATTAATAGCCTTGGTTTGGCAATGAGACGTTAGACTGATAGAAGTTTGCATACTTTTGGCAATGTGGTGTATCATGCCCATAACATTTCCTCTGTGCAAGTTTGCATATATTCCAAAAATTCAGAAAGTAAGATCTCATGGGCGTACTTACCCATTATGCAGTGGCAATAATATAATAATATATATGTAGGTAATACTGTGGCAGAATATATTACAGTAACATAATGTGTTTGAATGTAGATATAGATTATCATACCAGGCAAAACTTATTTTGTTATGTGCAGTGTTCCCAGCAGAATCTTACAAAGCAAGAGACCTGCGGCACAACTGTTGTAGTTGAATAGGTGATTAGTATTTATTCATCTCATAAAAAAGGGCAACGTTTCGGGCCTCCACTGGGCCCTTTTTCAAGCCTATTGGTGTAAACATGTGACAAACATTTATAGTGGAAGAGGGGTGTAATCACGCCTCTCATCCCTCCCCCAAGGTCAAAGTTCACAGTGTCCATATTGCCGTATCCATGATTCATAGTCCATAGCAACCATTATCAAAGAAAATATCATTTCATGTTGGTGTGACATTACATAGTTACAAGGATTGTATCCCAATTAAAATGTATCAAAAGCATTGTAAAACACAGTGATAAAAGTGATGGTAAAGTTAAAAACATCCAAAAGCTCAATATTGAAAGGAATTGATCTATACAGGCCTGAGATATCATCTGGCACCCATGTGGCATAAAATACTCAGCACTCTCCATGAGACACTTCATTGTATGTGCAAATTGGTACCGATACTCAGGAAATTCCCTGTAGATCATGCTCCTTTAAAAGAGAAAAAAAGGGAACATGTTAAAAACATCCATATAGTACATATAATAAATCAGTCATTTATTTTTTAGACCAATTAAAAACAATTATAAACCGGACTCCATACCTCATATTAAATATTATTGATTAAATGAATATTGCTGGGGTATACTCCTTATTCAGTCCTCGAGGCCAAATCGTATCCAGCCTGTGTATCCACCGCATTTCCAACTTTTTAAGCATCAAAATCCTATCACCACCTCGTCTAGGGATTTCTACTGAGTCAATAACCTGGAAGCGTAATTGACTAACTGTATGTCTAGCCTCCAGAAAGTGAGCTGGAACTGGGAGGGCTGTCAATTGTTTGCGAATTGTGGATTTGTGCTTGGAAATGCGGTCTTTGACCTTTTGTGTGGTTTCACCAATATAGAGTAAACCGCAGGGGCATTTTAATAAATAGACCACATTAGAGGAATCACATGTGTAATAATTCTTTATAGTATATTTTTTCCCCGAATGCGGATGGTAAAACACATCCCCCTTGATGACCGAATTACATTGTGTACAATTGAGGCAGGGAAAGGTGCCAAACTTTGGATTGCATAAAAAGCGTGTGGACTGTTTTTTTAAAGGTCCAATGTCCGCTCTTACTAATCGGTCCTTAAGATTTCTGGCACGCTTGTAAGCCATTAATGGTGGTTGCTGGAATGCCGGTATATCGGACAAACATGATGTGAGCAAGTGCCAGTGTTTATGTATAATTTTAGTGACATGTTTGCTGGCCGTAGAAAAACCTGAAACAAAAACAATCCTATTTTCATTAGTTTTGTTTCCACTGGGGGGTTGTAACAGTTCTGCCCTACTCTTATTGTTAATTAGAGATAGACCCTTATTCAAAACATCCTCAGGGTACCCCCTCTCTTTGAAGCGGTCAGTCATCTCTTCAATTCTCTTTGTATATGTATGTGGATCAGATACAATTCTTTTAACCCTCGAGTATTGTGTATATGGGAGGGAACGTTTAAGGGCATGTGGATGAAAACTGTCAAAATGTAGAATACTGTTTTTATCGGTTGATTTTCTAAAGAGGTCAGTTTCCAATTTAGTTCCCCTTCTGGAAATGTTGACATCTAAAAAACTAATGCAATTTTTATCCATTGCCCATGTGAATTTAATGGAAGGTTCCATTTCATTCAGGAAGCCTATAAAGGTTGTCAATGTATTAGGGGGACCGTCCCATACCATTAGTAGGTCGTCTATGTAGCGGACGTATAGTCGGCAGTGGGCTTTATAGAGGGGGTGTGTATATACCAAGTGTGTTTCTAGGTAAGCCATAAATAAATTGGCATAACTCGGTGCCACATTACTCCCCATTGCCGTCCCCTGTAGTTGTAAATAAAAACTGTCCCCAAAAAGAAAATAATTATGATGTAAGATGATATCCAACAAATCCATAATGAATATTTTTTGGGGTGTAGTGTAATCACATTCATCCAAAAAATATCTCACAGCTGTGAGACCTGAAGAGTGTTTAATGGATGTATATAAGCTGGAAACATCAAGACTGACCAAAGTTATATCACATGACGGTAATTGTAGAGATTCCAAAATTGTGAGCAAATGTTTTGTATCTTTTACAAAAGAGGTGGTATTGTGTACCAAAGGTTGTAGGATCTTATCTACATATATAGCTAGGGGGCTAAGTACCGAGTCCGTGCCTGCCACTATGGGTCGTCCAGGTGGTTTTTCCATATTTTTATGAATTTTTGGTAGAGTGTAAAATACCGGAGTTATTGGGTTAGTTTTGATTAAGAATTCTTTCAAATGATTATCAATTACGCCATCTTCCACTGCTTGGAACACCCTGGACGTAATGCACTGTTGTATAGAAATCAATGGATTAGCCGGCACCTGACACCAACACGGTAATACAGACCTGTGATAGCACTCCAATTTTGGGATCCCAGCAGAATCTTGGCATAACCACCAAATCTCAGTAATGCCATAATTCCTTATTGTATGGCATCATGAAGAAGGTGTTCTATACATTTATCAATATTGGATTATACATGTAATAACCCACCCTTTCCCATTTCTGTCTCTCCAGCAAAACGAGTCAATGAAATAATCATGGGCAATGAACAGCTGATGGAAATCTAACGAGAAGACCATTCTTCTTCATTTTCTAGCTCTTTCCCTTTCTTATTTATATGAAATAAAATCTGTGGAGCCAAGATGACTGCTGCATTCATGGTAGTTTCAGAAACATTTGGAGCATGTGGTAGAGTTGTAGTAATATAGAGGGTCCATCTTTTCAGTAATGTAAGAGGAATTCTGCACATACCATTGTATCACTGCATAAAGCATAGTTGCACATCAGTTGGAGCTGCCATGTCATGTACCTTAAGCTAGCCATGCAAGGGCCGATAAAAGCTGCTGATTCTGCCCACCCAGACTGTCAGCAGCCAGGTGTTTGTGTATCTATCCTCCAAACATCCTGGCCAATCAATATCTGGCCAAAAATCATACATATATCGTTTGGGCAGCTTTGAAGATTCCATAAGGCAAAGCCTGTATTGGCCCTTTGATTCAGTCCTCTACCAACAGGTCTCCATAGTGCCCACTTATGATCTGATTGTTTTCCATTTCGGCCCACAGTGTTGGTGACCAAATCAAGTAAAGATCCAACTGTTTAGTGACCTCACCAGATGAGCGGTTCTTATTATATATGCTCAGTGCTAGATAAAACTAGATGATAAATCTTCTTATGACCACTAGGTGTGTTGCTGCTGTTGTGTTTTATAGAGAACTGTTAATCTTGTCTCTTAAAGCAGACCTTATGTCAGCTCTAACTTCAGCAGGGTAGCTATAATTTGAGGGATCCTAGTGCTAAAATTACAATTTACTCTACTATTATGTAAAAAGTGTTTATTTTATTAAGAAAGTGTAGATAACCACATGCTGAAAACAGTTTAACCTTATAGCACTATTCATGTTACTATCATGTTACATCTGAACTGTAGGTGTCATTTGCTAACAGATTTTTGGGAGAAATAAAGTATTCTGAGGCCAAACATTCAAATGTATTAAAAATATAATAGGGGAAAAACATTTTAACCATCTGCTAATTTGCTGATGCTAATGCAGTTGTTAGTGATTGGTCTGCTGTTGTAGGAGTCCTTTCCAAAAAATAAAATGTATCCTTTTATTGGGGAAACCTATATATTTTTGAATATATCAAATTCATTTTAAAAGGTGTAGCTTCCTATAGCAGACATTCATAATAATATTGCGCTACACATACACAAACTGCAATTAAAAGATCTGTGCTATTTCCATAGGATTCAACTGAAAGTGAAAATTGCAGGCGACTAACTATAGCACAGAAAAACTGACATAACTGTAGCTGTTACCATAGGAAATTCTATCTGATAGGTACAATCAGTTGCCTGGGATGTATCACCCGTGTAAAGCAGACTTTAGTAACTGTGCACAAGATATTGCTAAACAGTAGTCAAAAAGATCCAGTTCTATTCTCCAAACCTCTCATCTTCATCTCTAGAACCTCCACCACCTCTGGCTTTCTGTCTCCTCTCTCCTCCCCCATTTCCTCTGGGCAGTGGCACAATGTAATCAGGGCTTTCTGTTAGGTTTTAATAGTTAATTGTGTTTGAAGAGGAGGGGGACCACCCAATGAGTTACAAATTGGGAGGGTGCAGAAAACAGGAGGCAGAAGGAAGACAGGACATAGGGCAAGCTAATTGGTCATGTATTATATGGTTTGTTTTTTTTACCCGGTGTTCGAAATGTTGCATTTACTCAAATTATTAATTTCACCCTTTTACTTATTTAAAGCTTTCTGCAGTAATAATATCAATAGATCTTGTGACAGGCAGCCGGAAACATTAAAGTATCCGGAAATCCGGACACAATGGAGTAATACAGTTGTGTGTGTGGGTGGTCAGTGCCAAAGTATACGGCCTGATAAAAATGCATTGGTGACATTTATGTTTACTGGGTCAGTGGAAGGCGCAGCAGCTCAGTATCACTAAGGCTACTAGGGCTGAGGTCTTCATAGAACGAGCAGGGAATTCGGATTTAGTGTATTGACAATTAGATGTTAAATAGGTGGGTGGCAAAGAATGGAGGCTGCAGGGCAGACATAAAGAGTACACAGGAACCATTGCAGGAATTGGAACCTGGATAACACAGGCGTGAAGAACAGCTTCTCACAAAGGACCTTGGAGATAGCAACTGGGCAGAGCAAGGTGCACATTTGACTAGTTTTTACTCTTGTAAAAGAGAAATAATGTGCAGATGATTTATGACCCTTGCAAGTTAAAATCTGAACAACTTTCCACCAAGTGGATTCTTTTTCCTTGCAAAATGCATCCCTAACTGGACTATAAAATCCCAGGAATTTGGAGCCAAAACTAGGGCAGTGTTAGCTATTGCACATAAGTTCTCTATATTTTGTGTCCTTTCTTCTTCATTAAATGGCTGGGTCTAAAATAAATAATTAAGGAATACTAGCAATGTTTTCACCAGCCGTATAGTATAACTGGTTTATGTCCCCCAAAAGACTTTGCCCCTCTGATCCAGTTAACCCCAGGGAAAGTAGTTTCCCCACATAGTAATACCGAGCATCTGGACCCTTTTGCTGGCTCTTATTGCTTCTGGGCTTCTGGATCTGCTGTCAGTATTGTTACACCCATGAAACTTAAACTGGCCACACATGAAGCAGAATGTTTAGACCACTTTGTGTGAAGCATAATTCAGTGTATGGAGACCTCGGGCAGCTATTCTTAGTGAGAGAGAGCAAGCATCCTGACAGCAGATGACCAGCCATCAAAGTTTGTGGGAGGTTGCAGTTTGAGAACAAACAGTGGCAGGCATACCATATAGAAAATCTTTCCTTTCAATCTGTACTCACCCTGTAGCCAGCTTTATAATGCTCAGTGGAAAGAACATTAGAAGTAGCATCACATCAAAGTGCTCATTAGGTAACCCCGTGCAAATTGCCTAAAACCTGTCCCCTTTCCTCACATTTTCCCCACAATGCAACGTTCTTTTCCAGCATTCCACTGTAATCTCAGACACGGCAGCATTCTTACCTAGTGTTACCTGCACCCAGTGTGCACCCATTTTTTAAATATGGCACATGTTGCATTAATGTCTTCCAGAGTATAACAAATGGCAATTTAAGTTTTGAGCAATTCAACACAAATGGAGCCCTTTACCAGTCTTTTCCTTGTTCATGGGTGTGCACTGAGTTTCTTATGTATTAAAACCAATGTTATGCACACAGGTTTTATTGGTCTCAGTAAAATAAACCCCCAGATCTCACATTTGAACTTGTCAGACTGGTAGAAGAGTTGGTATGCAGTGGCTAGGAAGATGCACCTTGAAACAAAAACAAGTAGTGAGTGTAAGTAAGTACAAAGAGAGCGACCACATATATCCAGGTTCATCTCATTTTGCATCCCCAAGCCTTGTCATATGATTTTAAGACATTTGGTAGAGTATAAAGGTAACACAGGTCAGCATAGAATATGGGGTGTGCACTATGACCTTTTTGGGTTTTGCATAGGAGATCAAAACTGCAGCTTGTCTTAATGCGTTAATGCAAATATAAGGGTCGGTGACTGGCCATGTATCAATCAGCAATGGTGTGTGTTATGCAAGAGATATTTGTAGCTTTCGTTTGGGCTGCTGTTTCACCCTGACATTATATATCAGTGTGAGGTTCCTAAGATCTTATGAGATGCATTGCAATTGGTCTCCTTTTCTAAATATTGCATTTCTTTTTTGTACCATTTGCTGTTTAATTCTTTCAACATTTTACATTTTAAAATGCCATCTGGTTGGTCAGTGACATATCAGAAATTTATTTCAACTTCAATTTCCCTTTTAAAGCTAGAAATTCCTGAGGATAAAAAAGTGTATGTTTCTTATACTATATTAGTTGTGTTAAATGGGTGTACCATGCCATCCATACATTGCACAGTATAAGCATAACAAAACGTACTTAGTATTGTGTTCTAATTGGGTCCTGTTGGTGAATGAACTCAACAAGTCAGACGCTAGCTTGTAAGCAGATTTGCTCTTCTTTTTTGTTAGCAAACATTGTACTGGCTTATTTGGTAACTTCCTGGGAGACATTCCCCAACCTGGCATATTTTTCTGTTGGAACCAATAAAAGATGAAGAGTGGTGCAAACAGTTCCCTCAGTGTCTTGCCACCTGCTACCCCCACTCCACCCCTTCCTTTTAAACAAAACAAAAAAATGCATCAACAAAAGAACTGAAAAATCTTAAAGGGGCCATTCATCAGAGTGACAAAAGAGGGACGTAATACATTATTATAATTAGTCTTGGGTGGTACAACTTAGCCTTTTAACCAGTTTGTTGCTGAACAACCCTGAACCGTAAGCCTCCTGGCCAGTGGAGTTCATCTCATGTATAAGAGTCTCTGCTTTATGGCAGGAGAAACATAACTGTACCAACAAGAACCACTTCTACTTCTACTGCACTGAGAAAATAATTCCTTTAATGAAAACAGAAATCTCAAAATATTTAATAGATTTCAGAGAAATGTTGTAATTAGCTGAAATAAGCATGTTACTTCTATTATTACTCTTTCTTCTGCTAATCCAGCCTTGAAATCATAACCATTATAATGATGTGATTCCAGCAAGACTAAAGAGGTACAAGGTTCCCCATAGCAAAATCATTTTAGAGCCCTCTAACCTTTGGGAATTAGACTTTTTTATGGACTACTTATCAGTCAGCGACCCCCTTATACTTTTGGAGTTCCCCAACAGTAACATGTGTGTCAAAATCCACTGTTTGGTCGCACTCAGTGTAGTGCCTCTAGGTTCAGACACAGGAAAGGCATAGATGAGAGCGGAGGGGCTGTTTCTTAGCCTGCTCTTATATGCAGGTATGGTTGCCACCTGGCCGGTATAAATGATGCTTGATGGCAATGTTATTAATAGGAAGGCCGGTATTTTTTTCCAGAAAAGGTGGTAACCCTATATGCAGGTTGAAAAACATCCCAGTGGAGCACTAGCCTAATTTTAGTACCTGAGTGTACAAAGTTTAAGCTGCATAATGTTAAGATATTGCATCTGTTGTTTGGGAAGTGGCATATACTTTGTCACCTTGTCATCTTCCATAAGCAGACATTGCCTTCAAGTGTGTGCCCTCCACTGATTATGATTTTGTAAGGTACATAAGCCCTACCAGCAAGATAGTAGTTATTCCAAGTCGGACAGCTGAATGTTCTCATTTTTTCCACCTGCGTTTTTATTCCAATTCGGCGCTACATGCGAACTGTGTGTGTGCATTTACAGGACTGTAATTGTTAAAATTGTGGGGTCGAATTTGAATTATAACATGGGCTCCCAATGAGTTATACCTGGGCCCAGAGCCTGAGAATGGTAGGCCTCATCTATTCAGATTCTGGGCCCAGGTGTAACTCAGTGGGCACATTACAAGAACTCTTGATTAAAAGAAAAGTAATATGCTTAATAAAAACCTCAGTTAAAAGTGCTTGCATCCAGGATGTTTAGGATATGGAATATATGGATAGGCATATCTGAGAGAAAGACGATTAAAGCATAAAAAATGGGGCCATGACCATATTTTGAACTGCTGCCAATGGAACTTTAATATAATCATTTTATCTGGGTACTAAGGATGCATGAATCCACATTCATTATGGATTTCAGCCGAATTTGAACCTTTTTTTTATCTGAACCCTATACAACAGTAACAATATGCTGCTCATTTCCGGTTGCACATGAGGAATTTCCAGCATTGCCGATGGTTCGGATTACCTTCAGTTTTCAGCTGAAGTCATTTCCCAGGCCGAACCTATGAAAGGCTTGTTTGGTGCATCCCTACTGGGTACCAGGTCTGGACTGAGAATCAAAATAAGCCCTGGCATTTCAAGTACACAAAGGCCCAATGAGCCCACACAGAGGCCTGAACAGCCCCCACCAGCCCACTAAATGACTTTTTATGGCACCTTACAGCAGCTCCTCTGGCATTTGCCAGAATCCACAGATTCCTCTGGCATTTGCCAGAATCCACAGATTGCCAGTCCGGGCCTGTTGGGTACCCCCCAAGCAAGGAATAAGGGTGACACAAAATAATCAATAATGCAGGGTGCTTCTGCCATTAAGCAATAAAAAGTCCTACATCTACTGTTTATTACCCATTTAACCACACCACAGCGCAAATATGTTTGTGCACATCTCCTAAGCATGATCTTTCTCCTTTTATTTAAAGGGATGCTATCATCACATAAAAACCATTTAACAAATTTCCATTTAATGGCTAATTATACTCTTGGTTGTAGA
Organism: Xenopus petersii; assembly: GCA_038501925.1. NCBI lineage: Eukaryota > Metazoa > Chordata > Amphibia > Anura > Pipidae > Xenopus > Xenopus petersii. The sequence continues at coordinate 88,400,200 of CM076678.1, forward strand.
AGGTTGTAGAAGTGAGCTCATTATTTAAAAAAAAGTCTGCCAGTGCTGGGAGATCCCTTTTTGAAAAGTTATTTAATTGCAAAATTAAAGTCTTATCTGTAGCTTTGATACTGTTTTATTCCATAACCCTAAATGCACCAGGTGTAACTGCAATAACATTTGAAAGATGTAGAAATAGCCAACAGTAGACGTATTCATATCACATGAAAGATGCTGTAGTAAGCACCACTACAGTCAGGTATTAAAGGAAAATGAAATTTAAACTAAAGAAGTAGGCTAGAAATTTTGTACATTATGTTATGAGCTTCTGTACCAGCCCGAGGCAACCACAGCCCTTTAGCAGGGAAGATCCGTGCCTTCAAAGATGCTCCAGTAGCTCCCCATCTTCTTTTCACTGCACATGCTCTGTGCTGCTGTGAGTTACTGAGCTTAGGGACTGATCAACATTCATTTTTAGGGTTTAGTTCTCCTTTAAAGTGAATAGATAGCAGGTAGAGTCAGGTGCATCCTCAGAGACTGACAATGGCCAAAAGCAAATGCCCCTTCTGCTAGTAGTATTTAACAATGGCATAATTATATCTTTTAATTCCATTGTGTTTTCCTTTGATGTCACTTGTCATTTTCAACAAGTAATCCATTGTGTACCATAGCCCTAAAACTTTAGTGATTTGTGTGTTCCCTTGGGCTGTTGTCACACATGAATTATTCTCTGCCGAAGTGAATATGCTGTGCATCTGTCTTCCTTAATATCAGAGCTCCCAGATTTTGTAAAATAAGCAAGGCATAGGAAATCCATCCCATTCATACAACGATGTGCAGATGCACACTGAAGTTGGGCCACTAAGTCCTGCCTTTGTAGCAGCAAAGCCGCTGCTATGTATTTTTGAGACACGCCTGAGTGTTTAGCTCAGTTCTCTGTCAGAAAGTCATCCTTGCTAGAAATAAAATGGAAGGCTGTTTAACTACCTGGCATTTCATTTTCTCACAAAAGTGCAAAAAGGTAAGTATCAGATAATCATATATACATGACTTTTCACTGAAACTACAATAAGTTGTTTGCATTTTACAATGTTTTCATTTATAAGTAAACCCTTTTTATTCTGAAAGTAGCATTTCTTTAAATCTCTAATACCAGAAGGTTTGTAACTAGAAATTTGGGGTTAATCCTTCCTTAACTTGCCTGTGAGGCTGTATATTTTGAAGAGAGAAGCTCAATTAAATGGTTTGTTTCCTCCCTCTCCCCCTCTCTGCAAGTCCTTCTTGAAAATAATCTGTTCTCTTTTTCCCCTCTGTCTGTTGTATATTTATCTTTCTATCATTTGAATGTGTCTGTGTAAATAAATCTGCCTCCCCCGCCTCCCCTCCTCAATCCGGCTCTACGCCTGGGTGCAAAACTACCCTGAATGGCCCCCTCAGAGTCTTACAACCTCCATGGGCCCATGTGGAAGAGTTCTGTTCAGTGTGTTGGTCATCTTTGCATTGTTTATATAGAGCCTGGCAGGCCTCAAATGAAGACCTCCCTCAGTTTGTTAAGGTTGCTGTCTGATTCCCATACCACCACCAGCTTGGACTTGAGCTTTTCACACATGCTATTTCAAACTGTGCCAGATGCGGATGAATCCACTGACATTTAACACATCCTGCCCTGAGATGGAACTGCTTTTCACATTTTAGTTGATCACACATTTTCATACACATGCATACAGACATGTTGTTGTTTGGCTAAAAGGGTTGTACTTAACTTTTAATTAATAGTAAATCTTTTTATTCATTGTAGTCTTTCATTTTCATCATCAGTATTCAGCATCAGTATTTAGCTAGCCATAATATGGGAAGATATGGTCAGGGGAGATTGCCATATAAGTATATCTTTCACCAATTTGATGGTGGGCCCACCATCAGGAAATATCAACGTACTTGGTCAACATTTGACCATGCATTGCTCTTATGTTGGTCAGGTAGACCATCTTTTCGAATTCTACCACTTTTTCAGCCAGCTAGAGCACCTGGGGTTTTTAGCACTGCTGCTTTATATAAATGGCAATTGCAAAATTCCACTTAGAAATAATAAAGGTACATAACACTAATGCCAGTGACATAACCAGAGGTTAATGAGCCCCACAAAAAAATAATTTAAAATTATTTGAAAAACCTTAAGCCTAAAAAAAACTCACCAGTCCATTTCCAATGTGGGCTACTAGAAAACCCTATACCATTGGGCACTATTTATATCTAATTGCTGTTAAAGTGGGTCAATTGTGTCAGGCTCTTGAGTGGGCCCTAGTAGTACCAGTCTAATGCATCGCTTTAAAACACCTACAGTAAGGGGGTTTATAATTAAGCTCCGAATACCCGAAATCCGAAAAAATTTTCGGACCTTAAAAAAAGTCAGAATTTTTCGGATTTATTAAACTCAGAATCCGAAAACCCGGCATCTCAAAGCTCTTGGGGTCCTGTATTAGTCAATGGGGAAGGTCCAAGTGTCTGGGCTGTTGTCATATTACGGATGATTTTGGGGATTTTGGGACATTTTTTTGCGGAAATGTCCGAAAACTTCGTCCCAAACCTATTTTTTTGAATGATAAATAAGGTCTATTCAGGAATTAGGAGTTGCTCGGATTTTTATCTTAGAAATACTGAGATAAATTTGGAGCTTCATAAAAAAACCCTATGTGTGGCATACCTCATCAAAGTCAATGAAACAAGTGCCCTTCATTTTGTGATTTATTGAGAATTAAAATTAGACAAACTGTATAGGACATACCCATCTACAGAGAAATTCCCGGTTAGTCTCATATAGATGATTGCAATCTTTCTGCGAGCCGCATTATATATGTACTGTGTAGCAGATATCCGCTAAAGCTTCTCCCATTATATTGAGCTGACATGATGATACAGCCACTCTCCCACTGTCTGCTCCACTAGAGAGGGCTTCTCTTGTTCCTTATAGCATTAGTTTTCAGTGCTATGTAAAAACAGCAGGGTTATTAACATTCCATTTACAGTTATGGGCTGAATTATAAATGGAAGACACTCCAACCATGCACAACATATATAGTTATTGCGGAGGACAGTTTTCTAATACTTTATACTGTTAATTCATTTCAGGGTCCCCATAAAAATGCCCTACTCTGCAACCACCCTTCTTTGCAGTTGTCCTCCCAAGGTCAAAGCATATCTGATAAAAGCTGCAGAATACAATGGTGCTATATAAATAATAGATAGTAATAATAATTGTGCAGCTGCATACAGTGTAGAGTTGCCTTGCACAAGGCAATATTTCATAGTTTTTCTCTTTAACGGGGAGTACTAGTCTGTATTGTTATGATATAATCGTGTTTAAATTCATTGATGCTGGTAGCCATGGCAAAGAACAGAGAAAGAGAGCTGCATGTGGATAAACACCTTGGGAGGGTACACTGTGTAAGTCATTTAGTCACTCGACTAATTATCTCCATGGGGTGTGTCAGCAACATTAATCTCCTCACTTGATGGTTTGTTGGCAACTCCACATTCAACCAGCAGAGGGCGAAGGCGTCAATACATTTCTACTCTGTTTAATGTGACAGGAGTATATAACTAATCACTTAATCTCCTGGGGCAGATCCATCTTTTTCAGCAGGTGAAGACTACTCTTAGTTATAAGGGGTGGGCATGGGTGGTTTTCACTGGGCTACAAGGCTTTTAATCATTTAGACCACCGGGATAGACCATTTGTCTGTCAGTAAACTCTATGCAATAAAGTCAGCAGCTGCTGGAGGTCCCTCTTTTCCAATGGAAGACATTCTACTACATGGACACTTTTAAAGGAACAGGTAACCTAAATATGTAGTCATTTGGAAGTAAAGGAAAAAAATATGAAGGGTATGAACAGATTCCTCCATTCCTTTATTCTATATCCTCCTTCCTTTATTCTTGGTCATGAGTGCCCATACTTTACTAATGTGAGGTCTACTATTAGTGATATTGTCCCATTAGGATCTACATCCATAAAAGAATTGTTAGCATTCTGTTCCATGGAAAATATTATTTAAATATTGATTGATGAGAAAATGGATATTGCTATATTTAACAAACTATTTCTTCTGTAACCTTAACATAATAAATATCTGAATGAAAAGAATGAAACAGAAGAGTGATTTAGTCAAGCTGTTTGTTGACAGTGTCTCGAGATCTACTGATCACCAGATAAAGGTCTACCTTTTGGGCACCTCTGTTCTAAATCCTCATATACAGACTGCAGACCAGTCAACACTTTGGAGACTCACCTGTCGCGGTAGGGACTGAAGCAGATCGGCTCAGGTGTAAAATGATCCCATAAGAGCAATGCCAGGGCCTAGCAGTAGGGATGTAGCGAACGTCGGACATATTCGCGAACTTGCGCAAAAATGCGAGCGGTTCGCGAACGGTTCGCGAACCCCATAGACTTCAATGGGAAGGCGAACTTTAACATCTAAAAAAGACATTTCTGGCCAGAAAAATGATTTTAAAGTTGTTTAAAGGGTGCAACGACCTGGACAGTGGCATGCCAGAGGGGGATCAAGGGCAAAAATGTATCTGAAAAATCTGCCTGTGTGTGCTTGGAAGAGATAGTGTAGGGGGAGAGCTGTTAGTGATTTCAGGGACAGATGATAGTAAGTTTGCTGGCTAGTAATCTGCTTGATACTGCTCTGTATTGGAACAAAAAAATAAATAAAAGCAGTCCTTACAAGGACTACTGTTATTGCAGCAGTCAGCAGATGAGATCAGAAGCAGGACAGCTGCCCACTGCAGCTACATACAGAGCACTGCAGTAGAAGGTAGATTACTAGCCAGCAAAGCTACCTAAGCTTAAATGTCCCTCAAACCCCTGCAGACTTCTGTCCCTCCAATAACAGAGCAGTATCAAAACGATTACTAGCCAGCAAACTTTCAACTGTCCCTGAAATCACTAACAGGCAGCAGCTCTCTCCCTACACTATCTCTTCAGCACACACAGGCAGAGTGAAAAAACGCTGCAGGGCTTCGGTTTTTATAGGGAAGGGGAGTGGTCCAGGGGAGAGCTTCCTGATTGGCTGCCATGTACCTGCTGGTCTGGGGTGAGAGGGCAAAAAAAAGCGCCAACAATGGCGAACCCAAAATGGCGAACGTCGAGCGACGTTCGCGAACTTCCGGCGAGCGCGAACACCCGATGTTCGCGCGAACAAGTTCGCCGGCGAACAGTTCGCGCCATCTCTACCTAGCAGTTGTTGAGATATTAAGATCTAACAATAAAGCAGTGAAATACTTAGCAAATAACAAAAACATATACTTTTCATGAATAAAACAACAGACAATAAGTATGTTCAACACAAGCTCTATTGTTACTCATGTTATTTCTCCTTTAAGAAATAATGGTACCCAAATTATTGGTGTTACATATTTTAACTGCACCTTCCCCAAACAGTGACAAATCAAATGTGCATACAAAAAGAGACTGGTAGGTGGAAATTAAAAGTACCAGCTAGCAGATGATATAACCCACAGCTGTATTTAGGCTATTGCCACACAGGTATATGGGTTTCAGTGGCCGAAATCTGCCTAAGTGTCTGCACTGGGCCGATGCAGTGGCACATGGGAACGCTGATGTGAGCGGAGGGGCTGATTCTCGACCTGTGTTTATTCACGGGCCAAGAATCAGCCCATGTAGCATTGGGGTTAATGGAGGTTCCAGCCTAGAAGTCAGCTATGGTAAATTTTGGTGAATGCCTGTTTGCTTTCTTTAAATACACATGGAAAGTCCATTTGGTTTATTAGATGTGGGTTTGGTTGAACACTTGCTGACCTGTTATTCTTGGAGTGGCAAAATACTGTAAACCTCTGCTCTACAGGATACTGGTATGCATGTTGTCCTCCTTATTTATTTTGTGTAGAACTTAAAGTGGTGGTTCACCTTTAAGGTAACTTTTATTATGTTATAGAATGGCCTCTTCTAAGCAACTGTTCATTTGGTTTTCATTGTTTATTTTTTATGGTTTTATAGTTATTTGCCTTTTTCTTCTGACTCTTCTGATTCCAGTCTCTTATTCAAATTAATGCATGGTTGCTAGGGTTATTTTGACCCTAGTTACCAGATTGCGTAAGATGCAAATTGAAGAGCTGCTAAATAACTCAAAAACCTTCAATAATAAAGAATGAAAACAAATTGCAAATGGCTTCAGAATATCGCACTCTACATCATTCTTAAAGTTATCTCAAAGGTGAACAACCCCTTTAAATTAGTTAGCTTTCTGGTCTTCAGCTCTCCAGTTTGGAATTTCAGCTGCTATCTGGTTGCTAGGGTCCACTTTAACATAGCAACAGGCAGTGGCTTGAATCGAAGACTGGAAGATGAATAGGAAACGGCCTGAATAGAAAGATAAGTAACAATAACAATACAACTCTAACTTTAAAGAGCAATATTTTTTTGGCGTCTGAGGTCAATGCCATATGAAAGCAAATAATTCAAAAGATCAATAGAAAAGTTGCTAGGAACAGGCCAGGGCATTCTATATCATGCTAAAAGTTAGCTTAAAGGTGAACTAAGCTATTTACATGCTTTATTTTATATACATATATTTGCTATCTTAAAACTAGAGATTTTTTTATGGGGGGGGGGGAGACCTGTAATTTATTCTGTGTTTAGATCCACTTGCAGCTAAATATATATACTGTACATTTCTTTCTCAACATTTGCTTAAAGACAAGACCTGTGAGGGCTGTCACCTCTACTATTTATATATAGACATATAGATATCTCTGTATATACAGTAATTGTGTAGTGCTGAGTGTCTTAACAGTGATATATAAATAAGGTTAATAAAATATATATAGTTACATATATATAGCCACAAGAATGGCTGCTCTGTGGGTGGCTGAGAATCATGCTCAGGTCAGCAGAGTTTAACCACTAATGCCAATGCCGTCCCCATGAATAAAAATAGCAGCAGTTGTGTGCACTTACGAGCAGCCCTAAAATAAAAGCACATGTTACAAGCACAAAATCCTGCAATCTGCGGTGAGAATTGCTTTCATCTGTCATGTCCAGTGTAATCTCAGTGGAAATATGGGTGTACTTTACAACTACTCAACTTGGACTTAATTATGTAAGTGATGGGCACTAGGATAGCATTAAAAAATGTCAATATATTTATCATTCACCTTGCTTTGCTTGTCAGATACAGTATGACAGCATAGCGAAGTAGGAGTTGCCAGATTGCTTACACTGACTGAACAATATCTCACTAGAAGTAAACAGCAGCACTAGCACTAAGTGGATAAGTATACTGCATTAAAAACTGGTGTCAATTTTGTACTAAATGTGGTACAGGTATGGGACCTGTTATCCAGAATGCTTGGGACCTGGGGGTTTCCAGATAACGGATCGCTCCAAATTTGGATCTTAATACCTTGAGTGTACTAGAAAATCCTGTAAATAAACCCAATAGGCTGGTTTTCCTTCCAATAAGGATTAATTATATTTTAGCTTGAAGGACAAGATTCTGTTATATTAGTATAATAAGAGAAAAAGTAAATAATTTTTTAAAGCTTATATTATTTCAATAAAACATAGTCTTTGGGAGACTGCCATTCCGTAATTCTGTAATTCTGAGCTTTCTGAATAAAGGGTTTCCGGATAATGGATATTTTTTATATCAGAGAGCTGGGAACTGGGAAACAGTTCGGAAACACAAGCGATACTTTGCATTCGATACACCAAAGGAAGACAACGTATTTACAGCTAATGCGACTCTCTGTCGTAGAAAAGTAGCCAAATCTGCTGCTGCCGCTTTCCATCTACTTGAAGCATATTTGACAACACCAATGCTTGTGATTTCCAGCCTAAATACTCTCATGAAAACTCATGTACTGCCATGTGTTTCCTATTCATATCAAAGATAGGCAGTGGTGATGGTCTAGGACACTTCATTGCTGACTGAAACATGTTGGACAAATAATACTGATGCAACCTGCTGTGAGAATCCTGGAATTATCACCATGTTTGGGGAAGCAGAAACTCCAGGGTTCTCCCAATCTCAAATGGCAAACTTGTGCACAATTCAGCTGAAGAGGTAGGGCCGATGGAATGGCACTATACACAAGTGCAAGGAGGGGGTTTGGACGCAAGTACGATTTGTGAATGTGATTTGCGTCCATTTTAGCTCAACCGCACGTACTGGTGCATTCATATTGAAGCTTAAAATATTTAAAATCTTTTCATAATGTTCCACACAGGGTACTCACATTTGCTAGTCTTATGGTAGTATGTAAAGCAAGAACCATTACACCATCCTTGACAATGGGGCTAAATCACTTGCAGAAATGCATTTAATATTCTGTTTTCATGAAAGTATCCTTTAAAGGGTTAAGTGTGTTAGAAATCAAATGATACAGTTTGTTAACTGCAGTATGTTCACTTCATGAGACTGAAATAGACTTTGAAGGGAAAAACATAATAATGCAATACTATAATTATGTCTGCAGGGTCTCTGGTGGGGAGCAGAAACCTTCTTATAATTATTTGTGCTGTGCCTCATCCTGTGGTCTTCTCTGTGGTGGTGAGGGATCGTGGCCACAGATCAGTCCAATCCCACATCTTCATTTACATTGAGTTTGACATCAGACAAGAGGCAGTTAGCCCACCCAGGCTGGCATTTAAATCCACAAAATATATGCAGTGTTTGCCCAGCGTTTATTCTAGCAATAGCCCTATAGGGCAGTAATCTACGCTTTTCCAAATTAACATTTTAAGACCAGGAACCTATATAACACCTATATTTTTTCCAGGTCATATACTATTGAAATTCAATGTTATGCAATGCTAGTTAAAAAAAAACATATTAAAGGAGAACTCCAAGCAAAAAGCAGATTTTTGGAAAGAAAATATTCTATTCAACGTTTCAATATACACTAATTTTTTTAGTGTAAGTGCTTTTGAAAGCAATATCTTTCTAGATGTTTATATTATTGTCTGCAATTATGACTCTGACTCTTGAAACAATGTAGCAGAAAAAGTCAATAAACAGACCTGAAAAATAACTGATTTCTGTCTTCAGCATTTAGAGTGAATCCCTGCATCATGCATTTCTCAGTGACAAGAACTGCATCCCAATTTGACAGTTTAGAGTATTTAAAAGGATACTGTCATGGGAAAAAACATTTTTTTCAAAATCAATCAGTTAATAGTGCTGCTCCAGCAGAATTTTGCACTGAAATCCATTTCTCAAAAGAGCAAACAGATGTTTTTTACATTCCATTTTGAAATCTGACATGGGGCTAGACATATTGTCAATTTCCCAGCTGCCCCAAGTCATGTGACTTGTGCTCTGATAAACTTTCTCTGTCATCATAGGGGGACACAGGGACGATGGGGTTAAGCTCCACCCTCCAGGAGGCAGGACACTTACTAATAAATTTTGTGGGCGTGCCTAGCCGGCTTAACCCCCACACTCCAGCTTATCCAATCAGTTTTTTAAGTGTCCTGCTACCAGGAGGATGGACGTCCAGCGTCATGGATATGTTAGTCAATGATGACTATTTTCTTCCTGGGTTCTTACTCTGGCAACATGGGTTTGTCCTTAGTATAGTCCCAGTATTCTCCGCCCACCGGGGTCATTTCCTAGCCGCCAAAGGCTATAACGACCACCCAGACATATCCCTGCCTAGCTTGGCGATGGCAGATGGTCTGGCCAGGATGGGCACGAGGTGAGTACCTGCCTTGGGCATAACAACTCTCCTCACAGGTCTGGCTTGGCAGCCCCCCCCCCCTAGCAGGGTAGCCCTCCCTCCGTTCCCCCCTTACTGTTATTTGGTAGAGGTGCAGAGCGTGCTCCTATACTGGCCGGTTCTTCCCTCCATACTGTGTCTGGGCGCTCGATGCGCCTTCTGTCTAAGTGAGGAGACGGCTGAGGGGGGAGAGGGCCGGATCACGCTGCGCTGGAACGCATGCGGCGGATGCGTTCCGGCGGCCATCTTGCGCACGTTGTGCGCATGCGCGCATGCGTTCCAGCGGCCATTTTGCGCATTTGTGCGCATGCGCCAGCGGCCATCTTGCGCATAGTGCTTCTGTTGAGCACCGGATGGGCATTTCTCCGCTCCTGCAATTGCTAGGAGTTGTGAGCGGTTGCTGACTGTCCCACACACTCCTACTTACCCAATCTCCATGGCAGAAGGTAGGTCAGAGGGGTTATTCACCAGGGCAGGGGGGAAGGCTGCCAAAACAGCGCAGATTAAATATTTTGCCTGTGCCAATTGCAATGTTAAGCTGCCTCGAGGGCAGGGGGAGCCGCTCTGTAAGTCCTGTTTAGTGGGGCAGAGTACAGCGCTTATTTCAGAAGATGTTTCAAGCCCTCCAGCGGCTCAGCCAGAGAATCCTTCAAGGGAGAGTATTTCTCAAGGTCAGGGGCCCAGCTCGGATTCTGATATGCCAGCACCATTGTGGGCCATTCAATTAACACAGTCCCTTGCTTCCTTGCAGGGTCTTCCCTCTATTGCTGACAATTTAGGAAGAGTGTTAGCCAGACTTGACCAAAAGACTAGCTCTAAGCGTAAGCGGTCTGAAGAAACTAAAGTGGCTACTACATCTGCTCATTATTTATCTGACGAGTCTGCAGCTGAGCAGGCATCCTCACAATCTGAGGGAGAATTACTTCCTTCTGAAGTTTCGTCTGGGGAAGAAACTGTGGAGGACCACAGAGATCATGATAGTCAGCATGATGTGGAGGGCATTATTAAGGGTGTTATGGATGTGTTGAATATATCACAAACACCCAAATCCCAGGATGATTTGGGGTTATTCAAGAGGAAGCAAAAATCCGAAGTTTGTTTTCCTTCTCATGAGCATCTTCTTCACATAATACAAGAAGAGTGGAGTGTTCCAGAAAGAAAGTTTCAGACGACTAGGAAATTTTCTAAGTCTTATCCATTTTCGAAAGATCTGGTAGAGAAGTGGTCTAATCCCCCAGCAGTTGATGCACCTGTATCAAGATTGGCCAAGTCCACTACATTGCCAGTCACCGATGCAGCATCCTTCAAAGACCCATCCGACCGAAGATTGGAAGGTTTTCTTAGGTCAATTTATTCTTCGTCTGGGTCAGCTCTTCGCCCCTGCCTGGCCTCGGCTTGGGTGGCCAGAGCAATTCAAGCGTGGTCTGAATCACTTGTCAAGGACATCCAGAGTGCAGTTTCCAGATCCGATCTGTTATCGTCAGCCAATGCGATAGCAGAGGCATCGGCTTATTTGTGTGATTCCGCACTAGACACAGTTCAAGTCACGGCACGTACATCCGCTCTTTCTGTTGCAGCACGTAGAACACTGTGGCTGAAAAATTGGTCAGCAGATCTGAGTTCTAAGAAGTCCTTGACATCTCTTCCATTCAAGGGACAGCGTCTGTTTGGTGAAGAGCTTGAAAAGATTATTTCACAGGCTACGGGAGGAAAAAGCACTTTTCTTCCGCAGGCCAAAAGTAGAACAACTACATCTACCAGACGGGGGAGGTTTTTTCGTGGCTCAAGTAGACGATACACACGAAGAAACAATTCACCACAGCGGTCTCACTTTCGAGCCAAAGCAATCGACAAAAGTCGCATGCATTGGAAGACCAATCGACCTATTGTCAAACCCGCAGCAGATAAATCTTCTTCGGCCTGACGGGGCACCCCCTCCGGAGTTGGGGGAGCGTATTGGGGGCAAGTTGCTCCAATTCCGGGAGGTGTGGAACAACCATGCGTCAGATATGTGGGTGAACGAAATCATTTCCGAAGGTTACCACATAGATTTCTCAACCATTCCTTGCAAAAGATTCATCATGTCCAGGGTTCCTGCAGACCCAGTCAAAGCTGCTGCCTTTCTAAATTGCATCACAAATTTAGAACAAACTGGAGTGATTGTTCCAGTGCCACATTCAGAGAGATTTTCAGGATTCTATTCCAACATTTTCATTGTGCCAAAGAAAAACGGCTTGTTCAGGCCGGTACTAGATCTCAAACAGCTGAACAAGTTCGTCAGATCAGTACGATTCAAAATGGAGACCTTGAGGTCAGTGATAAGAGGGATGGAGAAAAATCAACTGCTGATGTCTATCGATATCAAAGATGCGTACCTCCATGTACCAATCTGGCCGCCACATCACTCCTTCCTTCGATTCGCATTCAGGAATCAGCACTACCAGTTTGTGGCTCTGCCGTTCGGACTCTCTTCAGCCCCCAGAGTGTTCACAAAACTAATGGCAGTATCGGCTGCAGCATTACGTCTACAAGGGATTTCAGTCACTCCTTATCTGGACGATCTGCTTCTGAAAGCCAGATCAGAGGAGAAGGCAGAGGAAGATCGGAGCAAAGCAATCAATCTTCTGCAGAGTTTTGGCTGGACCATAAATTGGTCGAAGTCCAATTTGCGACCCAGTCATCACATGACATTCCTGGGTCTCGAGTTCAATACCATCACACAAATGGTGCATCTTCCGTTGGACAAGCAAATGAAGGTCAGGAATCAAGTCCGTCTACTCCTCCGAGATCGGAGTCCAACTGTTCATCTAGGAATGAGAGTGCTGGGACTCATGGTTGCTACCATAGAAGCCGTTCCATTTGCACAGATTCACTTACGACAGTTGCAAGCGAACATTCTAACATCGTGGAAAGGAGGAGCTCTCACTCGCAAGCTCAATTTATCCCAGTCGACAAGAATAGCCATCCAGTGGTGGCTGCGACCGACCAATCTATCCAAGGGTCAATCCTGGGCAACGCTAGAGTGGAAGATAATTTCCACAGATGCCAGTCTGAGGGGTTGGGGAGCAACCTGGGACAACTTGTCTGCCCAAGGCCTATGGTCTCCAGGGGAGTCCAAACTTCCCATCAACATTTTAGAGCTGAAGGCGATAAAACTAGCTCTATCCGAGTGGACAGAGTTGTTGCAAGCAAGTCCGGTTCGGTTACAGAGCGACAACGCTACCGCAGTGGCGTACATAAACCGCCAGGGAGGTACTCGCAGCAAAGCGGCGCTGTTGGAAGCTCAACAAATCCTCAGTCGGGCAGAAACCAACGAAGTACAGCTGTCCGCGATCCATATCCCAGGAGTTCTAAACACCAAAGCAGACTATCTCAGCAGAATTCGTCTAGATCCGGGAGAATGGGAACTTCACCCAGACGTGTTTGCAAAATTAGTACTCCATTGGGGACAACCGCAGGTCGATCTAATGGCGTCAAGAAACAACACAAAGGTGCCTCGATTCTTTGCTCGTTACCGAGAGGGACTGGCAGCAGGGGTCGATGCCATGACACAGAAGTGGCAGTTCAATCTAGCGTACATATTCCCTCCGCTACCCATGCTTCCACGAGTCCTCAAGAAGATCAGACAGTCAGGCATCACGGTAATTGTGGTGGCTCCTTACTGGCCTCGGAGGACTTGGTTTTACGACCTTCAGGAAATGTCAATAGCACAACCGATACGTCTCGAGAACAGGCCGGACCTTCTGTTCCAAGGGCCCGTGGCACATCACAACCCAGGGCTGTTCGCTTTGACGGGATGGCTGTTGAGGCAGACATCTGGCGTAAACAAGGGTTAACAGAAGAAGTTATTGCCACATTATTGAGAGCTCGTAAGTCTTCATCTTCTAAATCATACTACAGAGTCTGGCGATCCTATCGGAGTTGGTGCGAGGAGTTCAATCTATCCTTTCACAAACTTAGCATCCCGAGGGTTCTGTCCTTCCTGCAGCGCGGGCTCAGGCGAGGTCTAAAACTCAGCTCTCTGAAAGTACAAGTATCAGCTCTGTCAATCCTATTTCAGTCCAAACTAGCCTTGATTGATACAGTACGCACTTTTCTACAAGGAGTGGCACATATAGTTCCTCCATATCAGCCTCCAGTTCCAGCATGGGATTTAAACGTTGTTCTCGAGGCCCTTCTTGATCCACCATTCGAACCGATGGGATCTATTTCGGATACCTGGCTTACTTGGAAGGTAGTGTTCTTATTGGCAATTACATCCACTAGAAGAGTGTCAGAACTGAGTGCACTATCGGCAGATCCATCTTTTCTAGTGTTCCACAAGGATAAGGCAGTCCTACGTACAGTTCCATCTTTCCTTCCTAAGGTGGTCTCGTCATTTCACATCAACCAAGACATTGTTGTTCCCTCTCTCTGTCCGGAACCAAAAAATGATAAGGAACGTCGACTACACAGTTTAGATGTAGTTAGAGCCTTACGTTGGTATATTGAAAAGTCAAAGTCTTTTCGGCGGTCTCAAACTCTCTTCGTATTACCATCAGGGCCCAGGAAGGGTCATCCTGCATCTAAAGCTACCATTTCTAGATGGATCAAGGAGACCATCAGACAGGCATACATGGCCAAAGGGAAGATTCCACCGGAGGGAGTTCGAGCTCATTCTACGAGAGCAATCGGAGCTTCCTGGGCTTGGCGTAATTCGGCCTCATTGGACCAGATTTGCAGGGCGGCTACCTGGTCCTCTGTACATACTTTTTCAAAATTCTATAAAATTTATATTTTTTCTTCAGCTGAAGCATCTTTTGGGCGCAAGGTGCTTCATTCTGTGCTGAAGTAATGGTTAATTGTTTTTTCCCGCCCTGCTGTTTTTGGGGGCTGCTTTGTTAAGTCCCCATCGTCCCTGTGTCCCCCTATGATGACAGAGAAAACAGGATTTTTTATACTTACCGTTAAATCTGTTTCTCTGTGATCAATAGGGGGACACAGGGCGGCCCGCCCTAAAATTTTTGTTTATTGACCATTTGGTCATGTCGGGATAATTCCCTGATTTACCTTCTACGTGGGTTATTATTTTGATTATTACGTTATCTTGTTGCAGCATCTTTTGTGACAAACTGATTGGATAAGCTGGAGTGTGGGGGTTAAGCCGGCTAGGCACGCCCACAAAATTTATTAGTAAGTGTCCTGCCTCCTGGAGGGTGGAGCTTAACCCCATCGTCCCTGTGTCCCCCTATTGATCACAGAGAAACAGATTTAACGGTAAGTATAAAAAATCCTGTTTTAATCACTCTTTACTGCTGTACTGCAAGTTGGAGTGATATCCCCCTCCCCCCCCAGCAGCCAAATAAAAGAACAATGGGAAGGTAACCTGATAGCAGCTCCCTAACACAAGATAGCAGCTGCCTGGTAGACCTAAGAACAACACTCAATAGTAAAAACCCATGTCCCAGTGAGACACATTAAGTTACATTGAGAAGGAAAAACAGCATCCTGCCAGAAAGCATTTCTCTCCTAAAGTGCAGGCACAAGTCACATGACCAGGGGCAGCTGGGAAATTGACAAAATGTCCAGCCCCATGTAAGATTTCAAAATTGAATATAAAAAAATCTGTTTGCTCTTTTGAGAAATGGATTTCAGTGCAGAATTCTGCTAGAGTAGCACTATTAACTGATGTGTTTTGAAAAAAAAACATGTTTTCCGATGACAGGATCCCTTTAAGCAAGAATGTAAAAGGCTCACAAAGGTGGAGTTCTACAAGCAATACTCACATGTCACAGAGGGATTACTGAGAGGCTTATTTTACATTGCCTACTGGCACACACCCTGCCTGCCTGGGACCCCGTGGGTGCAAAAAACATGTGAATGATTGTTCAAAACACAAGTATAAAAACTGTACAGAGTATAAAACAGTAGCCTTAAAGGGTAAACATACATTTATGCAGTGGGTGGAATTAAAGGTCCAGTAACATCAAAAAATGAAATTGTTTTAAAGTAATAAAAATATAATGCAGTGTTGCCCTGCACTAGTAAAACTGCTGTGTTTGCTTCCGAAAAACTACTATTGTTTATATAAATAAGCTGCTCTGTAGCAATGGGGGCAGCCATTCAAAGGAGAAAAGGCTCAGGTTACACAGCAGATAGCAGATATGCTCTGTAGAACATAATGTTATCTGTTATCCACTATTTAACCTGTGCCATATAGCCTTTTTTCAAAATACGGTTTAGAAATTAGCTTATGCAGGGTACTTTCTTCTTTCTATAAGAAACTCCTTTCTAAGTAATACAGGAAAGCTTTTAATACATAATAAACAATCCTCGGAATTCAGCCTTAAAAAAACTGCACCAATAAAGATAATGTCCATGTTTTCGGCAGCCTTGCTTCTATCAGAACCTATGATACAGGCAGGATTTCAGAAATTATGAGGATTATTTCCTTGCAACGTTTTCACAACCAGATGCAAAAGGCATCAGTCAGTTAGATCTGCAGACCACCCTTCTTGTCTCACTGGCTGTAAGCAATCACTGCAGAATCTGAGCTCCTTTGTTGGTGCTACAAAATAGGCAACAAAGTTAATCATATTATCCAAGCTTGACTGGTCAATGATTTAAGCCTCATTATGTACATTACATGTCTAGGCGATGGAAAGATGTTTCTTTTGACCCTTACCTTCATTATCTGTTTCTGTTGTCTTTGCATATTGGAATATTTTATAGGGATCTCTTCTTTTTTAGGTTGTAAGCGCTAAGGAGCAAGGGCTCTTTTTACCCTCTGTACTGTGTCTGTCTGTATTTGTAAATAATCTGTGGTTTTATATGTACACCATTCTATTGTACAGCACTGTGAAATAAAATAATAATAATATAAAATGAGGCAGAACTACTAGCATCCTCAGAGTTCTGCTGTGTACTTTATTGAGTTAATCACAGCAGACACTGCAGGAATTCTAGCGCCACATACTGAACTGCTTTGAAGATCCTTTACCCAAAACTAGTATATGTGCCCTTTTTTGTACATGGGACAGTATTGATCAAACTTGCATTTGTAAGCATAGTTGTGACTTAAAGGAGAACTAAAGCTTAACTAAAGAAGTAGGCTAGAAATGTTGTTCATTATGTTTTGGGTTTCTGTATCAGCCCAAGGCAACCACAGCCTTTTAGCAGTAAAGATATGTACCTCCAAAGATGCCCCAGTAGCTCCTCATCTTCTTTTCTGCTGATACACTGCTCGTGCTCTGTGCTGCTGTCACTTACTGAGCTTAGGGATAGACTCAAAATATAAAGTAGACATAGAATATAAATGTCATAATATAAGGCTGATTAGTAATTAATACAGATAATTACTACATGTCAGCAGAGAAACCAGTGCAACTAGCATCATAATTTAATTATCAGCCTGTAGCATCAACTTATATTACAGGCCAACCTCATTTTCTGCTTGATAATTTGCGACAACCCCTAAGATTAGCTTCTCAACAGCTGCTCAAAGCCCAATGAGCATGTGAGTGTCACAGACACTTTCCAAGATGGTGACCCCCTGTGACAAGTTTGAAGTCCTGCATCATTGCTGCTATTGAGAATCTGAAACGTTAGGCTGGTACAATAAGTGCAGTATATAAAATATGGCATTTATAACCATATTCATTTTTAGGGTTTAGTTCTCCTTTAAAGGGTAAACTATTTATAATGTGTTGAAATTTTTATCCTGAGGAAGGGTAATTTTAGTAAAGTTAAAACTGGCCCTTGCATTCAAGCAAGGGCAATCTGCTTCGATCCACACAACCTTACATTTTTGCCCATAAATTAGCCCTGTGTGAGCACTGAAGGCAAGGAGCCCTGCCTAAAGCTGGACCATCCAACCCAAACCTGTGCTGGTGGTAAATGCTTGTGAGTTTCAGTTTGGACCCACATCCCTATATTTTTCACTATGCTGACCCTATCTGCTGCTCTTTAGTACAGTTCACGTCACTACCCTATCTTCATCAAAACTCTTAGCTTCTTCAGTGAAGTCATATAGATTGGATCATGCTGAAAGCACCGGGCTCTTCTCTTACCTTGTGTTCTTCCGCCTCCACTGTCACTCCCAGCATATACATTAGGTTGAGTTTTACCATTGTTTTTCAGTGGGAGGAAGAGACAGAAGAAAAAGTTTTATTTGAGGGAATTATTGCTGTCAAAATGCCATGTACGCTATAGCCCTAAAATGTATGAAAGGTCAAAAAATATATGAAAGGTCAAAAAATATATGAAAGGTCAAAAAAGTATATGTCTTGTCAAGGTTTTACTATAAGGATGGTGCAGGTGACAAGACATCCCTTAAGGTTTAGGTTTTGCCTTCATTATTCTAAGAAGGATTTCATTTCTGATGGGCAGTTAGGTTCATGGAACTCTCTACCGAGAATGCAGTGGGGTAACAAAAATTCACCACCCCCCTCCACAAAAAATCTTTGGAGGGGCCCGGTGCGCAAATAAACTTCTACCAGGCCCTCCTGCCACTTTTCCCTGTCAGTTTCAGTTAGTATTATGTGTTGCCAGGATAACTCCCATGCATGCAGGTATGTCCTTAGTCCTTTTATTGTATCAGAACTAAGGGGCACTACAAAAAAATCCACAAATGAAAAAGCTCACATATTTTTTTAATTTATCTAAGAAAGAAGTAGAGGCCATAGAACAAAGCACCCAATACCAGCAGTTAGTTGTACAGTTTGAAAGATATTTCAGTTTTCTAGAGCAAAAACACTAAATGCTTCCACAGTTAAAGTATTAGTACAAGTTCCTAAATTTGTCAAGTTTGTGTCCAATATTTTCTTAAAGGTGTTTAAATTTGTTTGCATGTGTCCAGCACCTAGCTTTCATATATTCCATATGTTTGTCTAGTCAAACAGAAAAAGTGTACCGCAGCACTTTGTTCAACCCTAGTGCAACAAATAGGACTTGTTCTTAAAGCACTTTTTGACTTTTGTTTTAGTCATGAGAAATCTAGTTTTTCTTGTTATATCTTGAGCTAAACCAAGCAAACGGGTAAATTGAAGCCACTCAAAGTTTAGTTCTTGTGAAGATAGATAATTGATTGACAGAACACAATTAATGCATAATGGACTTCTATTTAGCTGTAAGGCAAAACAGTCACACCAAAGAGTGACAGGGTGGTTGCTTATACAGAACTTTTTTTGTTAAGCTATCTCATTCTCAACTAATAATGTTAAGATGTGAAAGCACACTACAACTTCAACTCATATGGTTTTCAATACCACCTCTATGCTGACGATACTCAGATCTATTTCTCCTCTCCCAATCTCAACCCAGAGTTCTTAACTTACTGCCTCACTGCTATGTCTCCTTGGCTGTCCCAATGCTACTCGCTAAGACATAATTGTTCTCTTTCCCCCATCCAACACCCATAACATCCCAGAAATATCTATCACTAGTAACAGACCCCGTGCTCTGTGGTTATGTGGCTAGACTACAGGAAAACTCTATTAATTGGCCTTCGCTGCCAGAGGCCGTCACCTCTCCAATCCATAATGAACACTGACACCATGATTTAATTTATCATAAATTCAGTGTTCTGCTAAATGCAATACCCTATGTTACATCTTGCCCATTCCCACACCTTGTGTCTCAACAACTTCTCCTTTAAGATTGTAAGCTCCTTTGTATCTGTTTTTGGTTGCTTTGTATGTAATTCTGTAATGTTCCATTTATTGTCCAGTACTGCAGAATATGTTGGTGCTTTATAAACATATGATAAGAATTCTCAATTCTACTTTTTTATGTTTAAAAATGTGTACATCAGTGTAAACTGCACCTTTAAATGGCAATTAAAATGGTAATTAGTTTGAAGGGCATGATCATTTTATTTTTTTTTACTTTAATTTTCAATTGGTACATATGTTTCTAGCAGAGATGGTTTTTTCCTCTGGTTTCCCCATATTGCTATTAAGGTTTTTCTGCTCCTTGCCTTTTATTGCCCATATGCAAATGGATATGTAGAAGCATTGCAGAGATCACTCTGGAAGGCTTTTATGCTCATAGGAGAACAAGAACAACCTAAAGCCTAACTTCTCAAGTCACTTGCTGAGCACGATCAGAGTTGTTTAGCGACACAAGGAAGCTTGCAGTATGGCCAGCATTAACAAGTAAAAGGTTTGCCAAATAAGAGGAGTGAAAATATGAAATACTTTACAAGCAGAGGATTTGTTGGCAGACAAGTACAATGATTCAGAGAATCGTTAAATATAGTTTTGGACAGGAAAATGGGATATTTTGTCTTTCTCTGTAATGCCTACAAAAAAAACATATTTTTTTTATTATTTGAACACAATGAACATGTTACTTTTCATGTTGATCAATCTGACATAAACAGCATTCATAGGGTCTTTAGTTGCCAGCATCTAAGAACATTTTACCAGGGGAACTTTGCCGTGGTGTGGTTATGTAACATAAAATACAGTACAATAAAGGGAGTTTATTTATTACACCATGCCTACCACATCTGACCATACATATTTGTAAATCTTATTAGCCAATATTCATATTTGATCATATGCATGCTTCTCAGTTCAGTTGGTTGGTCCACTTGGCGTGATCCAGTTATTCCAGTGAATAATGAGCAAGCTGGTAAAAGTTTCTATATTGACCAGTTTGATTTTGATCTTGTATCAAAATTATCCAAACTAGCCAATGATCTTGCTGACTGTAAACAACCTGGTCGACTGAGAGCATATACTCTCCATTCTGGCTATGTGAGTGCTGAAAACACTTCTGCTACTACTCATTATCGTCTTTATTTAAAGGAACAGTAATGCTAAAAAATGAATGACAATACAGTGTACTGTTGCCTTCTGCTAGTAAAATTGTTGTGTTTGCTATAGAAATACAACAACCGTTTATATGTACAAGCTGCTGTGTATCCATGGGGGCAGCCATTCAAGCACAGAATACACAGTAGTTTGCAGATAAGTTCAGAAGAATCCCATTGTATACTACAGAGCTTTTATCTGTTATCTGCTGTGTATACTGTGCCTTTTGTCCCTTTTCAGTTTTGAATGGCTGCCCCCATCGCTAGACAGCTGCTTGTTCATATAAACTATAGTAGAGTTTCTGAAGCAAACATACTAGTTGTATCAGCTCAGCACAACAGTACATTATATTTTCATTACTTTAAAACACTTTCATTTTTAGTTATTACTGTTACTTTAAATTGGGACCTTTCTATGGACAAAAATTTCCAGGTACCTTTGTCAAAATGGGGCTTTTTGTGATAATTTGAGGCAGAGGTAGAAATGATGCAGCCACTGGGCAATGAAGGAATTCTGAGCCCTTGCCAAACTGCAAACTTCCAGCTGCAGCAGGTCCATGTGCCCAGCATCCATAATCTATATCAAAAATATGTAACAAATGTTATTTTGCAAATCCTTTTCTTCGTGGGGCTCTCCTGATGCTGGGGTACTGGGCAGATTCACTCTCTCCCAGCTGAAGCTATAGTATTAAAAACAGACAAACAGAGGTGCTTTAAAAAAACAAAAACACTGCTTTACAGAACAGGTAGGCACATGGAGAAACCTTACAATAAATAGAGTAGGAACAGTTAATGAATTAAAAAACAAATAAGGCAATTATATGGAGAAATAAATAAACAAATACATGAAATATGCATATGAATAGGTAGAATGCCTAATTAGTTATTTTCTGTTGTCAATTTCTATGTTTAGGTGTGTGTGTTTCCTTTTGTGTGATGAATTTAATTTACAAAAAAAGGAAGCATGAATCATCTGTCCAGGGGGTTATTAGAATCCACTTCATTCTTTTGTGCATTAAATTGATACACTTTGTCTTGTATTTCATTCAGAGAACCCTGGGGATATTCACAGCAAGCTCTGTAATGGACCCTATAGTTGAGAGCACATGGGCAGAGCTGCTGCAGGGCTCCCTCTGCTGTTTATAACCAGGTACACCTCCTGTCACAATGCAAAATTCATGGCTGTTCACAAGCAAAAGGTGAACCCACATTTTTCACAACAGATGTTCGCTAGACCGCAGAAAATCCTTATTTATAGTCTAGCTGAGCTAGACAGAAGAACTGCATGAAGAAATAAACCCACCATTAAAGGTTATTGTAAGAATCCAGATAATATTTTAAGCTAACAAGAGACAGTAAAAAGAAGGGGCAGATGCAATAAGCTTGCTGCACTGCTAGTAATATAGATGTGTTTAAAGGGGAACTATCTTGAAAATTAAAATTTAAAATAAGCTTCAGCATACTGAAATAAGAAGTTTTCAAAATATAATCAATTAAAAATTCTGTACTGTTTCTGAAATAATCAAGTTTATCTTCACTATTCCTCTCTCAGCATCTGCTTCTCTTCATTCTCTCTTCATGCAG
This sequence comes from Xenopus petersii, assembly GCA_038501925.1. NCBI lineage: Eukaryota > Metazoa > Chordata > Amphibia > Anura > Pipidae > Xenopus > Xenopus petersii. The sequence goes on from CM076678.1 coordinate 88,422,302, forward strand.
GAGTTGGGTGTCAGATAATCATTGACAGTTAAGGTGGCCATACACGGGCCGATAAAAGCTGCCGACAGGCCGTGTAAGACCCCTATAAGATATATTGGATCTGTCAATGAATATCTGATGCCCAACTCCTGCATGAAGACAGAATGAAGAGAAACAGATGCCGAGAGATGGATAGTGAACATAAACTTGATTATTTCAGAAACAATGCAGGATATTTAATAGATTGCATTTAGAAGGTTTCTTATTTCAGTACGATGCAGCTTATATTAAATGTTCATTTTCATGATAGTTTTCCCCTTTAAATCTGTTTAAACATTCTTTATTCCTTACCGTTCACAACTGGTCACGTGATGCTGATGGTCTATATTACTAATGTTGTTGGCTACAATTTCTAAGGCCTTGGGCCTCACCCCATTAAAACAACAAACATCTTAATGCTTCAGGCCCATTTCTGATTAATACTTATTACTAAAAATGCTACTTAGATTTACAGAATGTGAATGTAAATATGTGTTTAATAAAGGTGTGTGGTGGACACTCTACATATAAATTATAAACCTATTAATCGAAAGCATGATTACAGTGCAGCTGACAGCACCGACACGACCTGCATACACTGAGATGAGGAAACTGTGACGGAGGCTGCCATTTTGAGGCCTGTGACTGTCCCACAGGGGTATCACGTGCACAATAAGCTTTCACATACCATGTTGCTATAATAGTTTTACAACACTGTCCTCCAATATGCCTCCATTCTAAAGGTCATTGCAATGTAAAGAATTAGAAGTGAGGCCTTGTCACAGGCTCTTACCATCCAAGCTATACAAAGCGATTAAATAAATCAATCATTCCCTCTCTAAATTGCTGCAAGCTGGGGGAAAAATGGAGAAGTTGCAAATTGTACTTTCTGACACATTGTTTGTGCATGAATGTGATGTGTGTGAAATGAAGCATTTAGTGGGTGGGAAAGCAGGGGAGGGCAAGAGGGGCCCAGCTTTTACAGAAATACACACATCCCTAACATAAATAATCCATTTCAACTATGCAATCGTGTTCTATAAACAGATGTCTGAAAAAAAATCAACTAAAAAAAAGGGGGTTTAGCTCAGTAATGTTCTGGGTTTTTCTAAATTAAAAAGAAAACAACAAAACGTTTCATCCCTAATGATAAACATGTTCAATATGTACTTCTGCATTTGTTTGTATTAAGCCATTTGTTCAGAACAAGAGCCAGTTCCAGGGGATTCTCTCTGTGGTATTGTTAGCCTTTTTAAAATATAGGAAGCAAGCGCTGCTGCTGACCTTGGAATATATATATCTTATATTTAAGAAAAGCCCCCTATGGAAATGTGGGGTGCCCTTATCCCCCAATGCTTTGATTTGCCCTGAATGTTCATGTAGGGGTTGTGTGTTTTTGTGGTGCCTTTACAAAGGCCTGCTTTGCAGCTGTCTGTGCAGTCTATCCCATTGCTCTGCTAAATAAGAGGTGAGGGGTATGTGGAAGGACTGGGTGGGGGCTGTTTGGACAGAGCAGGGTGGTAAGAAATTTGTAGCATTTGGAGGTCTGTGGAGCAGAATTCCTGTAAAAGTTGTGCGGCTTCTCTGTTAAGCTCCCCCCTCATTGATTTGAGAGAGAGCAGCCTGGGTGGTCTCCCTCTCCCTCCTCACTTTGGTGAGCTGTTGCTTAGCAGCTAATAATAGGAGCTGTTTGCAGAGTAATTTGCCTCTTCCTTAGCCAATGGGAAGCCCAGCACATTTCCATGCAGCCCCCCTCCCTCTCCTTCCCTTTCTCTCTTTTCAGGGGCTGTAAGGAGTCGCCTTCAGTACAGATGCTCACACGGGCCAGAGCTGTCCCATCACTGATCCACCCGGGGATTTGTCGCCTTCTCACTTGGGGACTTGCCTTGTATTTGCAGCGCTGCTTCGCTTCCCATTGATCGTTTGTGGAGAGCATGAAGAGAACGGAAGGATCTAAGGATTTACCGACCTAAATGGAACCCCCCTTACCCATGGCGGCGCTTTCTCTGGTCGGAGGACGCTGCTGATCTGTATGGATTATTATAGCTTGGTGACCCGCCTGCGCCGCTTCTAGTTGCCCCTGAGTTCGGGATCCCTCGGCTTGTGCTGCTGCCCCAGGTGTACCCCCTCTCCTGCCTGCTGTAGGATACCGATGGCCTCTGTTCCCCCCTGTGCGGGGGAGAGGGGCTTTACACATCTCCCCCCGGGTTACAAAAGCAAACAGCCTGCTCCCAGCTCGGATCTACTGAGGAGACCCAGCTATTGCCATGCCGCCTTTGCACTCAAGCAGATCGCTAAGGTGAGTAACTGGGTTTGCACTTGTGGGTCAGGGCAGGTCACCTACAGTCAGCGTGACCTCAAATCATCATCATGTGGGTGTCACTGAGCAAATCTCCCTTTCCACTCCCCAAGCTGGGAGTCTAGCACTGCCCGTGGAAGCAGCTCCCGAGATGTGCACATTTGGTGCATTTCCATTGCATATCAGTCACTACACTCCACTGAACAAGATTATGCTCTGATTTATATCACTGTCTGACTGTAAGTACTGAATATTACAATGTTTCCTTTAAATATGACTCCAGTCCTCCGGCCATTGCAGGGCATCCCAAAGCAGGTGAAGGGAGTTGCACTAAAGAGCAACTTGGAGGGTCGCAGGTCAGACACTGATCCAGGGAGATTAAACGGGAATGGTAGTTGCACATGGTTCACTCAGCGTAGCATTATGTTTACATCATGACACTGTCCTCCGGTCACATTAACTCAATTTTGCTGGAAATCATTTAGAGAGCAATGTGTTGGTTGTTAGATGTCACTTATGGGATCATATATATATATATATATATATGTGTCTTCAGGAACCTGTCATAAACGTTCTATGCCTGTGTCATGCTTCCCAATAATATAGCTTTTATAATTAGTGTAGTTGAAGCATTACTCCCCTGCTTGGTGTTACTGGAATTGTTCTTGTTTTCAGTATGTTTCAGTCGGTTATGCCATTTACCTCACACTTTGTTCTGTGTCCCAATAAAGTGAATTAGCTTGTGTCACTGTCACCCAATTATAGCTACCAAATCTCACTTCACTCTTGGAAATGTGTGACAACCTTTCCCTTGTATTTGTATGTATTTACACTCATAACACTATATGTATGACTTGTATGACTGCAGATTCTTGCTAGAACACTCTCTCTCAAGTGGAGTTTGTTTGTCTGCTTGTCAGTAAGAAGGCCCAGACATCAGTCTTGTTAGTAGCCAGAGGCAGGAAATATTGCGGCAATGGCAGAGACAGGGCCACCTGGGCAGCAGAAATTCTCCCTTTTTTGTTGGTTGCCAGCTGCCCCTTTGGTTCCTTTGTGGCTGGCGCAAGTTCAGTTTTCCAGCCACAGGTGACTGGCAGACTATAGTCTCTGGCCACAAATATTTGGGAGAAAACAGCTTCCTTCTCCTTTTCCATATCCTGTTGTGTTTTCGTTTTTACCCATTCTAGTACATTATTATACATTCCACAATTCCAATAATTTTAATGCCAGTCCCTCATCCTTTCTCTCTTCCTTTCTCTTCTCAAAGAGATAATAACCTCCTTTTAATCAATAATTTACCTGACTAAAAACCTGTCAAGGCTGTAGGTTAGGGCAGATTTTGCAGAGAACAAAGTGAATGAGGGTGGGCTATTTAGTCCTTAATAAGTTGCCTGACCTAATATTTGAAGTCTGGGTTTACACATCATAAGAGGAGACTTTTATGGTCTTGAAAGCTCATGTACAACATCAATAAAGAGCTGTCCCATAAAACCTACAGCAACCTGCAAAGAATTAGTGGTCATCGGATGACACATGGTCTAAAAAGCTCCCGTACAGAAACATCTGTGAGTAATCTCCCCACTGGCACAACCTGCTAGATGGAATCTTAGTCACAATCCTTGGCCAGTTTTCTGCCTCATGGTTGAGTTGAAGGGTAGGCAACTCAGTTTTGTGGGTAAGACTGGATTTTAAAGAATTCCCACCAAGAGCATAGTACATCATTCAAAATTATTGGGATCTGTTTGGGCTCGTGGTGGGACAGGTCTAGAACACGATCTGTTATCATAATAAGAGACTGAAATTGGCCCCCATAGATTTTTCTATTTGTTGTAGATGGACTATTTTCTTGTGAGGTCATGGTAGGTGCATGGCTTTGTGTTTGATAGTATGCTTTATCTGTTTTTAGGGTAAGGCTGTTGGCCAAAAGGCTCCTCTCTGGCTACGAGCTCAGTTCCAAGCCTTGCTCTTCATCCTGGGCTGCTCCATCCAGAGACACTGCGGGAAGGTCTTGTTCATTGGATTGCTGGTGTTTGGGGCTCTTGCTGTGGGCCTTCGTGTGGCTTCCATTGAGACTGATATCGAAAGGTTGTGGGTGGAAGGTAAGTGTTTTGATGTGGTGTCATGTATGTCTAATCAATATTTAAATGCATAAGTTGTCATTTTAATGCTAAGGCTCTTGTTATAACAGCTTTAGAACTGTAACTGAAAAATGAATTAGCTCCATGTTATTTGTGTTAGTCACTTGTATTTTTTCCTCATTAGGAAATTACATCTAAAGCTCCACATGGTGTTTGGCTTATTTATGATAATGTGATATTCAAAAATGAACTTCGGAAATTAGGTTAAGAGGTGATGACAGACATGCAGGGATTTTCCAAATTGTGTCGGTCCAGCTGGCCTCATACTACAGTTCCCAGCATAATCAAAGGATTCTGGGAATTAATGTTCAGCAGTATGTGAAGGCAAACATTTCTTTAATCTCCTCTTTTGTGACTAAATTATATTTCAGTCAGAAAACGTAGGCCCCATATAAAAATGCAGAGTAGGACAACTTTGCCAGTGTGTAGTATATCTCTCTTCTGGAGTTTTATTTACTGGAAAAAGATGGCCTGTTATGAGGAGATCTCTTTATGACTTTGCGTACGTGATCCATAAAACCATGAAATGTTCCAAACAGGAGTGCTTGTGTTAAGGGTAAGTGCTGTTTAACAGAGAGAGTGTTATAAGCAGCACACAGAGTGTCAGTTGTATGTGCAGCTTTCTGTGTCACACTGTAGTAAATATATGCAGAACCATGTCCAAAATGCAAAGTTCTGTGTACAGATATTTATCCCATGTGTAAAGGAAGAGGGCCTTGGCAAGCAGAATGGATGGTGTTTTCATTAGAATTATTAACTTTATTGGACAGCCTCTGCTTGGCTGGCCTGGATAGCAAATAGAATTTCAGGCTTTAGACATCAGGACATTTGTTGCCTTCACAGTCCTGCTGTAAATACAAGTTTTACTCAAACCCCCAGCATTCCACTTGGTCATACTGACTTGTCAATGCCACACTGTAGTAACATTGATAGCATGCATGTCAACCTCTGGTCATGGGTCGATAGCAGTTCTATGGTGCCAAAGGTGTTAGTGTGATGTGATTTAAAAATTTGATGCTGTACCATGTTTCTACCAATGACTTGATTTTGCTCAATCCATTGTAAGGCATTTGTTCGGTTTCAAGCAGGATGCCCCTTTCCATTGACTAAAATGACTCTACTTTATTTTCAGCGTATCTTGTTTAATTTATTTTCTCAAAAGGTAGAACTCTAGCTTTCAAATTTTTTTCCAGATCTGTTCTGGAGATAGAGTGTAAGCAATAATAGTTGCTTCTGAGGTCAAACCGGAGGGTACAATTCAGATCAATATGTATTTTATTTCTTTTACTGACACAAAGACATCACAATTTATATATTAGCATTCACAGAATTTGAAAATACTCTTTCTGTATAATTCTTCAACTACAGAGAACAGTTTAAATACCTAACATGAAGGGTTCAAGGAGACAGGGTCCGCATAAGAAAGGCATGCTTTTAAGAGGTAGGGAGGTCAGGAAATCAAACATCGCTGAAGAAAACATTCCATATACAGAGACAGAGAAAACAAACCAAGGATTGCTGTATGCGCCTGCTTATAGGTCCCTTTTTGTAAGCAGGAAAAGGAGGAGGAGGGGTGAGGGGGGAGTGCTGGGTTCTTGGGTGGTCACCATAGGTAGTGGGTGGTCTAGGACCTAATAGGAGGGCCACAAAGGGGTTCTTGGTGGAGCTGCAGGGATGGTAAGCAGCTGTGTTCTATAAAAAAAAGGGGGAAGGGAGACTGTTAAACATAGACCGAGAAATATATGTGTGTATATATGTATATATCCCAAATCTCTGTCTACTGATTTTTAATCAAATAAATCTAGAGATAACTAGATATATGGGTATAATGTTGTATGTATTTTAATTTTTTAACGTGTAAATCAAAGTAACTTTATATATTTCAAAAGATAAAAATTTCTTTCTTTTTTTTTTTTTTTTTTTTTAAACCACATCTTGTGCTTGATATACCAGAAACTCAGATCTTTGCAGGCTGTATAGCAATCATAAGTTTAATACAGATTTTGTTTCATTTTTGGAGACAAGCGTGTTAAGATAGCTTTTATTTTCCCACTCCTGTTGACAGGATTAGGAGAGCGTGAATCTAATCCTCCTTGCCTATGTGCATAGATATTTTCAAGTAAATCTAAAATATGCAAGATTTCATTTCTAAGGGAATTATATTTTAAAATAGGAACAGATTTGTATATTAGGGTTGGGCAAAGTTTTTAAACATCTGTCTGGAGCGAAAACATTGAAAAGTATGAGGTGATGGTAACCTGTTTTATTGGCAAGTGATATGAAAGCTTGTTTCCTTCTTCCCCCCGACGCTGTGGTCTCACTGAAAATTTTTATGCAGCAAGAGTAATAGACATGTTGGCCTCTGGCAAGAAAGGAAAGTATTAAGGTGATAAAGAGAAAAAATCATGCCACTGTTGTTGTACTATAACAATCCTTCAGCAGTTGAAGAGCAACAAGTTGACATTAGGCTACGAATAGCAATCTTTAGATTCTGGTAAATGCCAGAGGGGCTGATGTACGATGCCATACACAGTCACTATTAATTAGAACTGTGTGGGGCTGCTTGGGTACTTGTCAATCTCAGTCTGGACCTGGTTGACATCTTTGATATAAATACATTAAAGAACAATTGTCACACATTGTCAGTTGTGCATTTTGTAGCCCAGGCAAAATTACCTACACTGTACTTGAAAATCAGCCACTCTTAAACACCTTGTTGAGCTCAAAGTTGAAATAAAAATAGTTGCTGGTGTGTGTTAGTTCATAAACTAAAGGCATAGTTATGATTATATATAGTATATTTACTGAGAATGTAGTCATTCTCATAAGAGAGAGACCAGGCAAGAAGAAAAGCAGGCATGATAGATCCCTACAATTTAAAAGTGGTTAGGACTGTCGAAATTAGTGGAGTAAGGCTTGAATTTGCCACAGTGGATAACATTACTAGGTGTACCAATACTTATTGGCACTTCATGGCTTCAGAGCATTTTATGTTGGTGTGTTAGGTATCATTTTAAGTTTAGATGTGTCTGTTTAAGCGTTGGTTTTTGTTTTTTATTTTTACTGAATGTGATGTTGCACACCAAAAGCAATCTGGCTACTGTGAAGGTGAAGTTTTAATTAGTAATCACAATGAGCACTGTACAGACTGGCCAGGCAGAGATGATGGATCTCTACTATCAGTTCGTTAAGTGGTATCAACTCTTCAGGATGACAGAGCTGTCAGTCACTGTAACTCTGCTTCATGATATGGATTATGTTCTGTTTTCCAAGAGGGTCTGCAGTAGATAAAGACTTCACTGAATTGACCTCTGGGGATGCATAAATGGCCTCCTGTGGTTCCCCAAATCTAATATGAAGGAATTAGTACAGCCAGTCTTGCCACAGACATTGCCCCATCTGGATGTGAAAGGAATTCCGCTGCATCTTTCACATGCGTTAACATGTAGGAAGGTTGGCAAACTAATTGTTATTTCATTGCCAGCAACTTGGGCCCTGCTATTTAGCCCTCACTTGTCATTCCAGTGTATGCCAATGAGAGGTGCATGAACTTATATTCTAAGATAAAGCCTTTTCACCATGAACACCTATTTAATATTTTTTAATTAAACTGGAGGTATTTCAATGTTTTTATAGATATTTTCTTGCAAGGTCAAATCTCAGTAAGTATAGCTCAATATTCATTTGATTGTTGCTATAGTAATGCTTTTAGGCATTCAGCATATTAACTGATGTTTCAAAAGTTATGGTTATTTATATGAATCCGTATATAAAGCAAATCTTACAAAATGTTGTTGGTTTATTTCAGTTTGGAAAAGGTTATTAAAGGGGAATATTGTACAAATGCATTAGGGAGTTAGGAATCAGGAATCTTTTCCCCCTTTCTCTCCATCCCCTTCTGTCCTGTTTGTGCTAGAACAATCTAGCAGGACATTCATGGGTGCAGACAAAAGCCCCAGTCTGAGTGGGTAAAGTCCTTTTGAGGCTTGGGGAGGATTGTGCATCTGCTCTTGGTATTTATGGTTTTTGAGTGCTTGGCTGGAACTTGAGTGCTGTTGCTGCATTATATGGGGTGTGGGAAAAAAAGTTGAGTCTGTGGTTAAACTATGGGTCTAGGATAAGTTGTTGCCAATAGTCTGAAGTTCGTAGTCTCCTGAATAGAATTTTAAAGCTCGCTACAGTAGAGTAAACAATGCAGTTATATATTAGCAGGGGCAACCACTGACTTGTGGCTTCTCAGCTTTTGTTTAAGTACAACTTCCTGGAATGGTTGGCAGAGGATGCTGGGAACTGAAACTTGCCATGTGCTGGCTTGCTGTGCATTATGCTGCTTGTTTGGCAGCATACTACTTTTAATAAGTGATCCATTTGTAGGTGTGCTCACATTAAAGGTATACTTTTTGCTTGAGATTTATAATTGAAGTGGAAAGATTAGCGGCAGATATACTGTGAAAAAGTTAACAAGTTAACTGGTGTGAGCCAAACAGGTTAACTGGCGTGAGCCAAAAGTAGATGAGGACTGATCCCTGCTTGACAAAACAGAACCATTCTTATTTAATCATTTGAACACTACACCCTGCTGAGATTTGGCAGTTTTCTCAACTATATTACTTTCGAAGTATCTAGAACTAAGTATCTAGAACTAAACAATTCTTTGGTTTTTGGTCTCAGCTTCTACTTTTTGTGAAAATTCCCGGTTTTGTGTTTGGTCATAAATTCTGTCTCCATAGAGATAAAAGGACAACTGGAAATCTGGGATTACATCTCACTTTCATAAAGACACAAACTGTGTCAGTGACATGAACACTTCCTGAAGTCTTGTGGTGTCTTTTATTGTACTGATTTTACTTGGCCTTCCGCCTACTTATCCTGGAGCACTTGCTAACTGTATATTATGATTAGATTTTGTCTCTGAGTTTTGTCAAATGTCTCTATGAAAGCCAGTTCAAACCTAGAAATTGCTGTAGAAAAATAAATTTCGGTTGGCATTAGTCTGTTTTGCTAAATCTGCATAAAGTGAGAGATGAGTTATTTAATTTATTGCCAAACAAAGTAATCCTTGGTAAAAAAAAATAAAAATATTCCCCCTAAATAATTGGATATATAGTCCTCGGCCTTCTGTTGTAACTGGCTGACAGTGCTGGAAGTTTGTATTGCAGCTCAAAGGCATAGCTTTGACATCAATGCATTTGAAAAGCCATCTAAAATTGTACCAACTGAGTAAATACAAGTTTCAATATCATACAAACCAGTGTGGTTTGGAACATTGTGTGCTTTCTGACTGGACTCTTCCTACTTTACCAGTGCATCTCCGGCTCTGTTTCATCTAAAAACTACTGTAATACAACAGTGTATCAGCATGCAGAGTTCTGCCTCGGCACTCATACCGTGGGTGGGCGGCAATTGGTTCACTGCCGATAGATTTGGAATCTAAATAAGACCCAAACTTCTCCTGGACTGCAGAACAGATGGACAACCATTTTCCACGTTGCTATCAGAGCCACTTCCCATAGACATTTTTATATTGTTTTGTTTTTTTCTGTGAGGCCTGACAGATCTAATCAGGTATTCTGATGATTTAAACAGTAATTTCATGTTATTATATCATAGATGTGTTGGATACAGGGTGGATTCATTAACATGGTAGATTGTATTGTTAATGAATTTGGCAATTCAAACTGGAACTCCATGAACATGTCTCCAGAATGTTTGTTTTTGCTTCTAAGAAAACTGTACACTAGGCAAATGTGTTCTTCTAATCATTTTACGATGTGCTGTTGTTGACCTGTAACACCCCTTAAGGCATATAATTACAGGCTTTTCTGATGAGCGCTAGATAATCAGGAATGGAGGGTTACAACCTCCCAGACTGACTATAATGCATATCAAAATAAAGGTTATAAACCAACTTTGTGCAAACAAACCAAAGTTTGGAAGTATTATAGTGCTTTTTTTTTGCCTAAGCATCACTTGCACTGTCGCACACGTTGCATGTAGATGCACATGAACACATGATAGGATTGATAATCCAGCAGCTATATTCATATTTCAAACTAGATCTTCTATTCTGATTATTGTGGTCTGAAAACCCTCACAATATAAAACAATTTAGTGGTTTAGATTGAAAAGGGTTTTTTTCCTTTGTATATTAGCTATTAGCACATACAAAACGTATTTATGTAAAAGCTTTTAATCAGATATATGGGTGTAGTTTTCTTTCAAAGTGACAACTTTATGACGTTTGAGAGAATTGTCCTGCTTTACACACGCCTTATACCAGGAGGCAAGAAGAGCAACTTCCTATTCTGCTGAACAGTACAATACAATACAACTTTAAACACCCTAAAGATCAATTTTGCCACAAAATCCTTGTTTATGGACTGCATTCATCATTTTAATCCACTTTTTAACCAGATGGGCCTTGGCAAAATATGCTGTGAAGTTCAGTTTGTCAGTTTGATATTCCTGCTGCTAGTTTTTGTGGACAGTTACTACTTTATGGGTTACCCTAATTGGTATAGTACTTTGGATTTATTGCATAAACAGCTCTATGCACTAATAAAATAAGCATGTTAAACTTAATGGTATGCGCAGAATTAACTTTATCAAGGGTAATATACCATATTACTGGGTTGCATGTATTATATATAGGGTGATATAGTGCTCTGGCACCTAATTGCCTTAATAGTTACTACTGGGGAAATGCAACCCTAGTAGCCTTTTTCTTAGCAATAATGTTGAGAAGGAAAAATTCCTAGTACCGCAAGTAAATGGAGTTAATAAAATCAAGCATCAATAATGTGGTTCAGTCACTGAGCATAACAGTGGTTGTGTACAATATGAATATTGAATATTTTATTAGATACTACGGATCAAACCTCAGCCCAAGCGCCATCTCCCCATGACTTCCATTGTTTGTGTGTAACTATATGTGTGGTTGAATGTTACAGAATAAAGGGTGGGTCATTGCATTGTGGCTTTGTGTTTGGATGGGAGCCCTGGGACAGATTGCTACTCTGATTGGTATGCTACTTTTTATTTTGAACATGCTGCCAAGAAGGTGTGTATGCTCTGGCAGCAGCTTTAAGGCCTGTGGAAAGTGTATGTGTGTGGGGGGTTGCTGTTAAGTACTTGTTATCACATCTGCTGCTGAAGGAAAAGTTAACCATAGGGTGGGAATATTTCCTGTTTAAACATGACTGGGTGCAAGAAGACTAGCAAAATGCTTTAACCCATTATTACTTCTCCCCCCTTAAGAAACGCACAGACAGAGGAATGTGTCTGTTTGTTTTTCGGCAGAGCTGGGATTGACAGATTTAATGCAGCAGTGAGTTCTAGTCTAAGCAGAGGTGCAGGGGGATACTTAGAGACACACTATTCTGTTATGCACGGCAGCCCTGTGGTGATGCCCCATGTTACTTTTAAACCGATTATTATTTAAAAAAAATGCTTTTGGCCTGTGAATGGATACAATATTAAGCAGCCTCCTAGTATAATTTCCAAACACACGTGTGCTGTTTGTGTGGGGGCCTAATTCCTGGCTCAGGAAATGACAGCAATTCCAAGGCTTCAGTCAACCAGGTTGAGCTACACAGAGGTTACGCCTGATTCACACAGTGGCTGCTTAGAAAGAGTCCTGAAACAACTGTGCAGCTGCACTCCCCAAAATAGGTAATGCATTGTTTTATTGCTTCACCCCAGTGTCAGCGTTTAAAGCAGCAAATCACAACTCAAGTGCTAGTTATGTCATTTAAGAGTTAGTATTTGCATTTGCTTATTTAAATAAGCTTTAGCAGTCCCCAAAAGTAGGTGGTCTGTGGTCTTATACCTTTTACAGATTAATAGATTACTGAGAAATGTGCGGCTTTTCTAGTACCCAACATAAATAAAGAGATGTCACGTAATGAAATGAAATCTCCCGACAACTGGGTAATGTTATGTGGGCAGCAAACCACATTTTTCTGCTAAGCTTAGATGTTCTGGTCTTCTAATCCCAACTTGTTCTTTCTTTTAAATGTAGCCCTGGATATAAAATAAAAAGGCAATGTAGAAAAATATAAAGCTTTTAGAAGCATATAATTTATCAAAATCACTGCAAAATACTGTAAGTGAGCCTCTTTATGAAGAAACAGCTTCATTAACTGGCAATTTGAGTTTGCAAACTGTTTATCGTAAAAAGAGTTGCGTTGTTTAGACATTTATTTTATGTGGGTAGAGTCTCATGTGATGCTCTTCAAGTGCTAAAAGGGCAATTTGCCTTGAGAGTAATGTATAGGGTAAAAACATATTTTCCTTTGTGCACTCTGACCTGCGAGGATGGCAGAGAAATTAGAATGAAAAGCACTGATATCTGTTTGGCTTTGTAAAAGCATTCAGTATATTCTGTCCAAACAAGAAATAAGGTTAAATGTTATTCCAGCGGTTTTATTGGACATTCCTCTGGGTATTGACTTTACAGACCTTTTAGGTCTGCAGATTTGGACAATTAAAGCTCTTCCAACTCCCAGTGTGCATCGTGCTCCATTCGCTTGGAAGGGCTTGCGTGGGAGTTTGTGTCTGCTGCTAGTGAATGAGTATAACACCAGGCTGGATCACATGCTGGCCAGATGAGAGATGAGCCACCAGTTTGGGTGGTCCAGATGGGTGAAAAAAGGCAAGCAGAGGAAGATATATAGCCTGGGCCTCTTACAATTAGGGAACTCTTCTACTCCATGCAATCACTCTCTTTCTCTTAGAACCTCCATAGAAGAGCTGCAAAGGATAACACAATATTGGCAGCATCTTTCCAGAACAGAGCATTTCTATGATGCTTGAAATGTAACTCCTTCTTTCTCTCTCTGTGTCTCACACACACACACACACATACACACACACACACACACACACCATCACAGCGTCTTCTAATGGTCCTTCCTACACAGCAGCTGTCAGCAAAACCTTCACACTCATTAAGTTAGCCTGATATTACCAGGCCTGGATATCATCTGCATGGTCATACAGAGAGCTATGCAGGTTCAACTGGCTTAACAGGTGTTTTTCAGAACAAATTGGTTTTAGTGCCAATTTTGACCATGGCCTTGTTTTGGAGGAGTTTTCACCTCTCGTTCCCATTCCTCCTCCTCTCTCTCTCTCCCCCAGCTTTACAGCAGCTTCCCATTTGAAGTTTGTCTTTTCAGTCTTGCTGCCTCCTCTTTTCATGTTTGTTCCCTGGGTTAATTAGGGAGTTGAAATTCCTCAGCCTCTCTCAATGGGCTTTGAAGCCCAGATGGACCCGCGATGCTTCAAATTAGCGCTAATGACGAGAAACTTTCTTTCTTCCTCTCAGAGTTCGCAAGCGGCGTGGTGAATACCTTGGGAACGCCATTCCCATAGACTAAAACCTCGTTATGACATGTATTTTTAGCCTACTTTTCATAAAAAAGGTTTTTTTTAAATATCCACCAGCTTTAAGAAAGGGGGGATTTAGCATCAAAGTCAAGATCAACTTTTTTCGTATACAGCATACATTTCTGGACTATTCATACGAAAAGGTTATGGCACATGGAATGTCTGACAATGATTTCTTATGTCCAGTAAATATAATTATAAGATTTTATTATTGTCAAAAAGTAGTCCATGATGGCTGATCATACAATTTATTTTCATTAACTGTGTAGACAAGGGAGAGTAACATTGCCAGCACTAATTGTCAGGTGGAGACTTTTCTTAATGAAGTATACCTCAATTGACCAGCATGTTTTCCACCTACAGCTGGAAGCAGAGTGAGCCATGAGCTTCGCTACACTAAGGAGAAATTGGGAGAAGAATCTGTATATACCTCACAAATGCTGATCCAGACACCTAAAAGGGAAGGAGGAAATATACTGACCCATGAAGCCTTGCTTCTTCATCTGAGAGCAGCTCTTGCTGCAAGTAAAGTTCAAGTGTCTATGTATGGAAAGTAAGTGCAGAAAATCATACTACACTATTGCACTCTAATGGCAAAGCTTTGTATATACATATGCCCCTAAAATAAGGAAATGAATAAAATGGACCTTGGAAAAACATCTGTTCATATAATGTCCATTTTTCATTTTAAGAGATTTGTAAAAACAACAATGGGCTTTCCAATCAGCTGGGAATTGTAGTTCCACTAGAGCGTAGTAGCTTTGTACCTCTCAAGGTCTCATGTAAGAGAAGAAACTCCCATTTCATTCAAATATGACAAGACCTCTTAGTTTTCTTACTTAATCTCATCAGATAGGAGGTTTGTTAAGTAAGTTATTCCCTTGTTCTTCCTGGGATTTTCATCCTCATATTATTTTACTCTTGGCATGAATTTTGACTCTGCAAATGTGTCCCTACTTTATTTTTTGCACAGACGTGAATGATGTGTAATGTGCTCAACTTCCTGCATGGTGCCATTGATGTTTTATCAACAACCTTAATTCTCTTACAGATCTTGGGACCTGAATAAAATCTGTTATAAATCTGGAGTTCCAATTATTGAAAATGGCATGATTGAGAGGGTGAGTTTTATTGTATTGTGCTGACACATTACACAATCACATTACAACTGAATTGATGCCCTTTGCAGTTAATTATATTAACTGACAATTGAAAAATTGTTGCTCAGAATAAAGTATAGAAGAATAAAGTACAACTGGCACATTGCCAAAGTATGTAATTGTAGACCATAGTTGGCAAGTGAAAAAAATGAAATAAAAAGTGACCCGTGAATGATTTTCAAGTATTGCCAACAATGGTTGTCTAGTGTGACTATGAAGATTTTCTTTCATCCAGGTCATGGTATATCTAGTATAGTGGTATCTTGTGTAGCTGCTAGGGTTGCCACCTTTTCTGGAAAAATATACCGGCCTTCCTATATATTTATCTTTTTTCCATATTAATAACATTGGGATCAACCATCATTTTTACCGGCCAGGTGGCAACCTAGTAGCTGCTGCTGAACTTTCAGAATCGGGAAATGCATGGCCAGTTGACCAAAGTCTTTGAAAATGTAATATCTAAATTGGGCTTTACCGGATGCTTATTAATTTTTTCTTCCTTACAGATGATTGAGAAACTTTTCCCTTGTGTAATAATTACACCTCTGGACTGTTTTTGGGAAGGATCCCAGCTTCAAGGTGGCTCTGCATATCTACCGTAAGTAGACTTTCGTGAAAAAAATCTGCTAAATAAAATGAACTGTCAGGGATATCATTGTTTCTATCACTATTTGTGTATGTAAAAAAGTAATGTTACGTGGTAGGACTTGCTCTCGGCTCAGCATCCTTTTGAACAGATGGAGCAGGCTTAGTAGACTTAGCTGGTCAGGGAATGTATCTGGGGATATTTTATGTTTGTTTCTGTATATCTTTGAGCAAAAATACTTTTCCACTTAAATGAAGAGCCTAGTAAGAGCTAAAGAGCAATGAGTAATGGAAATATACAACCACACCCCCTGTCTTCTGGTGGGAGTTGTAGTTGCAAACAAATGAGGGTAAAGCACTCACGTATTCTTTCTTTTAGTTTCCTTTCACCAAAAAGAAAAAAATCCCGCCCTCTAAGTCTTAAAACTTCAGTTTGTGGTAACCTTGAATTAGCCAATGTCACTGTGGCCATTCTGGACTTCTTCATATACCTTCCCAACTCACCCTCCCTCTCTGCCTGCCTCATGCAATTATGTTTCTATTAAGGCCAAGGGAGTGGGGATTGTGCTCGGAAGGGGAAAGCAGTGAAGGGTTTTTGGGAGGGGAGGGCAAGAGTGGGGAGTTGGGGGTGGAGAGGGAATAGAGGATGGAAACACAGACAATAGTGCCCATTCTTTCTGTTTACAAGTGTGTTTATCTATATGGGGCCCAAGCCGAGTTCCTGCTTTGTCAGCAAATGGTAACAGAGCACATTCTCATGCTAATGATCCTGTAAATGGCATGAGTTGCTAAACAAATTGAAATGCTGGCATTATTCAGACCGCTGGTGGAATAAAGAACTATAAAACAGAGAGGGGGGTAGGTTGGAAAGGGAGAATCAGAATTAAAAAAAAAGTGAAGCGAGAAAGCAAGCAACTTAGAGCAAAGGCTTGATGTAGCACCATTGGTATTTTTTTTGGTAAATGCTGTAAGTTGTCTCCGTTTTTGTAAATCCTTCAGTTTTGCATTCCATTATATTTATATATTTTTTAGAAATAATTTGTTTCAATCTTTTTTAGGATAATTTTGTTGGATAATTAAACCAGTTAAATAAAATAAATTATGAATGGAACAAGATTTAAACCTGCAACTTGATGGTGTGCAGAAACCAAAGCATTGTTAAAGAAATAGGCAAATATTTTTTCAAGTATGAATGTCAGAATTTTTTTTCTAAAATTAGCTGTATTAATGCAGTTGGTTGCCCCTGCTGGAGATGGATTCCTTATCAGTAATATGGTGCTGGCCCGTAGGTATAACACTGTGAGTTGAGTCTTACAGGCCATTCCCCCTTCAGCTTTGGGGATCTCTCCCTTTTTTAACGCAAAGAGAGGCAGAGGGAGACGCTGTACAACAAAGGGGCAGCAATGTGTGGAAAAAACAAAAGCCTTGAGTTGGCTCAGTGAAGCAAGAAAAGGCAGATAAAGAGACTTCACTGTGGAAGCAACTGCCAGCCGCTTGGTATGTGGGAATCTGGAAGAATCAGCCTCCTTTCTAGCCAGATTTAATGAATTATTGCACTGCCCCTATGTAAGCCTAGTCCCCCCCCCCCTCACCGGCGAAACAGTTTTTGCATGTGTGTGTCCCTTTTATCCATTTGTCCCTTCAAACTTTGTTGAGAGGGGATTGTGGAAATTGTATATTTTTGTTGAGGTAAAAATCTAATTGAGTCTCCTTCTACTTGGGTTAATGAGTAGTGTCCCCATTTTTTGCAAGGTTCTGTTCCCCCCTCAGAAGTCCTCTGCTTGGGGCTGTTTTGGATGATGGGTATGCAGTAAAAAGAGCCCCCTCCAGCTCTCACCTCTTTTTCCTTTCTTTTCTACCTCCTCCCATCCTCTCTCTCCTCCCCAATAGCTCCCCCCTCTTTCACCTTCCTTTATCAGGGAGCTTGAGAAAACACAGAACTTGTTATATGGGGTCATCACATCCTTTGCAGGACAAGAAATGTGAGTTTCCCAGCTACTCAAAGGGGAAGCAGGGACCCCTACCTCTATAAACTGTTTTTGGGGCCCATACATAAGAATGGTTGGAACTCTTAAGGAAAGAATTTCCTTTGAGCTGATGAATAACACTTGCTGCTAAAACAGATTTGTCTCATCAATCTAGAACCTAAATTTCCAATATTGTTGGTCATTCTGATGTGGTTGTTTTGCATTTGCCAGGTAGCCATTAAAGCAGATAATTTACTGACAATTAGAGATCCCTGCCAGGCTTCCTCTCAGTAGTTGACACCTTTTATTGGCATCTCTTTCACTATTAATTGCTGAAAGAAGAAGTAGTATATTCATATCTCACTTGGCTGGGACTCTGGATGGAACTATATCTCTCTAAGCTGTATATAAATAGAATTATGCCATAGTCCTGTAACATTTTCTGCTTCTTTGTCTGCTCAGAACTTCTGATGGCAATTTTGACTCTTGGCCCTTCTTAATGTTACTTGAGTGGCCCACACAAAGTAACTCTCCCATTAAACCCCCTTTCATTTCACATGAAGTTGAACTCCTTATGTTATGGCCACTGCTTATATTATGTTTTCTAAAAGTACATATTTCCAAGCATTGTCTATAGCCTACTACTACTATTTTGTACTAAGTTCTCCCTGTCCATAACTGAAATATTTTTTTGTATTCTTTAAATGTATGTAGTATATTTGCTCTGTGCTCTAGAAGTTGTTATTCGTGTGAAGTAATTTCATTGCCATTAAGCAAAGTAACCTAATGGTGTCTTCTCATGTGGCATTTCCATGTTTGAGGATGTTATGTTTTCCACTTGATGTTCTTTCTCATTTTCTGTAATCCATGTTAATGTGTTAGTGCCCAGCAGCAAAATACTTTTTTTCCCCTTCTTTTTATCTTGGGCAAAAAGAAAGATGTCTTATCTATGTTGTAACTACAGATATAGAAAAGTTCTTTGAAGTGAAACGATCTTAATTAGGACAAAATAAATAAAAAATCAGGGTTTCAAAACAAATAAACAAATAAATAAACCAAGTGCTAAAGAGCTTTTCCCATTGTTAAGCTTTGATCCTTTGCTAACTTGCAGCCCTTAGCCCAATCCCCTTCCTTCCTTGCACAACTCCCTGGTCTATCAAGATGTTACTGAGTTGCTGTTAATTGCCCTGACTTGCGCTGCGCACTGAAGAAATGGGAGCAGACGGCTTTGTTCCCCTGTGTAACAGGATAATACATGCTCTTTTTCTCAGCATCTGGCACGCCTCACTAGTAAAGGGGGGATGCAGCCCCCAGGAACAACATAGATCTTGGGAGGTAAAGAGAAAAATTGTGACAGTCAGAAATAAAACCACAAAGCCATTAACTGTCTCTCCTTCTTGGCAGCCATTTGGTTATAAAGAAACAACTAGATGTTTTCACATGGATTTTTACATTTTAAATACAGTAGAACCCCCATTTTACATTTTTTCAGGGGGCCAGAAAAAATAGTGTAAAATCCAGGAAAATGTAAAATCAGGGAAATGTATTATGCATAATATATACAATAGGTAGGATCACAAAACATTAAGACAACAATGTAAATTGAGGAAAATCTTAAAATCAGGGGATGTAAAATTGAGGTTTCACTGTATCTGATTTGTCAAATAAACAATTCTTTTTTTCTATGAGAACGAATGTGATTGGTTTCAAAACATCAAATTCTGTTGTAGTTCACATAATTCATCATCAACATAATTATTTTGTGCATTAGTGAATTGGCAATGTATTTGTAAATATCAATTTATGGAGGCAGCTTTATGCCAAATACACCCTCTTTAGATAACATGAACTCCTTTTTTTTTACAGAGGAAGAGCTGACATTCAATGGACCAACCTAGACCCCATCAAGTTAATGGAAGAGCTTGGTCAGTTCACCAGTCTTGATGGCTTCAAGGAAATGCTGGACAAGGCTGAAGTAGGACAGGGATATATGGAACGACCTTGTCTGGACCCTACAGACAGTGATTGCCCAGAAAGTTCTCCTAACAAGAAGACAAAGAAGGTAAAGATTACAAAAGTTATACAAACAGATCTTTATCAGGCTAGCAGTGTGAGAATTAGATATTTTTTGTCTCTGAGGGTTCAGTGATTATTTTGCATTTTATTATAAAGAAACAGCCACAAGTATTCTCTAGTAAGCTGCTCTGCTACATTAAATAGTTATATATTCATATTATGAAATAGTTCTCAGTGATCATTAGGATTTTTGGTAGTAGAGTAGTATATTTGTTTGATGGACCATGGCAACTTTAATTGTTCATCTTAAAATTTTAGAGCAAAAAAAAAGATTCAATGGACATTATTTCTTACATTCCTCATTGTTTAATTCTCTACAGAAGCCTGATATTGTTTCCACACTTCAAGGTGGCTGCTATGGATTTTCCAAGAAATTTATGTATTGGCAGAAAGAACTGATCTTGGGGGGGATGCTAAAAGGGCCAGATGGCGAACTCAAAAGGTAACGGAAATATGTAATTGTTACAAGTAGTGTTTTAGCATGTAGATTATATTTCTCATACTATACTCTTGCTCAGTACATTTGTAACTGTTTAATCCATGATCATCTGGAATCTAAATGGTTATTTGGATCTGAACGGCATAAAGAACTTGTCTGTAATTGTTTTAATTTGAAAACCTCACATTATGAAGGCTTCTCCTGATGATAAAATGTTTTTCTCCAGTGCTGAAGCTCTGCAGACAATGTACCTCTTAATGAGCCCAGGACAGCTGTATGAGCACTTCAAAGATGACTATGAGATTCATGACATCAACTGGAATGAAGAGAAAGCAGCAGCCATCTTGGAATCCTGGCAAAGAAAATTTGTAGAGGTAAAAAAAAAGTTAAAATCCCACTGGCATAATTTAACTGTTCTATGTCACTGAGCTGCTTATCAGTAGTTTTTGAGATATATTAAAAGTCTTTGATTAACTTACTTTGGCTAAATCATATTGTGTTATGTAGGTACATGATTTATCCTTAAAGAGAGGTATAGTGAATCTGTTATGGTGCCATGTGATTCCTTGATTTTGGAAATTACCATTTCATTTAGAATTAATTTGCTTGCCTGGGGAAAGCCCTAGCATATTGTTGACAGTGAAGCTTGTAGAATTAACATCTAGAATAGTG
The DNA here is from genome assembly GCA_038501925.1 of Xenopus petersii. Taxonomy (NCBI): domain Eukaryota; kingdom Metazoa; phylum Chordata; class Amphibia; order Anura; family Pipidae; genus Xenopus; species Xenopus petersii. The sequence goes on from CM076678.1 coordinate 88,443,043, forward strand.
AGACCACCACAGAGTGGACAGCAGGCAGGGCAATTTGAGACATGGCTGTATTAGTGTGCAAAGAATTTAATCATAGAGGGTGGGGGATGGGTCATTTACTGACCCTGATATAGAGATGGACCTTCTCCAGAGACCAGGCGACCTTAGTCAACCTTTGCCCCTTATGACCTACAGCATCTGCATTCATCATTCTTTGCTGTCATGAAGGGGTGATTTTGTGAGGAAAATAAGGAGGCGGGAAGGAAAAACATTAAATCTAGAATCCCACCCCCAAAAATCATCCATTGCATTTTCTGATAAAGACCAAATCTTCGTGTTTTTCCCCTAAAGTTTAGTGGTAGGCTTAAAAGTGCATTACTAACTAGCAGACATACGCAACATTCTTCTATATTCCATAGCAATTGTAATTTTATTAATGGATAAAGGCTTCATGCTGCCATTAAAAAAGGACATTAAGTACACAGGCAAATTTCCCACAGGTATTCATTATTTGTTCTGCATAATTATGACTTACATTTTGCTACACAGTAGATAAGATTCTTATATTGCCTTCCTATTTTCCAATCACTGTAGAATCACCTTGAATGTGCACAGCATCCTGTAAGTGTTCAAGGCGTGTTCAAACACACATGTTGAATGAATGACATAGCCGCTAAAATGCATTTGTGTGTCCACACTAATACTGCAATTGTGTTCAATGTTTTAAATGTTCTATTTTATTTTTACTAAACAGCAAGCACAACAGTCCATCCCACAGAACTCATCCCAGGACATCCATGCCTTTTCTACCACCACACTTAATGACATCATGAAATCCTTCTCTGACGTCAGTGCCATCCGCGTGGCTGGGGGATACCTCCTTATGGTATGATTTGATACCTTGTTCTCAGACCATATGTGCTCTTGGGATCGATATCATACATTTTTTCTGCATATTCAAATAGCAACAGTTAATGAAATCAGGATATATTAAAAGAAGTGTTAGTCCATAACTATATATTTGTGTCTATGTCAGGCGGATGTATCCTTTTCTAAATGCAGGTTCAGCTCTTCCTTACAGTAATTTCAATCATTTCTCTGCAGCTAGCTTATGCCTGTGCCACTATGCTGCGCTGGGACTGTTCCAAATCCCAAGGAGCGGTGGGCTTAGCTGGAGTACTTCTTGTGGCTCTATCTGTAGCCTCGGGTCTTGGACTCTGCTCTCTCCTGGGCATCTCCTTCAATGCTGCTACTACACAGGTACTAAGATACTTGGATCCAGATATCATTCATTATGTGAAAATAAATAGATTTCTGTTGTGTGATTTGTGATTTTAAATGGAATAATAGGTACAGTGCACTTGTTGTACTTACCTTCTTTGCATTCTTTAAATAACTTCTTTCTGTTTCTTACAGGTCCTTCCATTTTTGGCATTGGGCATTGGAGTAGATGACATGTTCCTCCTGGCACATGCATTCACAGAGACCAGTCTGAGTACCCCCTTCAAGGTAAGATGCAGCCCCTTCAGGTTTTATGTAGAAAGTGTGCATATGCATGCCATGATATTGTTACAAAGAAATTAGAGACATCTAAATTTTTTATGCATTTGTTGTAGGAGCGTACAGGTGAATGCTTGAGACGTACGGGTACTAGTGTTGCCCTAACATCGATCAACAACATGATTGCATTCTTCATGGCAGCACTTGTGCCTATTCCTGCCTTACGGGCATTCTCTCTGCAGGTGAGCCAGTGATTTCTTTCTGTCAGATTATGGTGGCCTGACCTTGGTAATGAAAAACCCAACTATATACATTACTTGTGTTATTCCGTATGTATACCATATTTTTTAATAGAGAATGGAAAATGCACAGTACCTGAACACACACATTTTAGAGGCAGATTGGACTTTTTTTTTGCCTCTTCCTCTTTCAGTGACCCTGGACGGTAGTGAAAGGTAAAACCCATATATAGGGCTTTAATGGAAAGAAACTAAACTCAAGTGAAAAGGTGAAGGAAGAACAAAGGCCCAAACATCTTTTCAGATGTCACCTAGAGGGGGTGGATAAGTTGAGGGGGCAGGATAGATCCACTCTTCTGGTGTGCATTTGTTCTGGAAATAACTTTGAAGAGCACTGCCGAAGCATATAATGTGCAGCCCATGCAATAACAGATAAAATACACTTTAAAACATTTCCTTGCTAAATCCTAGTTGCATTCTGTGAACATTACAATTGTGGTTGTTCTGGCAGGTGTTCTTACCATTGGTCTTTCCCTTTACAGGCAGCAGTGGTAGTTGTCTTCAACTTTGCAATGGTCCTATTAATATTTCCTGCCATTCTGAGCCTGGACCTTCACAGGAGGGAGGACCAGAGGTTGGACATCCTCTGTTGCTTTTACAGGTGAATAAAATGAGAACAATTTACTGCAGTTGCTAAATAGAAAATAATTTGCTTAAAAAAATTGACTATTTGGATAAATGTCAAGCTATTCCATAGATTTTTAGCTTTTATATCTAATTAAATATTGTTTTTTTACTTTGCAGCCCTTGCTCTTCCAGAGTGATTCAGATCCAACCCCAGGAATTTTCTGATGCAAATGACAATCATACTTACCATCCTTCCTCATATGGAAACCCAACCATCACCACCAGCACTCAGATCACTACCACAGTGCAAGCCTTTACACAGTGTGACCCATCTGGACATCATATTGTCACCATTTTACCCCCTACTTCACAGATTTCCACGTCACCCTCAGTCATTGTGCCTACTATGGACCCTCTTGGGTCCCAAGTTTTCAGCCCATCTAGCTCAACCCGGGATTTGTTGGCCCAACTAGATGAAAGCAAAGAAAAGAGGGAGTGTGTTCCTCTGCCATTCCTAAAATGGAGCCTCTCTGATTTTGCCCGGGAAAAATATGCCCCTGTGCTGCTAAAAGCAGAAACCAAGGTATTTGATTTTAAACCATATGCACTCCTGAGCTACTGTAGAGCTTGTATTCATTTCTTCACAAAACTAATCCAATTTTATTTTATTCCTGCAGGGAATTGTTGTGGCTCTATTTATGGCTCTTCTGGGTCTTGGGCTGTATGGGACCACCATGGTCCATGATGGCTTGTACTTAACAGACATTATCCCACGTGAGACCAAGGAATACAACTTCATCTCTGCCCAGTTCAAGTATTTCTCCTTCTATAACATGTTTATAGTAACCAAGGATGGATTTAATTACCCCAAAGCCCAGGAATCTCTTTATGATCTTCATGAAGCTTTTGGCTCTGTCAGATATGTAGTGCGTGAAGAAGGAAGAGACCTGCCCAAAATGTGGCTCCATTACTTTCAGGACTGGCTCAGAGGTAAGCATAAGTAAAAAAAAAATATTTTAAGTTCAAAACAGTTTGGAAAGATTTGGGACTTAACTATACTAAAGAACTGTGTTGTATCTTGTTATACATACCTCCAGTTAGAAGCTTTGCCAAGGTCCCACAGTTGTTGGGGAAGCATCACTTACAACCACATAAAATAATTAAGCCACTTGGCTTGTAAAACTGTTGATTACAAAACATCTTACAGGGCATGTAACTTACAAGAGTTCTGCCAAACATTATTATCATGTGTGACACATGAACTATTACGATTCTATTAGAGTTTGCGGATAGCAGATGAGAACAGGTGGTGTTCATTTTCAGCCCTCAAGAACGACAAGAAAGAATTTGGATTTGGCAGATTTGACTTGACAGTTGGGTATTAAATTAAATTACTTGATTAATTAGGGCACTGATGCTAAGTAAAAGGATACTTTCACAGATATACTGGTCAGTCAAGCTGCACAAATAAATCCTAATAATTTTTTTCCTAACTGGAATGTAGTGCTCACCTGTGATAATAGAAAAATTAATAGGACACTCAAACTGCTTCCCAAGCAACCTAACTAAGAAAAATTATATAAAATCTAAGAGCAAATGAAGGAGGAGATGTTCCTTACTTTTGCTTAATCAATTTTCCTATCTGTTTAGGCCTTCAGACTGCCTTTGACAAGGATTGGGAATCAGGACGTATGACACAGGACAATTACAGAAATGGAACTGAAGATGGTGTTCTGGCCTATAAGCTCCTCATTCAAACTGGAAATAAGAAGGAACCCTTCAACTTCAATCAGGTAGGGAGTGTGCTGTGTATGTGCAAAAAAAAAAAAAGAATTCTTAATAGCATAATAACTTGCTGTAATTGTTCACATAATCCATACAATATGCTTTATGCCCTCCTCAGTGGTTGTTTAATACGAACCTAAAAGTGACTGAAGTTAATAGTGTTTGAGCTCTACAAGATGCTTAATCATCACTTACATTAATACCTAATGACAGTTACAATTTGGGGGACTTTGTCAGATAATAGGTAGGCTATTTCTTTAGCAGTCGACAAATAAACTGTAGAAGTGCTAATGACCTGATGACATTTACTAATCAGATCCACTTAATTGGTATTGAAACTTTATAGTGAGTGTGTTGTGATAGAATATGCAATGTCCTTCTCTTTTACATAAGAATGAAAAGATTTCTACTCCAGTATACTAATCCCATTCAAACATGAGGGGTCTCCTAACTGACAAATCACTTTTTTTCTCCATGAATAGTTGACAAGCCGACGCTTGGTGGATGAGAAGGGGCTGATACCACAGGATGCTTTCTATATCTACCTGACTGTTTGGGTCAGCAATGATCCACTGGGCTATGCAGCTTCACAGGCCAACTTCTACCCACAGCCTCCAGAGTGGATACATGACCGATATGACACCACTGGGGAGAATCTGAGAAGTAAGTTCTTCAGCTATAAGCTCCAAGCCAATCCAAACCAATCTATTAGCTCTTATGCAGCTTATTTATTGAACTTTGTGCCTTGTATTAATTAGTACAATGAATTTATATTATATTAATAGCTTTATACTAGACGCATAATAGTTGAGGAGATTAAAATATGTTACCTCGAACACTAACCTTTTAATATATTAACTTGAAGAGCTTTTCTCCTTATGTAACAAGATCTCTTCCTGAACCTCTATTAACAATTCTCTTCTTCCCACAGTCCCAGCTGCTGAGCCCATTGAATTTGCTCAGTTCCCATTCTACCTGAATGGCCTTCGGCAAACATCAGATTTTATTGAGGCCATTGAGAGTGTGCGCTCTATATGTGAGGAGTTTGTCAAGCAGGGTGTTCACAGCTACCCCAGCGGTTATCCCTTCCTCTTCTGGGAGCAATATATCGGTCTCCGCCACTGGTTCCTTCTGGCTATCAGCATTGTCTTGGCGTGCACCTTTCTGGTGTGTGCCATTCTCCTTCTGAATCCCTGGACTGCAGGCATCATTGTAAGTTCTTAAAATTGTCTCAGTGTTCTCACTTAATAATGTTCAGGAATAAGTACTTTATAAACATATGTTAATAATAATAATAATAATAATCATACTAATACTATCGCTGCTGCAGAGTAACAAAACTTAGTTGTTTGCAGTAGCCACAGCTCTAAAGGCTTACTTATTCTTATTTGGTATGTCAGATTGAATCTTCATGCTGTGTGTAATATTGTCACAGAGTTAACCTGCTTGTTGTTCTGCTAGGTTTTCATTTTGGCCATGATGACAGTCGAGCTTTTTGGAATCATGGGATTGATCGGTATTAAACTGAGTGCCATTCCAGTGGTGATTCTCATTGCTTCAGTTGGGATAGGCGTGGAATTCACTGTGCACGTGGCCCTGGTATGTGTTGCTCACTTTTTGCAAACTGTTTCAAAAGTTTTTGTCTTGTAACATCACCATAAACAGATGCTGCTTCCAAAGAGTAACCACCTTTAATTCTTTCCCTAGGGCTTCCTCACTGCCATTGGAGACCGAAACCAACGTTCAGTACTAGCTCTGGAACATATGTTTGCTCCAGTCCTGGATGGGGCCATTTCCACTCTTTTAGGAGTGCTTATGCTTGCAGGATCTGAATTCGATTTTATTCTGAGGTAAGGATATATGCATATGTCTTAATTTCATGCAATGTGGCATATATCATTGATTCTTATGTGGCAGTATAGGTGAGCAACATGTCAGTGCTTAGGACCAGGAACTCTTAACTGGTAGTTCTGTTGAGAATGATGCTGTTTAACAAATGCATATTTGGCAGCTACTACTTGGTATAATGTTGGTTAACCAAGGTGTTTTGTACCCTGAATGTAAACTTATTTCAAATTATCTCATGGCGCTCAACGTTTGGTTTGGTGCCAGTAGTGTTTTTTGGGCAGTGAAACAGTTAAAACAAATATTTAAAACGTAAAAAATCCAGTTTGGTTTGACGTAGTTTGTGCTATGAGTGATTCCTGGGTCTATGCTGTTCTGGCGAGGGATGATAGCCTATGTGCTGTTTAAAAGACACAGTTGCTGAATCTTATCCAAACCCATTCCTTTCAACCTGGGAGGTCTTGTTTAGAGGAGGAGGGAGGAGGGAGCGAGGCAAGCCCTGGCCGATCAGGAAATAGCAGAACTATCCCTCATGTAAACAGACTTTCTGTGCAGAATTTGGTATAAACAGCTGAACTAGTTCAGAGATCTGACACCGGTCCCCCACCCCCTAGGCCTGAGCATGTGCCCCCTCCTAAACTAAACACTCAATGGGAGAGATTACAGGACCCAGCATAAACATCAAATCCCACTTCTAAGCATGATACTGATTCACAGCTTGGCACTGGGACCAGTTAACCCTTCCATAAGTTAAGACGCACCCTCAGTCTCAGGTTGGGCTTGTGGGACTAAAAGTGCTGCCAGCATGCAGAATCTTGGCCACAGCCCAGGGAAATGCCAGAAGTAACCCATATTTCAGCTCAAATAGTTTAACTTTTTAGGAAGTTTTTGGCCAGACTACTTACTTGGCATTGGAGCAAGTGACCCAGTTTTGCTCACGTCAAGTCTTTAGTGTTTAAACTTTGCCAAGGACGCTCTCTCCCTTCATCCTTTATCCACTGCTTTCTCTCAGCCTCCATAGTCACTCCCTTCCCCCTCCTTTGGGTTACAATGCAGGTTCTAATGGATGAAAAGGGGGAGGGAAGGGAAAGTGCAGGAAGCAGGGGCACTAGCACTGACAGACAGAAAGTCCCCAAGGGAGCGACTCCTAAACTCCAACCTGAAGCCATTCTAATCATGAAACAACACAAGGGGAGTGCTCCTTTAACCCTACTTAACCCGTTGTTATTCACCTCAGTGTCCCATATTTCTGGCCACCAAGTGCTGTGGATTAATTGGTTCATTTCTAAAAGAAGCCACAGAACCAGTTTGTTGCTTGGTTTCCAGAACTGCTCAAAGAGCTTGTAAAAATTACATTGCAAGGACAGTGAGTTAAATTGTCCTTTAATAGATTTTAAGTTAAGACACTGATATATGATCCACTTTAAGTGTATATATATATATATATATATATATATATATATATATATATATATATATATATATATAAATATATCTATATCTATATATATATATATATATATATATATATATGTGCCAAAATACTCACCTACCCAATTTCCATTCTAACACCAATATGATGTTCCATCCAGGTACTTCTTTGCTGTGCTGACAATTCTGACCATTTTGGGCCTTCTCAATGGACTTGTTCTCCTTCCTGTGCTGCTTTCATTAATTGGACCCCCTGCTGAAGTAAGTTCAATAACCCAATCTAAAAACACTCAAAAGAGGCATAATGCTTATAAATATTATATACAATATTATATATTTTAGAGTTGTAAATATAAGGTCAGAGATGGGTGTACATTTCACTTGTGACTTGTAATAATATGCTGCCTTCTACAGTAGTACTTCTCTCATGTAGACTTGCAGCTATTAAGATTCTTTATGCCTACAATAGCCTTTATTTTTCTGTATTGCAGCTATTAAGATTATCTTTGCCCACAAAAGCCTTTATTTTTTGGGTATAGTGTTTTATGTCTCAACTTACAATGAATATGTTTAATGTATAAATATGCTTCTGTTCTTTCCTGTAGGTTACCCCAGCTGATAATGGTAGCCGACTGCCTACTCCCACACCTGAACCTCTTCCTCCACCTCTAAGTCACCATGCCTTCTATATGAACCATAAAGGATTCAGTGATCCTGAAGATTCTTCAGAATACTACTCCGAGACCACAACCACATCAGGTTTGGAGGAAGATGACCCCCGGCTATATGAACGCAGCGCTTACATGATACCCCCCAAACCACCACACATCATCTTGGAAGCCAGCAAGGATCCAAATTATCCCAAAATAACGGTAAGGCCACAGGGTCATGCCACCACATACAATAATTGCATTGTTTTGTTACTGTAAGAAAAAGATGTATAAATTATTCTCATACATCTAGTAGGTAATATGGAGATGCAAAAAATATTTCTTAAAGTACGAGTGTTCCTCCTGTGGCTCTTTAGCTGCTGAACTGCTACCTATAGTGCATCCAACTTTTAGTGGATTGTTTATAATTCCATAGCCATTGGCTAGACAGTGAGAGCTGTATGCTGTTTGCTACTGTTACTTCTCCATATTACATTTTGTTATAGGACAGGATTAGAGACACATGGTCTAAACCCATACACAAAATTTATAATTTTAGCAATATTGCCGCTAGTGAGGATATGTGGCAGATAATAAAGCAGGAAATTTGCTGTATTTGTCAATTTATGTATAGTAACCTTGTTTGAAAACCATATGGAACAATACTGATTATGATTATGTTTTCTCCCGATTACAGTTGGTGAAGCCTTGCAAGGGCAACCAGGATGTTCCAGGCAATAAAGACTCTCAGGATATCAATAACAGTGAGGCACTTCCTGGTAAAGACATATCATATAGAACCTGCCAAGAGCAGAAGGACACTAAGGAGCCCAGTGGCTCAAGGATGAGACAACAGTTGCCCACACCATCTGGGCCAACAAGGACTAACCAGCCCCAAAATTCATGGGCTCAGCACAATACAAGGCCTCAAGGCCACAGGACTGCACCTCCAGCATACTGTGCAAAAATGTCAGGACCCAATGGCTCCATTACTACAGTAACAGCTACAGCTTCGGTAACTGTTGCTGTACACCCAAGCTTGCCTGGAACTGTACGTGGCTACAATCATGAGGGCTTTGAGGACAGTGATATAGACTGCAGGGCAATCAGGCCAGAGTGGGCAAAACGGAGAGTCAAGCACCCAGAAGTCTTCGAATTGGAAGATCTGGAACAGGATAGAAGACAGGATGACTCGTCTGTTCAACACTAGGTCAGTAGCCAATGTATTTTTAAAATCCCTTATCTGTGTATATGCACTGCCATGTATTTAGAAAAATACACACATAGTAATTTTAAGTATAAAGAGACGTGCATCCCATTCCTACTGAGAAGAGTATTTTGTAACCTTTCAGTAAATCCACAGAACCCTTAATATTTAGAAGTGAATTCTCAGTGTGTGTGAGGAGAAACAATCTTTTAGAAGAAGCAAATTTCCCTTGTACGCTTATCACTTTGTGTTCATCAGAACAGGAAGCTGATCCTGCCCTCCTATTGTGCCACTATTGTAAAACCCAGCAGGGAATTTAACGTTACCCTTGCTAAAGATGACTGTTCCCATGAAGACAGTTAAAAGCAGCACCCACCGTGTACATTTGAAATATCTTGTGTTTCACAAAGGCTCGAGTACTCAAGCAAATGTTTATGAAGGTTACAAAAGGCTCCCTTACGTAGGGGCCGCTTCTATTTGTTTAAGCTATGATTTTCCATTTCCAGTGAAATTTGTTTAACCACCTAATTTGCAAAGGTGGGAGAAAAGAGGCTAGTATGGGAGGCAGGCTTTCCATCCAAATGTAAATACCCCTTTAATCCCTTTTCTGCTAGAAGAGCAGACTTCCCAGTAGCAAAGGGATTATCAGTCCATGAAAGTTATGTGGAAAATAAAACCAGCCCAACGATGTAACTAACGTTTTTTCTCTGCGTTCTTTTCTCTTTTAGTGTCAATCTCTAGAGCCAGCTGTGGAACAGAAAGAGTTAAACCTAACTTCAAAGAAAACCGTCTAAAAGAAGAAGAAAAAATATATTACTAATTGTAATAATGTTTATAATGCAAAGCAAATCTATGTATTAGAGACTTTCTGTATGACTATATTTTGTTATGAAAATTCACACAAAAACAAAAAAAAAAATCTATTTAATAAGCTGATGATCTTGTACTGTAAGGAGACCCCCTGGGCTGCACAATGTTGTGTAAGCACATGGCCCCGTCTATTGTCTAGTTTCCCAGCATACCATACTTACCAGTGTTGCACATCTTAGGGTATTTTGTATCATTCTGAAACATGCAAATATATATTTTTATATAAAATAACAGAACGTACAAATTTCAAGCTGCATTTGCTGTTTCTTTTGAGAAACAGTACTTTTTGGTAACTGCTTCATCCTCGCATCATGATGCTGCACCTGGTGTCCTCTTGTAACAGAAAAAAAAGTAAAAGAAAGCATGTGTAAAGACACAAAATCTGTGAAATATAGAATGGTACAAAATACTGTTTCATATTGGAACAATCCATATTTTAGGTATAAAATAGAGCTGAAACAAATCTTTCTATTTAACTTGGAAAAATGCTATGTGTCTCTATGCTGGGGCAACATGGCATCACCTACCTGAGAAAATAGTACCATTACCCAAAATAAATTGGAGTACAATCAAATATATACCTGTAAGTGGAGAGGAAGTTTTACATTTATTGCACACTTCAATTTTACACCTTTTTTGGAACTATAACTCCCATCATCCATGACAACATAGGCCTCATTAAATATATGCAGAATGCTGTAATTAAGATGAATGTCCTCCATTATGGTACACTGCATTTTACTGCATCTATGCAAATCATATATCATCTTTCTGGTTCTGTATTATATATATATATATATATATATATATATATATATCAGTGACGTAACTAGATGTTAATGGGCCCCACAGCAACTTAATTTTAGAGCCCCAAACATATGCAGAGGTTTTACCAATATATGTTGAAATTGCTCATTAATTCAGGCATCATTGGGCCCCCTGCAGCCGCAGGGTCTGTAGTTACGCTCCTGTATATTATATAGAACTGTATTTTGTAACCATATTTGAATGTAAATGTTCCCTGGATTTGTCTTTGGTTTAGACTGCTGAGGTATCAAATCCAACTTTCTACAACTTACTTATTTTCTTGTATGTAAATCACATACTCAGCACAGACATATCTGATCCTGGATTAGATCCTATTTACTTCTAAGTCTTGTAGCACTATCATCCAGGTATATGCACAACCTCTAGGACTCCAAATTTCCAATACCCTTCAGTGGTTGCCTGTACCTGCTGTACACCATGTATTGATTTATACTAAAGCTAGTTAACCCTTCCAGTGCTGTCACTGCCAGAATTCCTTCCAAGCACTGAAAAGGTTAATGTTCCCCACTCATCCCCCTTTTAGCTGTGAAATGTTAACCTTTGGTATATTGTGTCCAAGTAGGACATTTATATTATTGTCCCTATGCAGGGACACACATTATTTGCCGACTTGTATTTTATTAATATTATATAATAATTATTATTATTAGTGTGTTGTATATTATTTCTCTGTTGGAAATGGCAGCTTATCTAACATGTTAAATATATATTAATTAACTTCTCAGCTGCTGCCAGGGGCCTGCAGGAATATTGCTGTGCCTCTTCGTGTTTGCTCAGCAACTCCCTGCCAGCCCTCCTGCCACTGAGTGGGTCTGTTTATGTGTCTGTGTCTATTTTGTGGACTGATGCTTGGTAAATTGTGTCACTGTGCTATAAATTATTTATATGAAAAGAGCAAAGTTTTATTTTTGTAGTTTGTACAGGAGTTAGCCATTCAACTGAAGTTTTATTTTTAAAGAGTAAAATATATATATATATATAAATATATATATATAAAATATATATTATATACAAACATAAGCACCAGATGTTGTTTCTTTTTTCCATGTTTGACGTGTGTTATGACTGATGTGTTTGTTGCTGTGTCTCAGTTTGCTTGTACAGTATGTAGCTTGACTGATCTATCCCTTGCTGAGCTGGAGGGTAAATGAGCAGTTAGATGTACGAATGCCTATATTTACGTGCATTTAAAAAAAAAAAAAAAAAATAGGGGTATTTACACATGCACCAAAAATACTTTGTGTACAGTTATATGGAGAAAACACTGGTATTTCAAGCAGTTTCACAAACCAGTGTTGGACATAAACTCTGTGAGCCAGTGAAATCCCTGAGTCTGGGTATTGTTGTTTACTATCAAGTGGAAGACCACTATTTGAACATGCTTACTGTGATACAACGTTCCCTCCTATTACTGTCAGCCAAGGAGAAATTATTACATAAATGAGATTAACATTTATCTTTCTTAATTCTCCTTTTTATCCAACGTTTACTGGATTGTAGTACAGGTATGGGATCCGTTTTCTGGAAATATGTTATACAGAAAGCTCAGAATTACAGAAAGTCTCCATAGACTCTATTTTATCCAAATAATCCACATTTTTAAAAATGGTTTCCCTTTTCTCTGTGATAATAAAACTCCAAGACTTAGATATAATTAAGCAGATAAGACAAAAATAAAAGTAAAGACCTCCCCTCCTCCAGGTGCTCAGTCAACAGTGTCCCCACTGTAAATACATATAACTCAGACAGGCAGACGGCACTTCTGGAATGTGGTTTATTGGAGTTGCTGCTGTTAGACACCTAACGCGTTTCGGGAATGTATCCCTTAGTCATAGGCTATAGCCTGTCTGAGTTAGATATAATTAATCCTTATTGGAAGCAAAACCAGCCTATTGGGTTTATTTAATGTTCACATGATTTTCTAGTAGACTTCTAGTAGTAATGAAGATCCAAATTATGGAAAGATCCATTATCCGAAAAACCCTAGTTCCCAAGCATTCAGGGTAACAGGTCCCATACTCTTACTATGACACCAACGTCAGTTGGAGGCATAAATGAAACTACACGGGCCTACGGCTCAGGTTGTCACCTTGCCGGTAATTACATGACTGGTAAAAATGCTTGTTGTCAATTTTAATGGAAAATAAGTCAAAACGATAGGGGAAGGTAACGACCGTATTTTTTAGGCCCTCCAACCTGGGGATTTAAATTACAGCATATAGGAGGCTCTGTTTAGCATTACACCTGGTTTTTAGGCAACCAAAACTTTCCTCTAAACCTAGAATTCAAAACTAAACACCTGTTTTGAGACCACTGGGAGCAACATTTCAGGGGTCGGTGAGCAATAAGTTGCTCACAAGCAACTGATTGGGGATCACTGGTTTAGGATATTGTTATTTTCATCTGTCATGCAAAGATTGTTGATCATTCATATGTGTCTCTCCCCTAGCAGAGCTTACAGTCTAACTTCCAGTATCATATACACACAATGGCAAATGACAGTAGCACTGACTTTATTTATTCAATAGTCTGTCTTATGGGCAAGAATATAAATATATGATACACTTAGTAGGATCTCCATTTTAGTGTCGGCTGGATGGCTTCCCTAGTCCCCCTGTAAATAAGTTATATCTATAGTTATATTAAATACGTTATATCTATAACTCTATGACCTCTTTTAAGGCTCCTGCTCTAGGTCTGGCTCTCTTTAGCCTATTTTGCTTATATACCAGTGATATTCATTAATGAAATGGTGCATCAGTCAATAATGCAAATTTGCCCTCTGTAATGTTGGGGCCTGTGTATTTATTGCTACATATCTTCTTTTAAGGCAAATGGGCTGTGGACTTGTGACTGGAGCAAACTTTCATGGTAAAATGTAGAGTGTAAATCACATCAGGAAACTTAAGTAGGTCTTCCCTTGTAAACAGTTAAAGAGCTGACAAAAGGAAGTTAACAGGAAGTTCTCCTTGTGATTTACACACCACATTTTACAGTGAAATTTGCCACATTTATCACAGTTACAAGTCTTTGCTGATGGTACATTCTATTAGCTTTGGGCTACACAGTCAACCACTAGTGCTTGGGGGGGGGGCAACATAACATATGTATCTTCGGAGGTATTAAAGATTGTTAACAGTGTAAAAGGGTAATCCAGCTTTGGTTAAATCAGTGGCTGTCGACTTATTTGGTTCATGCATTTGGACAGGGCACCCCTGTTCATATTTAAGGTACAAAACTAATTAAAACATTACTAAATCAGTCATAGTCCCAAGAGAAAATCCCCAGACCTGGCTAGAATTGAACTCCAAGATGGCCATATAGGATAAGTATGTAGAAGAGCAAAAAATGCATTCTCCACAAATATGCCCCTAACTGGACTTTATGAGAAACTTCACTGGCACACAGGATTCTTTGCACTGCATTAATAAAATTGCAAGGGCTCGCCCTGCTGCTTCAAATCCTGTGTGCCAGTGAAGTTTCTCGTACCTGGTTGTGAGGTTGCCGATCCCTCTATCACTGGGCACCAGGAGGATATTATCGCTCGGGTGGTGTGGGGTGTGCGGCTTCTCCAAAACTGCTTGGACCTAACTGGACTTTAGGCTGTCCAGCCCCAGAGTTTGAGAAGCACTAGTTTAAATGTTAAATGTTTGCTATACCAGCTTCTGAAATCTTTCATGTTAATGTGACCACAGAAGGCAACTTTTTTATAAAAAGATTGGCAGAGCAATCATGGATACTCCCATTGCAGGGAATGTAAACTCTTGCTCAGCCACACATTTTTTTACAGCATACTCCAATATTAAAAGTTAAAGCATTGCTGGAAACTGCAGTCAACAATGGACAGAGCTTGTATTGAACATACTTTTTCTGTATTGTTTAATGTTGAAAAATCTGTGTTTTTATTTCTTCAGTTAAACGGGGCAAACTGGGAAGTGGTATATTTATCAAAGAGTGAAGTTAGAGATCGTCACAGTCCGCTAGAGTGAAATTCCGCCAATCTCCATTAATTTCTATGGCATTTTGAAAGGCGTATTTATCAAAGGGTGAACTTTCACTTTCACCCATTGATAAATACTCTTAAAAATTCCTTAAAAATAAATGGAGAGTGGCGGAATTTCACTCTAGCGGACTGTGACAATCTCTAACTTCACTCTTTGATAAATATACCCCTATGTTTGATGTTTAGTCCTTGCGAGGTACCTAATTAGATTATCAGTGCATAGATAATCCCTGGTTCCATGTTTGCCCTGTTTAGTTTAAAAAAAAAAAAGTATGTCCAGCACAAGCCCTATTCATTGAACTTGTGTTAAACAAGAGGGTATATACTGTATTTTATAGCAACATATAGAAATAATTTTATACTGTATAACTTTTCTATAACTCTCCAGGGCAAGCAGCCATGAGAGAGGATCCTCCAACTGGAATTACACCTGAGCTAAGGATCCTAAATCCTTCATGAAAGATTTGGTGAATCCAGAACTGAATCCAATGGGTTCAAGAGAACAGTGCACAGTCCAAAAAAAATCCTTGTTTGTGTGGTTATGTGATTTTAAGGATTTGGTTCAGCCAGGCACTTGGATTGGGTCAAATCCAAATACTGCTGGAAAAGACTGAATCCTGGCTGAATCCCAAATCTAATCCTGGATTTGGTGCATCCCTAATCAAAAGTACCACTGTGTAAGCCAGCGCCCCACATTATTATGGGGTGTAATGTTGCCTTTTGTACCAACAGTGTAGGTTTATGCATATCCGCTTCTGCGCAGGTGTCCCAATAAAAGTGACTGAGCAAATGACTGCAACACTTTACACAGGGAGAATATCCAGAACCATCACTGTCTGACTCCTCTGGAATGTGTTTTGTCACTGTGGCCTTACAGGAATGCCAGTGGCCAAAAGGATTTTACTGACAATTTTAGCCAATAGGTGTGAGGTATTTGCCTCATCTCCCAGCAGATGGATGTTCCTTGCTACAAGAGGAATTTAGAGAGGGGAGGGCATCTTGTCTTTTAACCCTTTATATGCCGCCAGTAGGGTTGCCAACTGATCGGTTTACTACCAATATTATTAATAGGGCAGACAGATACAAAAAACATAGGTCAGCAAGTATTTTCTTTTCCAGGAAAGGTAACAAACACAAGAGAGCCGCCATAGAATCTAGGGTGCCATCATGAAAAAAACATGCAGGTACTTTCCTAGGTTACACTTTGATCCACACTACATTGCAATCTACAACTGCACGCTCAATAATACAAATGTGAACCCCTCCTTGCTCCTGTAGGAGAGCAAAAAACTGTATACGCAGGGGGTAAGGTGACAGAAATCTCAAGGCCTCCAGATGGCAGAACCACTTCTGCCCAAGTTCTCTATGTATTACCCTAATCACTGGATTATCTGTACAGTGGTAAACAAACCCTTATCCCTATGTTTTCCCTGTAGGAGTCCGACTGACACCTGGGACCCAAGGAAAAACCCCTCCTTGGTATACAACATATCTGATGATGAACAGATATGTGTGTCTATATTTCTAAAAACACTGGCAATTGAGCCAAACCTATGCTTATTTAAAAGGATATTGTACTTTATATTTAACTGCTGTATATAAATGATAGAAAATAATAAATATTAACCCACCTCTATCTAAGCTGTTAGCAAACATAACAGCTAGTTATTCCCATGGCGCATAGTTTCCGAGCCCTGGCACTTCTGGCCACAAATAGCCCCTAACAGAAAAGGGAACAATTACTGTCTATGGCATCTTACAACAGCTGTAAGATGTAAAATCACTTTTGCAGGGAGTGCTGTAGTGTTAAAGTTACATTTTTGTTGTATTGCGACAGTTTTATAAATACAGCCATATGTGATACTTGATAAATATATATATTCAACCTGTGGAACAATCAATACATTTTAATTGAATAGTTTGAATGCATAAACTTTATTTTATATACAGGTGCATTCACTGGTACTGTAGTCACCTCCCACTCCCTACCCAATACCACTGACATTGTCCAACTAGTCCCTTTCCTAACAGGGATGATACTGTTTTTTTTTCACCCGAAAGAATAATTTGTCAAGCCATTCTTTTGTACCTGACATCATTTTTTTCCTCCCACAGGGCTTCTGTCAAGGGATATGCGGGGTATGGCAGACAGGGACCGCACCCCTTTAAAGCCTTTGCAATTACATGACAGCACTTACAGGGATAGTATATAATGTAAACTAATTTTTTTTCACTTCTGTTGTGTACAAAAAGTAAGCCTATGACTAAGGGATACGTTCCCGAAATGCGTTAGGTGTCTAACAGCAGCAACCCTAATAAACCACATTCCAGAAGTGCCGTCTGTCTGTCTGAGTTATATATTCAAAAAGTACACCAGACATTTTATATATTTTATTAATTACTGTTTTTGTATTTAAAAACGAATTAGCTTCATTTGCTCTCCCTGTAGCAGCTCAGCAAACCAGGTTGTCAAATGTAAACTGCTATAGTTTGCTGTATGTTACAAACAGTTTGAAACATTTTTCAGTAGCGTCAGAGCAATGTCAGCAACTAATGTTTTAGTGAAGCTCATGTGGCATTCTCAGTAGGGACTAAATGTATCAACTAATGTATCGTAATTTAGTGATTTAGAGAGTCAACAAACTTAACTGCTAATACTGAGAGGTGTAAAATGAAACTTTAAACATAAACCCCTTAAATGGCACCTGTAGGGCAAAAATATTTTCTTCAACCAAAGCCTACACTCCAGTTATGAGTAACAATGTTTTTTTTTTTTTAGAAAAATTGCCCCAGCTGCATTCGATCATAATGTGCATGCCTGTGCCCCAACATGATTGCTCAGACTGGGAGCTCCCCTGCGGGTGTCCTAGCAGTGGCTGGAGGCAAACGAAAAAAAAAAACTACTGTTACCCTCAACTGGAGTGCAGTCTCTATTAGCCCACACCTTTGGTTGGGGAAAATATTTTTTGCCCAACAGGTCCCCTGTTTTCTACTGAAAATATATAATTCATGTTACATACAAGAAGTAGCAATGAAATATTTTGTCACAGATGCAAAAAATCTCTGTATCTTGTATTTATTGTATAAAGCTCCAATCTGTGCAGAACAGTTGCATACTTTAAACAAACAAGTCATATACAAATATTGACTCATACAGGAGCTTACAATCTAAAAGGATGTGTATATATTAGATGAAATATGTCTCTTGCCCATGGATCCACCATCTCTCATAATGTTTCTGAGATCAGGATTCCAGATGTCTTATAACTTAGTCTCATCATCTTCATTAACAGCACCACCAAAGTCACCACTGTCTCATTCCTAGCCCTGCAAGCAAGACTATTAATGGTTCTGTAACTATTATAGGTTCAGCAACATCCCACAAGTCATTTCCAATTGTTGAATTAGTTCAGAGACTGGAGTAAGACTTTTCTCTTTTGGCTTGAGATCTTACTCCACGATTTGCAAGTTCCAAAGCTTCCAGCTTTCCATGTTATCTCTAAACAGGTAATAAACTGTTCTTTACTGACTGTTTTTTCTTGCACTCTGAACTTTATTTTCAGTCTCTACTCATTTTGTGATGCTAATTTCTTAAGTATATTTTTCCACATCTATTTCTTCTACTTAGAAGCTTTATTAAGAAACTCTGCTTGGTCTCCCGTGCACTCCAGCCATGTAACAGGGCAGATACAGGCTGTTTTAGCAGCAAATACAAGATCATGAATGTGGTGCACAAAATATCACTGTTTCATCTATGTTACCCAGCTTCCTCTGTAAGACATTCCTTTATCCAGGGCAGATATAAACCACAGATACATTCTGGGTTATCTTATACATTCAAAATACAGAAGTGATAGGCATTATGCACACACGGCAGCATTATATGATCTGTATAGAACAGGGCTCCCCAACCTTTTTTAACTGTGAGGCACATTCAAATGTAAAAAGAGTTGGGGAGCAACACAAGCATGAAAAAGTCCATTGGGATGCAAAATAAGGGCTGTGATTGGCTATTTTGTAGCCTCTATGTGGACTGACAGCCTACAGGAGGCTCTACTTTGCACTATACTTACTTTTTATGCAATTAAAACTTGCTTACAATGCTTACAAGCCTGGAATTAAAAAATAAGCTCCTGCCTTGAGGCCACTGGGAGCAACAACCAAGAAGTTGGAGAACAACATGTTGCTCACGAGCTACTGGTTGGGGACCACTGGTATAGAATTAGGGATGCACCAAAGCCACTGTTTTGGATTCGGCTGAACCCCCCAATCCTTCACAAGAGATTCGGCCGAATACCGAACCGAATAATAATTCACATATGCAAATTAGGGGTGGGAAGGGGAAAGCATTTTTGATTTCCTTGTTTTGTGACAAAAAGTCATCTGATTTCCCTCCCAACATCTAATTTGCATATGAAAATTAGGATTCGTATTCGGCTGTATCCTGCAGAAAAAGGCAGAATCCTGGTCGAATCCCGAACCCAATCCTGGATTTGGTAAATCCCTAGTATAGATATCCAGCCGGCAGATGGAGTAGTCAAGCTTGTCTCTCAGATCTGATGCAGAGGCCACAGATAAATTTAAGAGGGAATAAATTACAATAAAACATCTCCTTTTGCTCAGAACACTAGAAATCCCCCAGGAGTCACCACATAAATCAGCTCTTACGAACACAGTATTTTTGATCATCTGTTTTAAGTTATGCATGAGGGAAATCTGATTTTCATATGCCCAGGGTAAAGAATATTAGTCAACGGAATTAAGTCTCTTCACTATTGTTCCTCCAGATCTCTGGTTACTTATAATTTCCTCTCACCAGTCACCTCCTATTAGGGGAGTAAATAAAAACAGAAATATTCAGAGCTGAATTAAGATAAAATGGAGCACTTGGATGATGGGCAATGATCTGGGCCCAATCCCTTCAGCAGCAAACATCTTTTAGGACTGGTACACACTAATCAAATCATCCCTTTTCCTCAAAGCAGATCCACAGACACCAGCTCCTTCATGTAGCCTCACTGACAGGCACTGCATTGTTGTGTGTGAAGATGCACTGAGCAGCAAGAAGTTTGCACTTTTACACCAAAATCTGCTCAGTGTAGCTCCACAATGGTCGGTGCCATGCCTGTTAATGAGGAATTCACTGAGGAAGGGCCATGTGGTTCCGAAACGTTGAATCTTTGTAAAGTGTCTACAGCACCATGGAATACATTTTGGGAAAACCCTGTTTGCAGCAAAATAAGGTATTGGCTCTCTTTTTGCTTGTTAATGGGGGCAACATGAAGGAGCAGATGACAGCGGATCCGCTTTCCTCCTCCTGAGTGTGCCCCTGCTTAGAGACACATATAGTTTGCACCGAAAGTATTGCTGCAAAAAAGTTTGCTCCATGCTGCTTTGTATGATGTCACCTCATCTAGCTTCTGTGGGTCCTGAGGCATTAAAGGGCAATTGGTCTTTATTTATTAATTTTCAATTATTTGCATTTTTTGCAAGACTTTCCAGTCTACTGTTTAACTATTGGTATGAACTCTTTTAGTGGGTGCTAAATTCAGGAATAAAAAGAAAAATAATACAAAAGTAATCACAACATTTATTAATTTCTGTATTAAAAGGAGGGAGCGTCCCTTTTTGTGCTCTTTTTGTTTTTTAATATACAAGTATACTATTTTAGATCTTAAGATCAATGCTATGAGCAGTGGTGTAACTATGGGAGGGGGGGTCACACAGGCGATAACTTGAAATCACTGCTATTGCTCTAAGGAGGGTTAACAAATATATGACAAGATATACAGGTGACCCTTTGATCTCAGACAGAATGTTGGTGGAAGTTCTTGTGACGTGTACTCCAGCCAAATCTAAGAACAATTTTATAACAAACCCCAACTCGCTCCTCACTCAGTGCATGAGAGCACAAATGTATTATTATTATCAGATGTATTTATAAAGCACCAGTATTTTCTACAGTGTTGTACATAGGGGTACATTATTTACAAACATCTAAAACACTGTCAGTTTACTGGGCCATGGTAATATTCCCACATTGTTGGGCTGGGGTCCATCAACAGCGATAGGCACAGCCATAAGTTATGACAGATACATTGAAGAACAACTAGATATTCTAGGTGATACTAGGTGGTGCTCCCACCACCTCTCTAGTAGTGTTGTGCTTGTATTGTTATGTACAGTAACCAGTGCCACATAGACTGGGAATTGCTGATCAAGCAGAATAATAAATACTAAAAAATATGTATCTAGATGTTTACAGAGAAAGTAAATGATGTGATATAATGTTTAATCAGATGTTTATATTATGGCTTCCAAGCACAGGAATCCCAAACATACTGCAATAATTTTTATATAACATGATAAAATATTGCATTTACTTAAACTGCATCTATCAGGCATTTCCAGTAACCGTATATTGAACTAATGCAGCTGTTTCAAAAAGCACGACTCAAGCATAACATGTTCATATTTTTATCTTCTGCCATTAGCTCGTGCTCTAAGAAGGTTATGGTAATTCTAGGGGAGGATTTGGGGTTCTTTTCATATACTATTACATTAGCAGAGGTCCTCAAATTGTAGGGCTGCCCCCCAGAGGAGCCCAAAACAGTAAAACATAATTAGTAATGAGGTAAAAACTGCGCTTAGTCCAAATGTGCCAGGGGGAGATGAGCTGCACCAATATTCAGTTAATGGATCCACTTATCCACGTTTCAAAGAAGTTCATAGGGGTGGTGAAGGTGCGCTGAAATTACACGGGGGGATCCTATAGGAACAAGAATAGACAAAGCCTCTATGGTGTATTATCCTTTGTATGCAAGGCTGCTGTTGGATGGTAGTTCTACTCACATTTGGAAAGAAATCGTATCGCAGAAAGTTAAAGTACGTCGAATCTGTTGCTGTCGTTCGTGTGCCTGTTAGGTTAAGAATGCAGAATGGTGTAATACCTCACAGTATGTTTTGGAGATTTCACCGATAATGCGCTTACCTGGTATCGCTATGAGATTAGCGTGTAATTCAATGTCAGTGTGGATGCAGCTGGTAGCAGATCCCTTCTAGCCGGCTGCTTTGAAGTAGGTGCTCCTACGCTGACAGGAAAGGTTGGATTTTTTCAGGGGCCTGTAACTATTTTATGTGAATAAATTGATTTTCTAATAAGGCAAAAAACGTGCCCTGAATCTATTTTCTAAGTGTTGCACTTGGACAAACAAATCCTTTAGAGTCATTTGCAGACATCGCCAAATCACACTGCAACCGGATCGCAAAGCCACGTGGGAAAGAATGCCGACTTTGGCCTTTGGGAGAAAAACCTGACCTCTACCTGAGAAAAATCCAACCTTTCCTGTCAGCGTAGGAGCACCTACTTCAAAGCATCCGGCTAGAAGGGATCTGCTACCAGCTGCATCCACACTCACATTGAATTACACGCTAATCTCATAGCGATACCAGGTAAGCGCATTATCGGTGAAATCTCCAAAACATACTGTGAGGTATTACACCATTCTGCATTCTTAACCTAACAGGCACACGAACGACGGCAACAGATTCGACGTACTTTAACTTTCTGCGATACGATTTCTTTCCAAATGTGAGTAGAACTACCATCCAACAGCAGCCTTGCATACAAAGGATAATACACCATAGAGGCTTTGTCTATTATTGTTCCTATAGGATCCCCCGTGTATTTTCAGCGCACCTTCACCACAAAACAGTAAAACAATTCTTTTGGGCCTGTCCTGAAGGTCAACATACAACATAGGGGTGAATGCATTTTTGACATCTTGGCTTTTCCTAGAAGAATAGGTTGATGCCTTTCTTTAATTTAGGATGAGACTATATTTTGTATAGAAAATAGGGGACTTGAACAAAAATGTCTGAAAGCCAAAGCGCCGCGACAGTTGCCGCGACCGGCGCAGGCGACAGTTTTGTATGGGCGCCTATGTAAAAACGCCTGTGCTAACCACACGAGGCGATTTGCTTTTCAACAGTCGCCTGAAAAAGCCTGGCGAGGCATTTTCAGGCGACTGTTGAAAAGCGCATCGCCTCGTGTGGTTAGCACAGGCGTTTTTACATAGGCGCCCATACAAAACTCTCGCCTGCGCCGGTCGCGGTGACTGTCGCGGCGCTTTGTCGCCGCGACCGCAAACGCGTGGCTATCTCCCTGTGTGGAATAGCCCTAAGAAATAATCCAGCTTTTTTGTTCTACTGTGCATGCATTGCAACAGTGCCCTGGACTGGTGCCGTTTTCTGCTAACAGGAGCACCGGCCTGGGGTATCAGGTAAGTCATTACAAGCCTTCTGGGGTGCTCTAATTTTTGGCACCCCTTGGATTGGAGCTTTCCTTCTCCTTTAAACTACTTTATCAGCAAATGATAATCTTCTGGCTAGGCTGTAGTAAATATGTTGTCAGCAATCGCATGGTCTGCTTCCTCTATTATTATCCCCCCCAGGCAGCAGTGTTTCTTAAGGTGATGTAGCAGAGGCCATTTTCTTTACCGTGTATTTTATCTGGCAGACAAGCATCCAAAACCACCCCTGGCCTGGCAGCACTAGTACTAGTGCTTTTTAACCTCTACAGCAATGTGGCTGAATTACTTCTGCACCAATATTCTTCCATATCTGGAGCAGTTATGATTCAAGGGGGCAATAATGTCCAAGAGAAACTGGAACAGATCGAACTACTCTAAAGCATTTCCAGGCTGAAAAGCACCATTAATGGTACTGCCAGACTTATTCAAGTGAATAGCAGGGGTACTTTGAATCTTCAGCATGTTCTATTGAGACATATGCTGGTCACATTGGGAATATGCCTCCAGGAGAGATTAAGGGATCATGGGAAATTGCTGGAAATAGACAAGTGCTAGAATTGTTTTTCTGATGTTTAGGCATTTATAATGTTTTAAGAAAATCTGAAACCCAAGAGAGTCACATTAAATTAGGGACAGCTGTATGGTTCGGATGGGAATGAGAGGCACATTATAGCCCCTATTTCCTAAAACTAACCTCGGAGATATAGTAACAAATCTAGCTGACCTACATAATTGTTCTAACTTTACAAGGGATGCTAACAGGAAGCACAAGACATATTTTCCCAGGAGTAATACAAAAAAAATGACCTGCATACAGATTATTTGCTGCGTTGCCTGTGTTGGGCCTGGCTACTAATTTACTCCTTTCTAATTCATATCCACAGGTGTGTGCAAAACTTGGCCATTTCATCCCACATTTGGCAAAAACTCACACACTAATCTCCAGTCCTGCCAGGAGTGATGTCACCAGTGCGTTACAAAGGTAATTAGTACTTTGGGGTGGATATCAAGTTCCTGACAAATCTGATAGTTCAGTGCATTTAAACAGACAGGGTACTATGTTCAAAAATGTACACTGAATAAAAGATTCACAAGATATCAGACATTTTATTAAATGACCCATATCAGTACTGTCATACAAAAAAAGGCCCCACAGAAATCTGCAGGATTACTAGAATTGACATTACGTCAAAAGGTTGATGATTCGCATGATCGTTTTGGCACATAACTTGCCATATTGTCTTTCACTGAACATAGATGTGCTCAGTAGATATACAGGTATGGGACCTGTCATCCAAAATGCTCGAACCCTGGGGTTTTCCAGATAAGGGATCTTTCGGTAACTTGGACCTCCAGACCTTAAGTCTACTAAAAATAATTTAAATATCAATTAATCCCCAAAGGATTGTTTTGAATTCAGTATAACGGATCCTATAACTGTACTTACTATAAAGCAAGTTTATACACAGTCAGAAGTAGGTGCATAGGTGCAGGGTGTCATATAAAAAAGGTGGTGACCGGACAGATAGTTTTTTTTTTTTTTATCATATTAAATATCAGACTCTAACAACACATTGAAAGAGAAGTTCTGGTGCATATCAACAGACAGTTGTTGGTACTACTTCTGCAAATCTAGATTTGCAGAAGGGACGAAAATTTCCATTTCAAGTTGTACTGGCACCTGGACAGTGTTCAGTATAGTTGGGCTACAATCTCTGGGATTTAAGGGCTAAATGCCCTTGAAGACTAGACCCTTTCGCTGCTTGCAGGTTCTGCAGTATAAGGGGGTCCTGAATGAGGGAAACATATAATCTTCTTTAAAGTCTGGGATAGAGAGTCATACTTGTTTTTGCTGTAGTCCCTTTTACTTCTGATTATATCATGGCCAGTTCTAAAGTAAACTTTTGGAATCGCATAAACAATTTTTACCCAACTAATAACCAGACTACCACCACAAGGAGTCTGTCCATCATGAAAGCAGTGCTAGAGAGCAGTGATTATATGGACCAGAGTATGTACATCATATGCCAGGGTAACACACTACTCTTATTATATGTTACCAGATAAATCAATTTCATGACCTACATAAGCAGTTATTACAGGGAGGCTGTTTGGCAGAGATCCCAGAATACTCAGCACCTGCACTTAGATACATTTGTAAATTTTTAAGATAAGCAAAAATACAATTGTAAGTATTTAAGATTAGCAGGTCTCTTGGGAGAACTGATACTTTCAGCTGTAACAACACAGTAAAATTCTGCAAGTGGATGAATCCCTGTCCTATATACACCCTGGCAACATCTAATCCCATGAGCAAAGAAGACTGCTCACCCAGTAAAAGCCCATACAGAACACATTAACTTAGTAACTAAGTAAACTGCTGGGCCTGTCCTTCCTATCTTTGTGCATTGGCTAGTTCCAAACAATAAGGCTTCAGCCACTAATGTAATATTTCAACATTTCTGGAGTAAATGTATCGCTCGGTTCATATAATATTTTATAATATATTGACATGTAAAAGCTAATATCAGGTTCTATACTCGGTTTAATAAAATTCTTTGTATTACAGACATGCTTTTGCACTTAGCGCCACCCAGTGGCTCTTCATTGAATTAATCAATGAATCTAAAAAAATGCAAATCTGCTACAATTCTGTGTATGGGGGAATACAAGTTTCAGGCATCTGAACTACACTTTTTATGATTTAACAACAGTTAAAGGTTACCAGCAACTATCCCAGGCCTCTTTATTATTTACAAGAATATATATAAATGGAGGGCACACTAATCAATAAAAATATTTGGCAATATGTGTTTAGAGGTGTAGAAAACCTAAAGTTACCCCTACATAGAGTAACCAAATGCAACAACAGGTTTCAAGAAAATTCGTATAAGATATTGTCGCAATGGTATAGAACGCCTGTCAAATTATTTCAAATGCACTTGATCCCAGACAATACATGTTGGAGGTGTCATGAGGAAGTGGGAACGATATCTCATCTCTGTTTTTTTTGTGATAAGTTAAAGGTATTCTGGAATAATGTACAAATGGCATGTCGGGAGATCCTAGGTTACCAGATAGATCTTACACCCCAATTACTATTGTTGTCCCATACTGACACCCCAGAACATTCCTTCAAATCTAGTTTGCTTAGTCAATTACTGCTAGCGGCAAAAATATTAATACCGAGACACTGGAGAGAGGTCGCTTCCCCGACCTTTGAGGAATGGATCAATAACGTTAAGGATATTTACCTTATGGAGGAATTGACCTCATACCTAGCAGTGAAAAAAGATAACTTTATAATGACCTGGCAGCCCTGGATCTCTTACCTACATGTACATAAGAGTCTGTGATGTTTTACTAATCTGCATGATTTTTGCCTCCAAGCTCCCCTTTTCCTTCTCCTTCTTTTTTTTTCCCCCACTTTCTTCCCATCCTTTTCTTGTCATCCTTACTATTTCGATATCTAATTCAACTTTCATGTGTTTATTTGGAGAAAAGTGATCTTGACATTTCGATAGTTTACAAACCTAAGTAACAGTCTGACATGTCACTTTAATGCATATCTATTGTGAAACTGTTTATTCTTTATGAATAAAGTTCTCTTGAAATACAAAAAAAAAAAAAGAGTAACCAAATGCTCACTATATCATATATCAGGTTTGCAAACTTTTGTTGGAGGTGGTATGACAAAAAATCTTTTTACTGTTTAAAAGAATCAATTTGGCAATTACAACAATGTTTACAAAACAGTCCTGCATATATAAGAGTGATATACATACCACCCAATGGTGTGTACAAGGCAGAAGGAAAGCAACAAGGAGAGGATACACCTTCCAAAAATGAGAATGACCCCAACGTTTCGGCACAACTGCCATTGTCAAGGGGATTTTGTTGTGCAAGGAGATCGCCAAACCAATAAATAGCCTATTCAATTATGCGTCAATTCTTTCTTTTCGCACGCTGCCCGAACTTCCAGGTCTGTGACATCACATGCGCCAATGTCACTTCCGCGGATGACTCATCCAGCGTAATAACTTTCTATTTTCTCTGTGTGACCATTCTAATATTGAAGTGTAAATCTAATTTCTCACATTTCTAAAGCAGCTCTAAGAGGGGGGTCTGTAAACTGTTCTAAATTGATACAGTTAGATGATACATTTCTTATCTTTGTCCCTACTGAGCAGAATCGCTGAGTTTCATTACAGGCAGCTGTTAGAATTGATACAATAGTTGCTAATGCTCCAGAGATGCTGCAGTGAAATATATCAACTAAATATTGTAAAAAAAAAAAAACAGTTCAGAATATGCGCCTGAATTACTGAGCTGCCAGACTGAAAAACGAGAGACATAAACATTCAACTTTAAAATTGGATTTTGGTAAAACGATAAAATATTTTTTAAAAAAAGTCTTTATTATCTGAAAACAACTCAACTGAAAAAGTGTTTGGAAGATGAACAACCCCTTTACGTTTGAGTTATGCTGCATTTACTGATGCAGGTCAGGCGTTACTGCCAATAAGGATTGTAACTTGGTTGCAACTGTGTTTTCCCTAGTAAATGAGTCGTAGTACTCCAAAGAGAAGACCTGCTCCATATGGTGGGCTTTCTCTCATAAACACTACCAGGTTATGTAATAAAAGGCACAAACATCTTTCATCTTTTAGTTTCTATATGTTTCACTCCTTTAGTCAAGATAGATCTGTAACTAAGCTTACTTGTTACATTGTTACAAAAGTCACAACTACAGAGAACTGCAAGGGACAGACAGATGTTGGGCAAACATTTTATTTACAAGGAGAACTAAACCCTAAACATGTGGCCAAAAATCCCTGATTTTATACACTGCATTTATTGCACCAGCCTAAAGTTTCAGCTTCTCAATAGCAGCAATGATCCAGGACTTCAAACTTGTCACAGGGGGTCACCATCTTGGAAAGTGTCTGCGTCACTCACATGCTCATTAGGATCTGAGCAGCTATTGAGAAGCTAAGCTTAGGGGTCGTCACAAATTATCAAGCAGAAAATAAGGTTGGCCTGTAAAATAAACTGATGCTACAAGGCTGATAATTAAATTCTGATTTTAGTTGCACTGGTTTCTGTTGCTGCCATGTAGTAATTATCTGTATTAATTACTAATCAGCCTTATATTGTGGCATTTATGTTCTATGTGTACTGTATATCGTGAGTGGGTCCCTAAGCTCAGTAAGTGACAGCAGCACAGAGCATGTGCAGTGAATCAACAGAAAAGAAGATGAAGAGCTACTGGGGCATCTTCAGAGACACAGTTCTTCCTGCTAAAGGGCTGTATTTGGCTGGTATAGAAGCTCAAAACATAATGTACAAAATTTCTAGCCTAATTCTTTATTTAAGCTTTAGTTCTCCTTTAATAAACATGATGGTCAGTCCTTGTCACTTTTAAGTACTTTTTAAAAAGGACATGAAGGGGCGTATTTATTATGTGGTGTAAAAAACGGCGTAAAAAATGGTGTAGATTCTTTTATGCACTTTTTTTGTGCAACTTCTGCTGAAGCAGTGTAAAATAATGGCAGAAAATCTGGCATTCGCATGGCGTAAAATAAAACACAGCTTGATAAATTCACCAATTATTCTTCACCGCTTTTTACACCATGTTATCATCTAATTTTGTTGTACACAGCATAATACATAGGCCAAGAACTGTACACATGCAGTCTATCCTGGATTAGCCAGGGTTCTACACAATTTGTCAGTGATCACTTCCTCAGCAGTCTTTCGTGTCTCCAAATAGTAAGACATCCAGTTTAACTATGTAAAGTAGCAAATCCAACAGGAATTCCTATTGCCCCCTGTCTTTTCAAATGACAGATGTTTAGTGGTACATGCTGATTTCACCTCTCTTCTGATTTTAGTAAAGTAATGCTCAGGGTTAAGGATGGACCAGTGCTGCCTTTCCTACATTTACAGTTCTCAAGTTTTGGAATGTGTTGTAGTGAAATGTTATTAATTATTAATTTAAAAGCTAACAGCCATTTGCTAAACAGTCATTGTTTGTGTTAGGTATTTAGTATTGGAACTGCTTGAGGATAATGGCACATAAAAAATCTCTGAAAACGCACTTCTTTCGAGAAGCCTACCCTCACTCTGCTTAACTACCAAACGCAACACCACATACAGTACCACATTTGTCACCCACTTAATTCGATCTTGCCCACTCCCACACCTTGTGTATTACTCCCTTCCCTTTAGACTGTATGCCTATGCATAGGGCCTTCCTCACCTTTTGTACCTGTATTGATTGTGATGTTTGTTACTCCATATATTCTATATATGTAATTCATGTGATGTAGTTGTATAATCACATTTACTTTACAGTGCTACGCAATATGTTGGCGCTATATAAATACATGTTAATAATGGAGAGTTTTTACCACCGAATTCCTTTAAGGAAGAATAACAGGTGTCAGAATGCCTTTTGCTTCTTGCCATTCATATGAATGGCCAGGACCGCCATTAGAAATCGCAGGGCCCCATACGACAAAATTTTCTGGGCCCCCTGGGCTGCACCCACTGCAAGCCCCGCCTACAGGTCCGTCCCCCACCCCACAGGTCCTCCCCCCACCACACAGTAAAAAAACAAACAAAAAATATTGGTGGCTAGGGTTCCCACATGTTAATAAAAAATAAAAAGATACTGGGGGTCAGGTCCCCCCATAAAAAACATTTGTGGCCAGGGCACCCCCATTAAAAAATATTGGTGGCTAGGACCCACATGTGAAAAAAAAAATTGGTGGCCAGGGCCCCCTCCCCCACATTATGAGAAAATTGGTGGCCAGGGCCCCTTAAACGTCCATGCCTTCTCGAAGTCAGCAACTCTCAGAAAGATGGAGGGCCTGGCTAATCAAGTAAATGTAGCGTGGCCGGGCCCCCCTTACCCTCTGGGCCCCCTACAACTCTCCCCCCTGATGGCTGCCCTGTGGATGGCTAACAAACTGCCAGGAGGGATCATTTTGGGAACACCAACACTATTGTCTGTCATAGGAGATTATCCTCTGCCTTCTGCTTCCTGAATGCATGTGTCTCTGATGGACTGAACCTGTGTACAACCAATTTTCATACAAAAATACATATTTTAGTTTTTTTGTGCTAAAATCTGATGTATATGTGAACTGACAGGCTGATCCTGTGCCTGTCAATGCACAAACATTCAGGATCAGTGGATCAGCTTTGTCAGTTTTAAAGTAGTTGTTCCCTGATCTTCACTGTGTGCTATAGACTATGCATTTGCCAGTGGCCAGGAATCCACTTTCCAACAGTAATGGATGGCTACAGCTTTGCCTACAGAAGGCTGTGGTGATCAAAACACATAATTTGTATGGGACAGTAACCCTCCTAGATATATAGAATACTAATAGTAATAAAAAACCATTCCTGAATTATGCAAATTCTCATTTCCTTGGCATCAGATAATACCATGAGCACCGTCTTGTCATGCAGCATGTATAGATCATATACCTCTTTTATGCTTCCATGGCTCAATCCTGCAAATACTTGTAGCAGAAATTGTCTCAGTTTTCACTTGTTTTATGCAAGGCCTTTGTGGCCAAGCCATCTGCCCTATGGTGTCAAATTAAATACATTTACTTGTTTATAATGACGTTCTCATGCTGTGAGCAATTTAAATGTTGTTTTAGGTAAGAGAGACACAAATGATGTAAGATCACTCTTCTCTGCTATTGTGTTTCTCTTACCAGATAATGCAATGTATACAAAGCAGTAAGATATTTGCTACAGACTGATCTGTTGACGACAGGTTCAGAAAACAGGCATTTGGGCCTAGCTCTTACAGTCCCCATCATCTGATAGTCAGTAAACACTCAGAGCCAGGCCACCCAGAAAGATACCTCAGCATAAACCGAAAAGAGTTCTACAGCTCCCTGGTGGTGATAGAGCGAGCTTGTAATAATCCACAGGGTGGGGAGAAAAGTTCTTTTTGCACAACAATGTCCCGCAGCCCACCCAGGCAGCCTGAAGAGAGACAGACTCATCATGTCACCAGCCTTTGTCTAAACAGAAAACCATTAACCCTTCACCTCTAGGGAGACACCGGAGCAATGCAAATGGCCTGTTATTTGCCACTAAATACAAATTCTGTCGGGGTGCCCACAATGAGATCCATTCATTATTATTATTCTTTTATACATAAAGTTACAGACACAACCAGCTGCACTGTGCAACTGACTAAAAAGACAACACAGAAATTTGCTGCATTGCAAAAAAGCTTGTTAACAACAAAGTGACAAACATATACAATATACATTTAAGTGATGTACATGCTTAATGGAAAGATTAAACAAAACTGAAATGATACTTTGGATTAAGAAATGATGTGTGTGTGTATAATTAGTTCATAAACACCAGGAAAGTGTAACCAGTGTATTGATGCCTTGGTCCAGCACTTCATTTACTTTTAGAAGCAGAAACATTAGCTTATATCATTGACCTATTTCCAGCATTACCAAACCATATGCCCATTCAATAAATGGTAAAGACTTGGAAATCCCAGACCAGACTATTATCTCCTTTATGAATGGAACGTACTAGCTAGGTCTGATTAAAATGGCACACAATGGCATATTCACACAATCCAGCAAATGTTCCAGTGACAAAAAAGTGGGTATTCACTAATAAGACTGGAAGGGGTTTCTGGGATTTGTAGTTGAGCAACAAGCTAAAGTGGAATCATAAGCTCCTCAATTCATATAATATGGAATGGAAAATTCTCACTCTTGATAGCTTGCCAACTGAGATTAACACAAGTTCATGTATAGATTGTAAACCATGGCTGCAATAAAGTTGTTTCTATTTCTACTGCTTGTATTAAAAATGATTGGTATGAAAGAAGTGAACAGGTTAACTGTCCTACAGCATTCCCCTGACCTCCTGCCCCCTGCATTGTCTGTTCTTTGCTGTGGGTCAAAGCAGTTTCTCACTGTGTGGTCCTCCCCCTGATCTTGTCACTGCTCTTCTTGCTTGCCTCGGGGGACAGGTTTCTGGGACTGGATGGGAGGCTGAGTTACCCCACCCCCAGTTCTGTAACTAATACCCTGCTTCCCACCTTTTCTATTGTCAGCATTGTGTAGCTTTCCTGTTTCAACTGGGTGCTGCTAATCTGGGCTTTTGTCAGCCACAGTATCAAACAGATGACAGACGCCAGCGATTCTTAGGTATATAGAAGTGTACAGGATGGCGTCATAATGGATGGATTTACAACAGAAAATAAAATGTATCATACAAGGGTGACTACTACTGATAAGGACACACACATACTGTATTTGATCAAAAGTTAATAAAAAAAATCTATTAAATAAAAGGGATCGTAGAGAAAAAAAACTGACTAAGAAACAATCAGGATAAGATAAGATGTAACTCCAGTTCTTATAATTATGTGTGGGTACCTGTGTATGTGTAAAACTGTGTGTGTGGAAATCTTATGTATGTATCTTTATGTGGGTAGGGTATCTGTGCATGAGTAACTGTGTGTAGCTACCTGTGTGTGTTTGGGTAACTGTGTGCGTGTGTATCTGTATGTGAGTAACAGTGTGTTGGTATCTATGCGTGTGAGCACCTGTTTTGGGGCAACTGTGTGTGTGGGTACCTGTATCTGGGTAACTGTGAGATTGATACCTGTCAACCTGTGTGTGTTGGTGACTGTGTGTGGATACCTGTGTATGTCTGTGTGTGGGTAACAGAACACTTCTAGGCAGGAGAATAAACATATGAACTGGACATATTTATCCATTTAAATATAAATGCTGAGGATGAGGAGCAGTCTGTATGGCCCTAATCTTCAGCTTTGGTCTGCTAATGACAACTGACCCTGAGTTCATACCCGTTGAGATGTGTATATATATATATCTATATATATCTATATCTATCTATCTATATATATATATATATATATATATACACAGTATAACCAGTCTTCCATAAACGTGGGTGCAGGGTCAAAGTATTTATGTAAAGTTCAAGAGGACCCGCACTCCTTGGTTAGTGAACCAAAAATGTCTTTATTTTTCAAACTTGTGCATCCAACGTTTCGACCCACATTAGGGCCTTTATCAAGGACCTTGATAAAGGCCCTAATGTGGGTCGAAACGTTGGATGCACAAGTTTGAAAAATAAAGACATTTTTGGTTCACTAACCAAGGAGTGCGGGTCCTCTTGAACTTTATATATATATATATATATATATATATATATATATATATATATATATATGTGTGTGTGTGTGTGTGTGTGTGTGTGCAGGGGGGAGTAGGAGTCAGGACAGTATAATAACTCTTACAATAGAGATGTCTTTATCAATGGGTGAAAGTTAGACCTCGATGTTTGATAAATTCCCTCTAAAATTCCATAGGAATGAATAGAAAGTGGGAGAGTTTTTCTGTGGCACGCTCAAATTTCACATTTTTTAATAAATCTGCCCCTGAGTCCCAAGTGGTAAGAGACACGATAAGAAAACATTTCCTGCCTCATAGAGCTGAAGTGGCTATGGTCATACATTATATAACCCATAGGGCAATTTATGATAAGATGTGAGACCCTTACATTACATAGTAAATATGTACGTTTGTATGAAGTATCTAACTAAAACAAATAAATTATAAAATTATAAAAGCAATAAATACTGTAAATGGAATGTGCTTCACTCATCAGGACTTAATTCAACTAATACATTTACTAGAGTGCTTGAATCATGAATTGTAAAATGCATATATTTATAAAAAGCTAGTGGTAGGACTAGAATTTAATAGTCACTTGCTGCCCTCTGCTGGTTTTTTATAAAACAAACTGCAGGTAAAGTTGTTGTACCGTGTTAAAAGGGTTATTCATCTTCCAAACACTTTTTCAGTCAAGTTGTTTTTAGATTGTGTGTGAATGACACAGTTGCTTACATGGCATGCATATTTGGAATTAGCTTCAGTCTGGAAATGTAGAATCTACAATGCTGCCAGTGATGTAGATTGTTTGCCAGGAATACCCATATCTGCTCCAGACGCAGAAATAATTTTTTCAATTGCTTTCCAGTTTTTATTTTTTAATCTATGTTTAATGTTCCTGTCTCTGGTGTTTGAATCTGTCAGCTCAGTAATTCAGGAGCAGATTCTGAACTGTTACCAATGTGCTATATTTAGTTGATTCATTTTCCAGCAGCATCTCTGGAGTATTAGCAACTATTGTATCAATTCTAACAGTTGCCTTTAATGAAACTCAGGGATGCTGCTCAGCAGGGACAAATAAGAAATTTATCAACTAATGTATCAATTTAGAACTGTTTAGAGAGTCAGCCATCCCCCTGAGCAATTTTAGAATTATATATATATATATATATATATATATATATATATATATGTATATATATATATATCCTTCAGAATGGACCAGCACACCAGGTTTCCAAGTGTTCAAATTTTCTTTATTGCCATAACACTCGTGCATCCAACGTTTCGGCCCTCATTGGGGCCTTTATCAAGGATCAATTGCAAGTGAGGTAGGGGGGTACCTCACTTGCAATTGATCCTTGATAAAGGCCCCAATGCATGCTGAAACGTTAGATGCACAAGTGTTATGGCAATAAAGAAAATTTGAACACTTGGAAACCTGGTGTGCTGGTCCATTCTGAAGGATACACATTATTTTGACCAAAGCACCCACATAGAAAAACAAAGGCAAGAGTGCCGGTACTATCTGGACATTTATATATATATATATATATATATATATATATATATATATATATATATATATATATATATATATATATATATTTAGAATTTTAGGCCCTGGTTTTCACAAATACTGCTCCTATCAAAGGACTTCCTGCTCAGACTTTCCAATCAACAGTATCTGAAGACACAGGGTGAGGTAATCCAACCTCACCCGGGCAGTTGGGCCTTCATGGCGTGGCTCTTGAGAGGTTGAACCTCTCCTCCTCTGGGCTTTCAGAGGCTTCCGTTTCTAAATTATTGGCAGCAAGAAAACCTAACACCTTACAAAAGTATTTCATCATTTGGGAAAAATTTGGCAAGTGGTGTGAGGAAGCTAAAGTCAATCCACTTAATGCTTCAGAGGTTCAACTTGTGGAGTTTTTACAGAAAGGTTTGGAGCTTAAACTAAGCATTTCCACCCTCAGCGTCAGGTAACAGCCATTTCCCATTTCTCTAACGTGGCATGGTCTCAAAATACACTGGTTAAGAAATTCTTCCAGGGGGCCAAAAAACTTGCACCAGTTGCTAGACCCCAGATCCCTCCGTGGGACCTAAGTCTGGTTTTAAACACACTGGCATAAGCTGGATGTGGTTAGATGTCTGAATACCTACCTGGACAGAGTTCTGCCAATAAGATCTTCAGACTCCCTCTTGGTAATTCCTCAAGGAAAAAAGCGGGGGCTCAACCATCCAAATCCACAATAGCATGTTGGCTCAAAGAATGCATTCAGAACGCCTATGTGTTAAATTCCAGCACAGTACCCTCATCATTATTATTCATTGTTATTAAGGCACATTCAACCAGAGGGATTGCGGCATCTTGGGCCTTTCATGCAGGAGCCACTTTGGAAGTTATCTGCAAAGCTGCAGTGTGGTCCTCTTTTCATACATTTCTCAATCATTACAAATTCGATGTATTTGCTAACAAACCTGTTGCTTTCGGTTCTACTGTGTTGATTTCTGTATTAAATTCTGTTTAAACTCTAACTTCTCCCTCCCTCATTTATGTTGGTTGCTTTGGTACATCCTGCTGTTGCCCTCTGCCATGTGTAAGGAATAGGAATAGGGAAAATCATATCATACTTACCGAGATTTTCCTTTCCTGGACTGGAACATGGCAGTGGGCACGGCTTCCCACCCTCAATTGGGGGAGACTCCAGGCGTTCAAAGATGGCGGCCAGGGTATTTATGTTGTATTTCCTGTCCCATTGCATTGTGGGAGGGGATTAACCCATTGTTGCCCACTGCCATGTTCCAGTCCAGGAAAGGAAAATCTCGGTAAGTATGATATGATTTTCCATATTGTACATTGTTGTCTGTGACTTAATGGCCTGAGCATCATGTGCTTTGTTTTCTTTATTAATTTGAATGGTAAGTAGCAGGTCGGAAGGTTGGTACAACGATTGTTCATCGTATCGTATAATCTGCACATTTATGGCCAGTTTAAGTCAGC
The DNA here is from genome assembly GCA_038501925.1 of Xenopus petersii. Lineage (NCBI taxonomy): Eukaryota > Metazoa > Chordata > Amphibia > Anura > Pipidae > Xenopus > Xenopus petersii. The sequence goes on from CM076678.1 coordinate 88,479,525, forward strand.
AAAAATGTTACAGGGTAACCCTTTTGAAATACAAAAACAACAAAATATATATAAAGGTATAAAGGTGACACCTTTATTGGCTAACTAAGATAATCATAGCAAGCTTTCAGAACATTTTAGTTCCTTTTTCAAGCAAGGTAATCAGCTTTTGAAAAAGGAACTAAAATGTTCTATAAGCTTGCTATGATTATCTTAGCCAATAAAGGTATCACCTTTACACCGCTTTTGTTGTTTTTTTATTTCAAACGGGTTGCCCTGTAACATAAAACAAACTGCACATACTCCAAAGTTTTTTTTTTTTCAATAGAAAGAACTACAAAGAAATGATCCATTTTTATTAAGGAAATAAATACATAACTAGCTGCAGTGCCCAGTTCTGAGAACATATAACCCAAAAAAAAGTTAAATATCCTTTTACAACATATCAACAGTTTAACACCGGGGATTCTTCTCTGCTAGTACTAAGCAGGAGAGGTGCTCAATTTGGCACGTAATTCCACCTCATTACCAGGCAGTGGCACTGCAGTTGCACGCTGTGAACTTAAATAGAGTTGCCAGGAGTGTGTATTTGCCTGTGCTATGAAAGAGATTGGGGGGCGTAGGTCATGCTGATGACACTGCAACAAACAAACATGATCCATTTCCATTTCTAGCCATCTCACTGTTTGAAGGAGTATATGAAGCCAAAGATTTTATCTGCACCATATTTATAAACATACTGATGAAAAGCCATTATGCAAAAGCAGTCACTCGGGGTCTTGTCATTGTTTCATAAGGCTGGGAATGACTTGTTCTATAGCACTTTTATGGGATTTAAGTATAGTGCCCCTAAACAGAAACATCAGATGCTTCTAACTCTGAAAGGAAAAGATCAAGGTGACTCCATGAGAATTCTAGAACAAGTTTCACATACAGTATTTACTTGCTACTCCTACTATTATTCTCCCCAAGTCCATTCTGACACACTGATCTACCAGCAGCTGAGTCCATATTCAAGATGCACCTCAGTAAAGACTATACATATTTTGTAATGGGTATAAATGGGTATAAATGGATAACTGGTTATGGCAGATGTTTCTGTAAGGTCTGTCCATCTTTTTTTCATGTAGATAACTTTCATGCCAACATCTTCAGGGGTTACAGGGGTTCTTTACCTTTCAATCAACTTTTAGTATGACGTAGAGATTGATATACTGAGAAAATATACAATTGATAGTAATTTATAATTTGTGGTTTTTGAGTTAGTTATCTTTTTTCAGCAGCTGTCCAGTTTGCAATTTTAGCAATCTGGTTGCCAGGGTCCTAATTACCCTAGCAACCATGCTTATTGAATAAGAGACTGGAATATAAATAGAAGAGGGTCTGAATGGAAATGTGAGTAATAAAAAGTAGCAATAACAATAAATGTGTAACCTTACAGAACATTTATGTTTTAGATGGGGTCAGTGACCCCCATTTGAAAGCTGGAAAGAGTCAGAAGAAGAAGGCAAATAATTAAACAAACTATATAAAAAACATAAATAATAAAGACCAATTGAAAAGTTGCTAAGAATGGCCATTCTATAACATATTAAAAGTTAACTCTGAAGGTGAACCACCCCTTTAATAAACTTAATGGTGTAGTTGTGTAGTTAATGGTTGTAGTAGTGCTCTTTGAGACTATAATTTTATTGTTACATATTACTTATATTTTCTTACCTGTTATTACTTATCTATTCAGGCCCACTCCTATTAATTTTCGAGTCATTGATTCTAACAGCTGCCTGGTTGCTAGAGTAAATTGGGCCCTAGCAACTGCTAGTGAATTTCCAAATTGTAGAGCTGCTAAACAAAAAGCTAACTAATTCAAAAAGCACATACAAAAACTAAATAAAAAACCAACTGCAAATAATCTCAGGGCATCATTGAATCATAACAATAGCCAGAATCATACTAAAAGTCAATTCAAATGTAAACTATCCAGGCAGGGCAGGTCACAAAAGCCTGGGCCAAGGGCTGCAAAATCAGGGAGGGCATGCCACGCAATGGCTGCATCTTCACTGGAGACTAGGCAGGAGATTTTGGCAGCCATCTGAATCTCCCACCTGCCAAGTCCCCAATGGAAGTGATTGTGGCCTGACAAAAAAAAATTAGAGCAGGGGAATATGTGAGCAGCAGGTTGGTAAGAAAAGTGCAAGTGGTGGGGGCCTATGAGTGCAGTATATTTAAATCTGACCCTGGAACTACCCCTTAAAAGGGGTCCAGTCTCTGGTATAGTTTTTATTTTTAAGTTACACCATTTAAACTGAAAATAATAACTCGCGTTTCGCACCCTCCGGCGCTTAGTCATAGGTGTATACACCTATGACTAAGCGCCGGAGGGTGCGAAACGCGTAAGGTGGGGTATGGGGGGTAGTATGTACTAGTTACTTCTTTTTTAATGTGAACAACAATAAATTAATATTTTTTTACTTGAAGAAGCTTTGGGACTTATATCGTTTTTTGATATAAACTTTTCTATAATTGATTGCCTTTTTGAACTGGGGCGAGTCCCGTGGGCTTGGCTGAATAACTATATGGACTCCCGACTTTGAATAGAAGTATATGCAGCCATTTCAAGTAATTTTGCCTGGTCATGTGCTTTCAGAAAGAGCCAGCACTCTGTGATGGAACTGATTTAAGATAAGATGTTGTGTCTCCAACTCAATGTAACTGAAGGAGTCAAAGTGGGACTTTACTTCTGAGTGCTATTCTCATACTTACCAGGGAGCTGTTATCTTGTTACCTTCCCATTGTTCTGCCGATGGGCTGCTGGGAGGGGGGGTGACATCACTCCAACTTGAAGTACCGCAGTAAAGAGTGATTGAAGTTTATCAGAGCACGAGTCACATGACTGAGAGCCAGGGCTGCCATTAGAAATCACAGGGCCCCGTACAACAAAATTTTGTTTTGCCCTGCCCACCCAGGCCCCACCCCAGATCCCGCCCACTCCACACCACAATTAAAAGACCACACAGACATCAGCGCTAAAAAAAGGTAACCCCCCCACACAAGTTATAAAAAGTTATTGATGGTCAAAAAGTAGTAAAAAAAACCAGTGGTGACAGGGTCCCCCATTTTTAAAAAAAAATTAGTGGTCAGGGCCCCCCTACAAGTTAAAAAAAAAAACAATTGGTCACTAGGGCCCCGCTATAAATTAAAAAAAAAAACATTGGTGCCAGGTCCCCTAATAAAAGTTTTTTACAAAAACATTGGTGCCAGGGCCTGAAGAATATTTTTTTTTTAAAAAAACCTTGGCGCCATGGCCCCCTTACAAGTTAAAAAAAATTGGGGCCCCATAAAATATTTTTTTAAAACAAATTGGTGCCAAGGGCCTATAGAGTATTAAAATAAAACATTGGTGGCCAGGGGATTAAAAAAAAAAAAAAAAACTCACATTGGTGTCAGTAGAATTTTACTTGTGGCTTCAGGACTTCAATTATAGCTGTTTTCGTGACTCCGGGTCTTTTCGCTGCTTCAGGACTTCAGTGTCGGCTCCTTTTGTGACTTCAGTTCTTTCCGCCACTTCAGGACTTAGGTGTCGGCTCCTTACGTGACTTTGTTTCTTTTTGCCGCTTCAGGACTTCATTGTCGGTTCCTTTCGTGACTTTCGGTCTTTCCACCGCTTCAGGACTTCGTCTGTTCGGCACTTGGCTGTTCGGGACTTTGATCGGGTATCTGTATATGTTATGCTATTGAAAGCCGTGTTTGTCTGTCCCTTTTTATTATCTGCCCTGGTGGCTTATACTGTTGATACAATGCAAGACAAGGCAGGTGATTAACAGACCTGACTTTGGTGGTAACTGACTTTTGCAACATTGTTTAAAAAGGAACAACCACGATTTAAGCAAATGTTGCTTTCAAAAGCAATTGTTTTTACAAATAACTTTAAAAGAATTGAAAATGTCTAATAAAATGTACATTGGAAACTTGATTTGAATTATGTTTTTCTTTTCCCCCCATGCGGTTGTTGGATCTGCCCCTCTATACCACTGTTAAAGGTGGTAGGCGATGCAATGCAATGGTTTTATTTTCAATGTTGCTGTCCATTTTAAGGAACATTTTATAATTTGAGCAATGCACCTGTAAAGATGTTTACTTGTTATTAACCTTTAAAGTTATTGCCAAGATTAGCATTGTGTTTCTATAACATTACTTACTCAGCCTCTCCAAGTAAAAAATCTTCCCCCCTCCCCATTCCACTCAGGTGAGAAATGTCCAAGAAACACTAAAATGAAAGTGTGTGCTTGTTGGCCATTATCAACAAACACCTGCAGTTATCATGTATTCCACTAGATGGCAGAGAATACCAAGAAGAACAATTCCAATCCTCATTTAACCCCATTTTACTTGTTTGATTCTAAACTTTGCCATCAAGTGGAATATGGAGATGGTTTCATTAGGTGAAACAATACTTACTAGACAGTTCTAGTGCATTTTCCTGAATAAGGTCCGGTTGGCGCATCTTAAAATAGGACCAAATGTGCTGAATGTGGCACGACGACAGATTAGACCCAAACCACCTGCTTTGCCATCTTCTCAATTTCTCCATCACTCTCCTCTTCCGGTCACACTTGCCAACCACACATATTGTCATGGTGTCATATTCATGATGCAAGAGATTTTGGCTGTGGTGCAAACATCAGTGGATTTCGGCCTTAAATACAAAGTCTTGCATTAATAGATATTTATTGAGTTTATATTCAGCTCTTGCTGAGCTATAACTCCAAAAAGAAAGCGAATTACAGGTGGAAGCAGGTGGGACTTTACATCCACAAAAAGTAAAATAAATCACATTAAATTGCATTCAGACCAACTGTAGCCAACAGACAGAAAGACAGACTTGCAAAAAGAAAGCACTGCAGGCAGAGGGACCTCTAATCAGCCAATACATTGTGCTTTTTTTTTTTTTTTAAAGTATTTTTAAAACTAACACTTAATAGGGGGTACATTTCCTTCTTTAAATTAATTGTGAAAAGACTACTACATGGGTTATATTAAAGAGTTTACATAGCTGATATCTGACCAGTCACTATAAAAAAATGTATATACATATATATTTATCTGTCTAGCTTTTTAAATATGTGTGCTGTCTAAGAGCTTATTATTAGATTTCCTGTAATCATTAATTTTGCTCCATTAAAAGTCAAGTAGTCCTTGTTATGATTATATACTGACTGTGGCTGGCACAAAGCTGCTCTAGTGTCACATAGTTTCTGGGGAAATGGTTGGCAGGGTAGCATGAGACCGTCACAGGGAGCTCAAGGTCTTGGGTGTGCTGCTGTTTGTTCCTACTGATTAACTTTTCCATTATCTCCTGGGAGTCTCAAAGATATCTGTGTGCATGGTAGAAATATATTTAGTTTCTATTTGAACACCTGATAACATATTTGTGTTTTATCTTTTTAAAATGGCTATTAATCCCTTAGAAATTTATGTCATACAACGGTTCAGATAAGATCACAATCATGGTTTATCTAGAGACAAAAGAGTCTGTGAAAAACAAGGAGATCATATATTTCACTTGATCCTCACTTGTGCTACTAATATTCTCCTGATTATCTCTTATCCAATATGTATATATTTATGTATATTTATTATTAGGGAAAAAGCTCAAACTCCATTGATACATTATCCATCTGCCAGGAATGGGCTTATATCATTTCTCTTTATAGATAAAGAGAGGTAGAGATAATTTTGAGTACTCATCATTCTATATTTAGGCTTGTAGCACAGAGGAAGTATTCTCTTCCTGTGTTTTTCAACCGACAGAGAACGTCTGTGCAATCTGTCAGTCTGTACTTTAATGTATTTTGCCACAAAAACAATGAAATGCACTTTCACAAATCTGCCCATAACTGCCAGCATCATACACGTTCTGCACAAGTGAATGACTGCTACACCGCCATAGACAGACATCCCCTCTGCCACCTACACCCCAGGCGCAAGTTTGCAACCCCATACCAACATTTTTTCCTACAAGATACGAGGCAATCGGGGCCAGGAGGGTAAGTCAGGGAATAGCACGTGGAGCAGGTCTGGGCTGGGACCCACCGGGGTTTTTCTTGGTGTCCCAGTCCAACACTGGCCATAAGGCCATATTAAACTAATATAATGGTTTTAGTTGGTTAGAAAAAGTAGAAACAGAACTAGCACAGGGCCCATTAGAGTCTTAAATGGTTTGGAATTTAAGGATATGTATATATAATAGGATATTATCTAGAAGGTTTGGGGAGGCTGTGTCGATTTTGCTATGGACCTTAGCAGCCACAGATGGATGTGGGTTGTGGATGTGGGTTTTCCCACTGATGAACGGGTTCATGACAGAACATAGTCAGGAAGCAGCACCCTTTTGTGGAACAGAAGACTGGTGGACTAGGTGTCTGCACCAACAGGCAGTCACTATGAGATACATTCCAATGTGTTCTATCATAGGGCAGCACCTTTTTATAGGGGAAGGAAACCTAGTCGGCGCAAACCCCCCACCCCCCCTCCCGTTTGTTGCCCACCCTCCCTCCTCCCCCGTGGCCTACCCGTCCCGCTGGGCAAATGCCCCTAACTTGTTACTTACCCTTCTGTGCAGGTCCAGTCCAGGGAGTTCACAGACGACATCTTCGCCCTGCTTTGAATGGCGCATGCGCAGTAGGATCATTTCGCCAGTACAATCTACTGCGCATGCGCGTGACTTTTGGCGCATGCGCAGTAGATCCGTACAGGCAAAATGATCCTACTGCACATGCACCAAAACGCCGTTCACAGCAGGAAGAAGATCGCGTGGAAGAAGATGTCGTCTGTGAACTCCCTGGACTGGACCTGCGCAGAAGGGTAAGTAACTAGTTAGGGGCATTTGCCCAGCGGGACGGGTAGGCCAGGGGGAGGAGGGGGGTGAGCAACAAACGGGAGGGGGGGTGGGGGGTTTGCGCCGACTAGGTTTCCTTCCCCGAGACCTATGAAGAAGTCAGGGATCTATTCTTATAGACCACAGGGTTGAATGGGGACTCATTAACGCATATGTTGCCTTAAGAAAACACTCATGAGTATAAGCTGTAAGAAATAAATAAAGATGGATTGTTGGGGTTTTTGAAAAATGTCAGGGGGGGTACCACAGCCTGTGATACCAAATCCAAGGAAACAAGAAATGTAATGGTCACCAAAGGAGAGCGTAGCAGGGGATCACAGAGTTTGAAGCAGTTAGCAATGCCTCAGTGGGAGATATACAGGCTGGAGAGCAGACAGATCTTGCATTCCAGAAGCCATATGAGAATGAAGCAGGGGGCAGTGTGAGGCAGAGAATACAACCGTGGGATAGTTGGTCTGCTTATTAATGAACAAGCCCAAAAAGCACATGGGAACTTCCTGGATTAGGAAAGAGGGTTGTGTTTTATAGAATGGTGGTTATTGCATGATGGTGCAAAGTAAAGGCGAAATGTAAAAACTAATTAAAAGGTTAAACTGAGAGGTAACAAAAAATAAGTGGGGGAGGGGCTGAAGTTTTAAGCCATCTGTACACTTTACAACCTTGACTCACAGCATTTAAAGCAACAAATTAAAAAACTATAGCTGATTTATATGGTTGCAAATTTATGATTAGTCCTACAAAACTGGACTGACTATTTCTAATTTGCAGAAGAAAAACAAGCAAATGTTCAGTCCCTCAAGGCTAGATATACTGTAATAAATTATAAGCCCACCTAAACTTGATAGCTTGAAGAAGCCCCAACCGGCAGGACAAGTTCAGTTATCTGCAGTCAATTGTTTTTGGTTTTTTTAAATGCCACAGCAGCAGCAACTGTTCTATACTGCAATAGGAATAGGACGAAAAAGTAAGCAGATACTATTTGCAACAACAATATGACCCAAAAGAGAATGTGTATAACAAGTGCTAACAACTTAAAAATAGAGCAATTTTCTTTTCTGTTTCTGCTATAGGCAATGTTTCTCTCTCTTACATTGAAAGGCATTGTGGCTTATTGGAGAGAACAGCTGCTGGGGTTCTGAGTTCAATACTGACCAGTGCACATTCTTTAAGGAGTTTGTATGTTGTCCCTGTGTATGTGAGGGTTTCCTTCAACACGCCAGGAAAATATATCCAGGTGCACTGGCCCAGGTAGGGACCTTAAACTGTAAGCTCCAATTGATAGAGACTGATGTCTAACAATCTCTGTGACATGCGTTGGCAATTTCTACATAAAAGATGATATAATGGTAAAGACTAATGGTAAGCAATCAATGGTAAAATGTTTTATTGTGCGCTGTGTTTAATAAAATTCTATTATATTTTGTACAAATTTAGCATTTTTCGACTTTGTTTCCTAAAGACGGTGTCTAATTTTCTCAATTAAATTTTGAACCCTTTAAAGTCATTAGAAAATAAAATTGTTAGTATTGTTTCACTTTAAAGAATAAACCATTGATTGAAGAGAGTTGAAAGGAGAGCGATTATTTCAAACTCGCCAAAATACGAAAGGTAATGCAAAATATATAAAGTAGGGATGGGAATTCGCAAATAGAATACAATTTTTAGTGTTGTTTTCATTCTTTCCTTTTGCTTCTTTTAGTGTTACAGAAACACTTCTTTGTGATGAAACATAGACAACTATTTTTATCAGCTGTTAAATAAATACATCCCTATACGTGAAAAGGTTTGTTTTTAACTGGTAGTGAGACTTCAAATCTCTTTCCCTTATTAGGAAAGAGTCTCTCTTTGCTTATATCTTGCTGTCTGTGCTTTTGCTCACTGTGTATTGCCCCTGGCCACCACACCAAAACATTTGCTCTTATTGTACCTTGGGACACTGATCACATGACAGAGGCTTGCAGAAGTGCTGACTTCAGAACAGATGTCTGGGAGGCTCTTTTGTTCTAGGACAACACAGTTGCAGATGGCTTTTATATGCAGAGCTATAGATTGCTCAAAATCAAAGTTTAGTGCAGAGTATTCAAGGAATTTCTGAAATACTACTGAATTTATTTTTAACCATAGAAATAATAAACAAATCCTCATGATCCAAAGGAAAATGTTGCACATATTTTTACATCACCCCTTTTGTTCCATACCGAGCTGCTACAAAAGAAAATGAAATAACTTGAATAAATAAAAACTCCAGTTGCAAAAATATCCAATTCATCCATGTCATGCCAAAAGTTCATTATAAGTGGAAAGTCCCATTTTTGGTTAGGACCCATTAATGGTCCACCATGAATTTTAGGATGGGAATATCCTCCTACTATAGAAAATAAAAATTACAAATGATAGCCAATTATAAAGCAAATCTTAAACCACAACCTGTCATCCAATCTGAAACTATATCTCATTTGAAAAGGGCCTCATTTACTAATAGAATGTGAAGTGCAAGGGACAAATTGCATCCATCCAAATGCCATACCCAAAGGGGGTGAAAACCGCCCGAAAATGTCTTGCTGTTGATGAACATTGTAATCGCTACAAGTACAAGTACACTTTACTTGTGGTGACTTGGCTTTATTGGGGGAAATGCCTGCTCCGCATTTTCAAGCGATTCAGCCTATTGGTCACGAGTAAAGTAATTTACTTTACACATAACGAAATGGTGCTGGGTCCCCCCACAAAATAAATCTCGGAGGGGTCTGGTGTGCAGAAAAACATGTCTCTGCACCCGCTTACGCTTGCAGTGGGCACACAAACTTTTGTCAGCAGTAGAGTGATTATAAAGTATGTAAACCCCACATTCTCGGACCCCTTTTCCCTGGGCCTGTTTCCTCTATAATTAGGCCACTGCTTACAGCAATTACAATGTAAGTGAATGGCAAGGAGGTTTTGGGGAGAATTGTTGCCCACAGTAAAATTTGTGGGCTGCAAATCTCCCTGTATGTCTTGTCATTAGAGAATTAGATAATGTAATGATTGGGGGGACAAGTTAACTTTTATCTCAGTGTGAGAACATACGTCTTTGTGTGTTAGCTTTACTAAAAACCTTTTTTCCCCAAGGCCTATTCTTTCTATATTTTACTGCTCTTTTGGTTAAAATCTGACCTAGCACGGAGACAGCTGGAGCAGTAGGGAGGGGGAGTCACTGCATTCCAAAGTTGAGAAGGCTGAATATGACTGGGATTTCCCTTCCACAACTTTAGCCAGCCACGAATCTCCCTGACAACTATCCTGAAGTAAAACAAACAACCAGTGCAGTCAGTCCTTTGTACCCAGAACCCAAAGGTCAGTTAGGGATCCTACTTGTTGGACTCAAATATCTTCTATTAACACACCCGACAGATGGTCTCACAGTCCATGACAGCCATGTAGTGAACCCTTTTGTTATAGCTAAAGCCAAAATGAAGCATAATAAATGAAAGAAGTGTGCCCAGTCTTTACAATACAAGTATTATGTAATTTGTCTATAGTTATTTTGCACAGGATACAACAATGGTGTTTATGGGATTTGTGGCATAATTTTTGCAGGGGTAGTTCAACTCCAGAAAATGTATTGCTTATAAACATTAACTATGTTTCTCACATTTACGTGTCTCCCAACAGAGTGATGCATGCGCAGTAGAGTAAAATATCAGAATTTTACTTCAAATATTTGGATTTTACTATTGCTTGTGCACACAACATTAGTCTAAGTCCAGTTTTGTGGAAAGGCCACAAAGGTTAGAGCCTAGGTCAACAAGATGTTAACGTAAAGCTGAGAATAACCAAGCCACTCGCAGCACAATGTGACAATTCACTTGCTTAAATCTTCTCATCTGACAGCCAGAATAAAGTGCATTAAATGTTATTGCATCTCTGCACAACATGCTTTATTTAATCATCATTTAATCCTTATCAGACACAACAGGCAGAATATTTATCCAGCTCCATACAGTGACGTCACAACATTGTGTGAAGTCATGTAGTGATAGCTTTCCAATGTTCCTCATCTGGAATTCTGAACGGGGGGGGCAGGTTGTGAAGCCAAGGAGCAGGTGACAACTGGGAGCCATGACATCAGAAGGTGGGACTATTAGCTGATCACCATGTCAACGGGGCAGGCAATATTGACACAGACATCCTTTCCAAAAACTTGACATGTGGCAATTGCATGTGGTGATGTCACTGTGTGCACTGGTTTGAATTAAATGCACTTTTACGCTGCCTCTCGGATCATATAAGGAGTTTAACTGATTTAATAAAGCGTGGCTGTGCAGTGGTGCATATATATATATATATATATATATATATATATATATATATATATATATATATGTAAGATTTAAGAGGTCGGATGTCACATGGTGCTGAGGGTGGGAGGGTGGAGCACCAAGGACTAGACTAGACATCCACATGGTCTCAATAATGACTGGGAAGTGACTTGCTTTTTTCAGCCATAATGTCTTTCTACGCCATAACATGTGAATGGTAATCTGACAATATGATATCATGATGATTCATAAGTACACAACATTGTGGCCGATTGTAAAAACAATGTGTTGTTCTTATTATATTATGATAACATTTGCTGTGACCCATATGACTTGTAACAAATGAGAAATATTTTTATATTTTTTGTTTGCTTTGTTTTAAATGTGAGATTCTTTTAATGAACACAGGTATATAAGGCACAGGATATCCTGTGACCTCACCTCTGATGAAGTGCCAGAAAGGGGCATGAAACGCGTCAGGTGATTCCACATGTTATAGGGTAGGAGTACAACTGCTTAAGATGCCTGTCTGTTGTTTTAATTCTTCAATAAAGCTGGACAGTTAATTTTTATCCGAAGTGTGTGGACTGGCTTTCTCACCTACCTAACCCTCTACATAGGGCGGAGCACCAGCCTGGAGAAAAAAGTAAGCAATTTGATTCACACTGGCACCCCACAGTAAATCAGTACATTTCCCTGTCCTTCAAAGGCATGTGGCTTGCACTGGTGTTTTCATATTTTTGTCCTCCACCTATAGGTAAATAGACAGAGAATTAATTATCCTTTAACAAATTAAGCATTTCCTCCATACATTACTGTGGTATAAGGCAAGTAGAAAGTTATCATTTAACACCATGGATACAGGCACTAGGGCGGCAGGATTTTAGGGGGGCGGCATGAAGCCCAACCACACCAACATTGGTTCAGAAAGTCTGGGGCTGATCATGGGATACAATGACTGATACATTAGATAGCTTTAAAAATGGGTTGGATGGCTTTTTGGCAAGTGAGGGAATACAGGGTTAAGGAAGATAGCTCATAGTACAAGTTGATCCAGGGACTCGTCAGATTGTCATTTTGGAGTCAGGAAGGAATTTTTTCCCCCTCTGAGGCAAATTGTTTTTTTTTGCCTTCCTCTGGATCAACTGGCAGATAGGCAGGTTAAAAAAAACTTAAAAGGTTGAACTTGATGGACGTGTGTCTTTTTTCAACCTAACTTACTATGTTACTATGTTACTATGTTTTTCAAACATCATTTGCCAATCACCGGTGCTCCCGACCTGATGATGAAAATTTGAGCATGTGCACAAATGAAAGGGAGGAGAGAGGGGTGACAAATGGCAGCGGGCCTAGGGGCGCCAGCTATGTAAATCCAGCCCTGCATGGAAAGGATATATCTTAAAACCTATTTTTAATTTAAAATATGTCACTCCCCTTTCTTCTAGGCAAGAGAGTGTTAAACTGTTGGTCAGATGCTTTTCTGATGTCCAAGGCATTAATGCAAACTGAAGCTTGAAATACACAATACAGGGTGGATGCAATAGAGCTGTAGTACAGATGGCTGCTTCCCCATCCCTGCCAGCTGCCTGAAGGTCACAGGTGAAAGCTAGTAGAATATGCTCAGCTGCATGTCTGGGTGCCAGTGAATGTGCTCTAATTATATTACTAAATAATTAGCATGACACTGTAGATAGGCTGCACGCTTCTCCGACTGCTTCTCTATTTAAATGGGGGGGGAGACTTCTGAATGCACATATTAGAGAGCACCCATTAGAAGTAATTTAATGTGGGATGTTGTATGGCACAGATTTCCTAGCAGAGATCTATTGTTGTAAACTTCAAGTTGCTTTCTGCATGCAACAATTGTTTTCAGACAGGTCTACAAGTGCACTTTTCATTGCTGATCAGCTAGAAATACAAGATACAAGTTTTATTGTTGCCAAATTGTTAAAGTTTATAATGGCTCGTGTTTGAATGCAGGTGCAAAACGTAGAAGGGATGCAACACTGAGTGCTTACAGGTACTCACAAAAGGACTGCCCTATAAGTGTTCCTAGAAACTTCTGGTGAGCACCAATATGCCTGTTCAGTCAGCTTTGATTAATATGCAATTGTATGACTAGGCACAAAGCAATAATTTCAGGTTTCCTCTAGCAGGTTGCATCCACTGTTGCATCAGACACTAATGAATTATTGCTGCTCCAGAAGTAATGACATGGGTTGCTACCTCAACTTTTGGATTTTACACATTTCACACATGTCTCAGCACTCCAAAACAGAGCACAGAGACCTGCATCTTCTCCTCACAAGTATAGTGATGTCTACATTCGGCAGCACTGTATTCATGAGGGGCAGGCAGATACAGGCATATAAACATCCCCTCTCTTCTGTCTAATTCAGTATACAAGTTTGGGAGCACTGGCAACACAGGCTGCATAATTTTTTGCAGTTTACAAACCAATATAATGTTCTACAAGGCTAAATACATTTTGCAGAGTAATATTTTGTGTTTACTAATTTACATGTAAAATCTTCTTTCCAATTCCAGTCTTTGCATAGGCAAAATATTGTAAAAGTCTGTTGCCTGGATCACCTTATCAAACCGAAAAATTGAATGCAAACCGTTCTCTTACAAACATAAAACACCCTTTGGTACATTATATATAAAAGCAATATAAACACTGGTTATCCATTTTAAAAAGAAGGTGCAACACCCCTTCTTTTGTGAGCAGTAGGTAGGAGTGAACAGGATTTATCAAAGGATTAAAGGACTAGAAAGTGCAAAAACACTGAAAAGGCAGCCCCCCCCCCCAGTACTAAAGTAGGACAGCTGACGATCATTTATTAAGTATTATTTAAGCTCTCCATTTTTCTGAAAATGGATAAATGGCATTTTGGGCAAGTTTGACTCAAAGAGGCAGGTGTGTGTTAGGCAAGAATATGGCAGTTAAGAGGTCTCTGTGTAGTACCCTAATTATGGCAGTTAGCTATAGTATCTGTTATTTACTAACCCCTGCTGATCTGCTTAAAGCCTCTTTAGTAAATGTGCTATTTAAGCAGCCTACAGCACAGGGAAGCAAACTGCCATCTGTTCCAATAATACACTTGATCACCTATTCAGATAATAAAATGCTGACAGATTTGCTGGTATGAAGTTTCTTTTTCATAGGACTACCCTGAGGCAGGAAGAAATTCTACAGAGTGCACGGTAAAGGGGGAGGCCACATAACAAGACCAGGTCATTCAAACTGGTTGACCATTGGTGAATGTTTGGGACCTCTACAACAAAAGTCATCAATCACTCATAATACTATGAGTGTATGCCAGCATGGTTTTATGTATAATAGATCTTGCCAGACTAACTTAATTTCTTTTTATGAGAAGGTAAGCAGGGACCTCGATTCTGGGAAGGTTACTGGTTAAATTAAGGAGTGTTGGCCTGGAACATAGTATTTATACCTGGATAGAGAACTGGCTAAAAGACAGACTACAAAGAGTGGTGGTAAATGGAACATTTTCTAATTGGACCAGTGTTGTTAGTGGAGAACCGCAGGGCTCTGTACTAGGTCTCTTCAACTTGTTTATTAATGACCTGGAGGTTGGCATTGAAAGAACTGTTTCTATTTTTGCAGATGATACTAAATTGTGCAGAACTATAGGTTCCATGCAGGATGCTGCCACTTTGCAGAGTGATTTGTCTAAGTTGGGAAACTGGGCAGCAAACTGGAAAATGAGGTTCAATGTTGATAAATGCAAGGTTATGCACTTTGGCAAAAATAATATAAAAGCAAGTTATACAATAAATGGCAGTGTGTTGGGAGTTTCCTTAAATGAGAAGGATCTAGGGGTCTTTGTAGATAACAAGTTGTCTAATTCTGGGCAGTGTCATTCTGTGGCTACTAAAGCAAATAAAGTTCTGTCTTGCATAAAAAAGTGCATTAACTCAAGGGATGAAAACATAATTATGCCTCTTTATAGGTCACTGGTAAACCCTCAACTGGAGTATGCAGTGCAGTTGTGAACTCCAGTCCTTAAAGGGGAAGGAAACCTAGTCAGCGCAAACCCCCACCCCCCCTCCCGTTTGTTGCCCATCCTCCCTCCTCCCCCCTGGCCTACCCGTCCCGCTGGGCAAATGCCCCTAACTTGTTACTTACCCTTCTGCGCAGGTCCAGTCCAGGGAGTTCACCGACAACATTTTCTTCCACGCGATCTTCTTCCTGCTGTGAACGGCGCATGCGCAGTAGGATCATTTTTCCGGTGCGATCTACTGCGTATGCGCGTGACTTTTGGCGCATGCACAGTAGATCTGTACCGGCGAAATGATCCTACTGCGCATGCACGAAAACGCCGTTCACAGCAGGAAGAAGATCGCGTGGAAGAAGATGTCGTCGGTGAACTCCTTGGACTGGACCTGCGCAGAAGGGTAAGTAACAAGTTAGGGGCATTTGGCCATCGGGATGGGTAGGCCAGGGGGGAGGAGGGAGGGTGGGCAACAAACGGGAGGGGGGGTGGGGGGTTTGCGCTGACTAGGTTTCCTTCCCCTTTAAGAGGGATATAAATGAGCTGGAGAGAGTGCAGAGATGTGCAACTAAATTGGTTAGAGGGAAGGAAGACTTAAATTATGAGGGTAGACTGCCAAGGTTTGGGTTGATGTCTCTGGAAAAAAGGCGATTGCGAGGGGACATGATTACACTTTACAAGTACATTAGAGGACATTATAGACAAATAGCAGGGGACCTTTTTACCCATAAAGTAGATCACTGTACCAGAGGTCACCCCTTTAGACTAGAAGAAAAGAAATTTAATTTGAAGCAACGTAGTTGGTTCTTCACAGTGAGGACAGTGAGGTTGTGGAATGCACTGCCGGGTGATGTTGTGATGGCTGATTCAGTTAATGCCTTTAAGAATGGCTTGGATGATTTTTTGGACAAACATAATATCAAAGGCTATTGTGATACTAAACTCTATAGTTAGTATAAGTATGGGTATATAGAATTTATGTGGAAGTAGGGAGGGGTGTGTGTATGGATGCTGGGTTTTCATTTGGAGGGGATGAACTCAATGGACTTTATCTTTTTTCAACCCGATTTAACTATGTTATTAGCTATGTAACTATTTAAAGTCAAAACAAAAACCACAGTAGTCAATGACCGTCGCTGGGTCTTGTAAGACTTGCAGTTTTATGTCACCATAACTGTCTAGGGATCATGTCTTTTAGCCCAGTGTAATTTTGCCATCCACGTCTCTGACCAGATCAAACACAATTTACTCCAGTGGTTTTATCGATTTGGTTATGGAAAAACATGTCATCATTATAAGGTAAAATGTATACAGTATGAGACATTGCTGAATCCTCGTTCACCCCAAATCTCCCTATAAATGACCTTCCATAAGTACCCATGAGAGCAAATAAGCACACAATCAGCATTTCCACCAAGCATTACTACTTCATAGTCATTTTTTAAATAATTTTTACTAGCCAAGTGGTAGTCAAATGTGTTACTAGAACGAGTTGAGAGACTGTAAAACATTTACTGGGAAAAATTATTTTCATACACTAGTTGTGGATTAGTACCATTGATTCATAAGGAGATTATTTCTGAAGTGGGACTCGTACTAAAGTTGCCACATTTTCATTTGAAGCATAGAATCAGCTGGGGATTTGGTAAGCTTAGGAGCAAGGACTGTCAGAATAATATATTACAAATTTACTGGCAACTACATTGCTGATATATTTATAATACCGGCCCGAGCCTTGGCTGGTATTTTGCTGTCTAGGCTGGTGCTACCTAAGGGACAGAGCCATGAATTGCCACTAAATCTGAGCTCCTGCAAATAAATCCTGCCTTTGTGTTTATTATTTGCCCAAAAAACTGTTCTGAGCTCAGGGACATTGGGGGGCACATTTACTAAGCTCGAGTGAAGCATTCGAAGAAAAAAAACGTTGAATTTCGAAGTTTTTTTTTGGGGTACTTCGACCATTGAATAGGCTACTTTGACCTTAGACTTCAATTCGAACGATTCGAACTAAAAATCGTTCGACTATTCGACCATTCGATAGTCAAAGTACTGTCTCTTTAAAAAAAAACTTTGGCTACCTACTTCGCCACTTTAAACCTACCGAGCTACAATGTTAGCCTATGGGGACCTTCCCCATTAATTTTCAAAGCTTTTTCTGATCGAAGGAACATCCTTTGATCGATGGATTAAAATCCTTCAAATCGTTCGATTCGAAGGATTTCATCAAACGATTTTTCCTTCGATCGATCATAGGATTTGCGGTAAATCCTTCGATTACCTCGAGGGTCGAATTTTAGGGTTAATTAACCCTCGATATTCGACCCTTAGTTAATGTGCCCCCAGGTGTGTAGGGGAAAATACAATAGATTTGCTGTATTCAGGACCGCTGCATACCTCCCAACATTTTGTGAATAGAAAGAGGGACCAAAAGCTTTGCCATGTGGCGCGTGGCAAAAGTGTTTTGACCATGCCCATTTTGGTGGCCACACCCCCTAATTATCATGTCCATTTTACAAAATTTGTCAGGTTATGAAAGTTTGAACACATATATATGGTTTTTATGTGGAATAACAATTTTGCTAATTAAGCTGAATTGCCCTTTAGGTTGCAACTCACAGTTTCCCCAAGATACCTGCTTATCTTAAATTGTTACAATTGTTTCTTTGCTTATCTTAAATTGTTACAAAAGTGTCTAAGTATCTATTCTGGGCTTAAAACTTTGTATCTTTTTCTGGCTGTTCAGTGCAGGAGATTAGTGATGTGGTTAGTAATATTTTCCATGGAACAGAATGCTAACAATGTTTTTATGGATATAGATCATAATGGGAAATCATGAATAAAAGTAGACCTCGCATTAGTAAAGTATGGGCACTCCTGATTTAAGCTGTTCAGCTCCGGTGCTATCATTTAAAAATATTTTTGAGAGGGGGTGTAAAACAAATTGTGTAACAACATTGTTGCTGGTCGTTTGGCACTAAATATAAAATGAGGATCATCTGAAAATCATTTGAAAATCATACTGATACCAGATTGCAAGTGTATCAGAACAAAGGAGCACTGAATGCTAATATAAATACCGTACACAACAGTGACATATGCAGGCATTGTTCATTTGGATTCTAATTTGCATCACTAGTCAGCCAAGGATAAATGCAAATTCATTTTTGGCTTTCTCTGCGTCACCCCACATTAAGGGCACACGTAATCATAAAGCTTCTCTGTCTGGCACTTTACACACCAGTCACAAAGATAATTACAAATATTTCTCTGCCCAGAAATTTATAGTAATCTAAGGAAGACAGAGATTTATTGTTCACAGAAAATTCAATCCTGTAGACAAAACACAGGGCAGAGATTATGTTTCCCTTTGCCACTTACTCCACCAAATAATAACACTACTCAGTTCTACTTGAAATAAATTCCATATGTGCTTAAATGTCATTTTATGTAACATTATGGAGAGAGGAGGACATTGTTTCCTTTTTTTTAAACTAGCAACTGTACTGCGATACAAAAAACACATAATCCTTTATTAATAAATACCAATTTATTCTTTAATTGTAATAAAAAATAAATGCTTAGTGTTAAGTCCAAATATATGAAAACATGTCTAAAACTTAACCTAAGTGAAAAACACTCTAAATATAATAAAGAGTTTTAAGCCAAGGTAAACAGCTTCATTTATAAATAAAAACACGCCAGCACTCCCTTTCCCACCCAAGTCTGGACTGGGATTCAAAATAGGGCCTGACATTTCAAATATACAGACCCCTACCTTTGATTCACTATCTGCAAGGAGTATGTATGTATGTTCTCCCTGTTTCTGTTTGGGTTTCCTTCCACACTCTGAAAACACATATGCGGGTTAACTGGCCCTTCTGTATGTAAATGTGATAGGGACCTTAGATTTTAGGTTCCACTGTGATAGGGACTAATGTGAATTTAGTATATTTTTCATAAAGCACTGGAGCCAGGCCACAATTCTTGCACATGGCATATTAAGCTTGCAAGGGTTTCACTGCAGTCACTTCACTGTGTGTTGGTGTATATTTTGTTGCTTAATTAATTTATCCCACAACATCTCACAAAATTGTATTAAGAGTCTGCAGGAAAGAGACATGAAATATGACATATAAAATATTATTGCACCATATTATTGCACCATATCATAGGACTCTGTGCTTTTGTGTTTAAAATATCCTATGAATACGTCATTGTCAGCAGCCCTCCTTGCATCCATTACACATTTACATTTTTACCAATCACAGAATTTGCATTTACAGTGAATGCAAATATTATTTAAATTTCCAGAGAAAGTATTTGCTTACGATCTTGGAACAGGTCAGTGACGCAAGACAGCGTTGTTCCCATGAATACACATTTTTTACAAGTAACAATATAAATCTGTTTAAATTTTCTAAGAAGTGAATGCACTTCTCCTCTTTTCTAGACAACAGGTTTGCTTATACTCTCAAAATATATATTGTACCAATATACCTCAGTAATTAAATAATTCAGGTGTGAGTGGAATATGCAGTCTGTTGGATTCTCTTCCAGATAAACATAAAGTATATATACAGTGCAAAATCAGACAGAGCTCATAGTGCAGCAGAAGTTCTGTAATCACCCCTGCATGCTATTAAGCAACTTACTTTGAGTATGACAAAGTCCTACATAGGAGCACTGTTCAACTCTCTCTTTTAGTTATATTTAACTATATACAGTATATCTGTGTCTAATTATTTGAACTTCCAAAAATAACTATGCTACACAGACATACCTAATTCCACAAAGTAAAAGGAAGTCATGTTACTCATAAGAACCATTTTACCAACTACGTTTAGGCTTACTGTGTATTACAACCCCTCCCTTACTTTGTCCCATTGTGTAGCAATAGATTCGGGGACTTTAAGTCCCTGTGCTTTCTACAGTGGGTGGTGCGCAGATTCTCTGGAATAGACTTCATGTCCCACATCCATCACTTCACACTGGAACAAGGCGGGGAAGGAGTTGGATCACTCTGTGGGCCTAAGGGGGACAGGAAAATGGTCCCTCCAGTACAGGCAGGCTATTGCAGTTTCATTTCAGTCTGAGGAATTGTGAATATCAGTGTACTTCTATACTTATTTTTGAAAGTTGACAGTGTTTATGCATCTTTTTTTTTTATCATAAGCCCAACTGAATGAACTCAGGTCAAAAATGGGTTCATTTCCCTTTCCCCTTCACACTTTCCTAAAACAGCTTTTACAAACATCAGTTCCTCCCCCCCCGCTGATTTCTATATTTTTAAAGGAGTTTTGACATAAAAATGCTTAAAACACTCACCACTTTACTAATACTACACAAGTCACTCATATGAATGTCTGATATAATAATAATGCTCTGTAATGTAGTGATTGTCTCATGCCAAAAAAAATAAAGGGTTGCTGATTAATTACATGACATGGAAGTGACCAGTGAATTTTAACTTGGGTACACTACTGTAGGGATTGATGATAAACTGGCACACTCCCAAATACACTGGAATACTTGTATGAAGATACCCTAAGGCTATAGGCATTCAGAGCATAGGCTCTGTTGCTCTCAGCCTGTGTATTTATGCAGGCTGAGCGAAACCAGCCTGCATGCTCTCACACACACAGCAGAGGTAAGCCCGAACATGCCTCTTTTTGTGTATTTGGGCCAACATCTGCTCCCAGGTGGATCTAATGCAAATCAAGTGAGATGGGGAAAGGAGCTGGTCTGCTTCTCTTAGCCTGCAAAAATGATGCCTACGCTCTTCCATGTGCCCATAGCCTAACAAATGCATCAGTACCTAGAACACAATAAGTGATGTGCAGGCCGACCTGAAGCCCATGTGGTTCAGTTGGGTTCAGGCTGACTTTGGCACAATGTCTTCAGGCTGTGGGCAGGTACAAGCTGAAGTTTAGCCTATGTCCACCCCACCCACAAGTTCGCTCCTTTATATATTTGCATTGGATGTGCCCCGCCCCCTTCTGTGACATCAGTACGGGATGGGGCAGGTGCAGGTATATAAATGAAGGAGCACACTGGGTTAGGGTTTTTAATCGACCAGCACATCACTAAACACAATCACTTCTCAGAATACATCTTCCTCTCATGGACAGGCATAGGAAAGCTATTTCATACATTATGTCAGTACAAAAGTTACAATTTTAGTATGCAATTTGGGGATTTTTGGTGGGTCAATGCCAAACCACAACCCTCTAAGAACATTTTTGGACTGTTGTGTTTTACTTATATGGTATAATTTACTTTCATTCCATGGTTTATACATCTTTGTTCAGTCATGTTCGTAGTCTCTGTGCATATACATTTCTGTGCCCTGAAGGCATAGGAAATGTATTTAGGTATTTTCACTTTGAAGGGGGTTCCAGGTAGTGGTGGTGTTCTCTTGGCAGAGTTCCCTTCCGTCGCTGGAACAGATGGGTCTGGGTCTCATTGACCTTTTTTAGGGCATGGAATTTCCAAGCCTGAGCAAGTTGGCTCTCCTGCATAAAGAGAAAATACAGTAAATGAATTGTATCCGTTCATATCGGTTGCATTATAGTTGACAGATAATAAATGTACCTAACCGGAATGAGCTCATCCTTTATATTTTCTTTTTCAAGAGCAGTCAGATCATCTGGTGATAATAGGAAGAGGCGCAACTCCTTTACTACATCCAAGGCAACCACTGACATGGGGACCTCCAGGACCACCTGAAACAAGAATTCACTTGGCTTTCATTGCATTTGCACAAGTCATCATGAAGCCAAAAAAATAGCTTTTAAGAACCTATGCATAAAAAAAGGATTTATATAGCAAGTTATACATACAGGGTGATCCAAATAGATGCCAGCCAAACATTAGCTATTTTAAGCATAAGGTAATGTCTGCCAAAAATAACTGCCACTTTTCATGGCATATTTGCTGATTGTATACTTTGGCTCGTGCTGTTAATTGAGGTCTATATTTATGTGTGGATCCGCTTTCATTTGCTTCCAGCTAATTGACAAAGTTTCACTGGCAAATGCATATAAAAGTGTTTTATAATTCCTGCTAAAATTCAATTATCTTTAGAAAATTTAACATACTTCATACATTTTCATTAGTTGAGGAAAGGCAAAATAAAGTTGACTTCATTTTGTGCAATTGCCTCTTCCCGGCTGACAGTCTCGTAACTGTACATTAAGTATGCATTAAGTGCAAACATAATATTGGTATGGGTGTACCACTTGGGTGGCCTAAGAACTCACTGAATTGACATGGGCCCATTCCCGCACTGCCTGAATAAGAGGCACCTCATCAATGGTCAGCTGGTCACTCTGTAGGATGCTCAGAAGTCCCAGGTCTGAGAGCTCACGGAAACCCTGTGTTTTAATGATTTCCTGTAAGAATGAGGCAGGCGTTGATATTAAAAGTAGAAGCAGGGCCAACACAGAGATCACAAGAACTTCTGCTGCATCATATTGCATCCTGTTTATGTTAAATTCAGAAGGGACCAACAGGGAAGTATTAACCAATAGTAATGTGCAATAATGTCCAGAGGTCAAAGAAGTTCCTGTCATTAAAAGGTTTCACAATCAACATGTGTGTAATTATACAAAGTAATTTTGATGCTGAACACTGCATGTATGTACTTTGCAGTGTATTCAGTTATTTAGTATACTGAAACCATCATTTACTGCTAGGTAGTGCACCATTTGTACTTTTATTTTTGTTTTCACAAATAAAAGGTTAACATAAATATTTTTATAATTGTCTGTTCTCTATGCTTGCAGCTTCCCGTTATTTGTGTGTCACAGGGGTTATTAAACAGGGTTGTAGCATAAGGCCCATGGTCTCTTGATTAAAATTTTGCAAAGGACCCCATCTTTCTCACCCAAAAAATAGATCACCAATGACCAGCAGTTACTTAATAGCACACTCTATTTTCACCCATATCTGTCACCCCTACATGAAGCATTGGGAAATGTATTCTCTCTCTATAGTTTGGTATCTTTGCTAAACTGTCTATTAATATAGGCCACCCAAGGCTTAGTTGTGGTTGCAGCAACCACAGTGAGGGCATTTTCTGAAAATTATTATGAATAAAAAGTTTAGTGCTGGCATTAGAATAACATACACACACACACACGTACTGAAAGACAGACTTAGCACCACCACCTCCACAGGTATGGATTGATTACACAGAAGTCTTGGGTCATGGGTGTTTCCAGATACTGGCTTTTTCTGTTTGGAGCACCATTAAAGCTACAAAAAGCATTAAAAGAACAAAGAAAGCAACATTCACTGGAGGATGCCTGAATGGCCTGCCAGCTTACCTGCCTTTCCCAGCTTTCACAAGGCAGCATAGCCCTGCAGTAGAAAATTCTCCAGGGAAAAAACTTGGATGGAATATGTTAAGCACCCCCCAGTGAATCTGGCACTTCTTGTCCTTGAAATACTAATTTGAATTATTACACCAAATAATGAAGCCAAAATTCAGATGACATGAGTTGGGTTTGTTCTCCAGAGGTTAGCTCCACACTTAAAGAACAATTGACTGACACAGCATGGCTTTGTCATGTTGTGCAGGTCAGTTGTTGTGTGAGTTAGTTAGCATTTGGAGGGGTGCCAACCCACCTGGACTGAGCACCAAGCTGCACTGAACTATGAGCCAGAGTGTGCTGTTGCATAAATCTGGTTATCTAGTTCAACTATGTATCCACATTTCATCTGATATATGCTACCAATATTGACAATGAAAAGATGTAGTGTGCCATAGGCCTAATACCCCATGATTTAGTCAGCAGTGATAGCATAGTAAACATCCAAAATAAAGGGCCAGAACACAGGCATACTGACAAACACCTATTGGCATTGATTATCCCCTGTAGTGTTATTGATAAATAGTATGTGTATATATATATATATATATATATATATATATATATATGTGTATGTGTGTGTATGTGTGTGTATGTGTGTGTGTGTGTATGTGTGTATGTGTGTGTATGTGTGTGTATGTGTGTGTATGTATGTGTATATATATATATATATATATATATATATATATATATATATATATATATATATATAGCTTTTTTGGCTTAGCTGGGTGCAATTAGCCCATACATAAACAACTTGTGCGTACCCTTTACCCACAGTAAGTGCAGACTTTACCCAAAGCAGAACAGAAAAAGCAGTGCAAGGAGTACAACATAGCTCAATTAACTGGAGCCCCATAATTAATCAAGTAGTGCAATATGTAGCACCTTGCCTTCCCTGGTGCTCTTTTCTTGCATTTCATAAATGATGCAGAAGCAAGGCATGTTCTCATCAAGTGCCAAATCTCTTGACTGTAGTGCTGGCAGTCAATGTCTGTGCTGCATACAAATGGTATTCAAGGAGTTGCCCCTGAGAGTCAAAGGCACAACTAAGAAGTGGCACAGTACGTTGTGTTCAAAAGCATAGTGCGTTTTGACGGTATTTTGCACTTTGCACCCCATTATAAATTCTATAATGCAACTAGTGTTAGGTGTATATATACTGTACATATGTGTGTGTATTTTTAAAGCACAGGTAAAGCACCTTGCCAAAACTGACATGGGTAATGAATCCAATGGAGAAATGAAACCAGGTTTGACATAACTGCCTCTAGTTATAGCTAACTTTTATCCTTTTGTTACTGCAAGTGCGGAGGTTAAGCAATGGAACATTCAGTGTGACAGCAGATGGCAGCTGTCGGTGTTCCATACTATTAGACAATACCATTGCATAACACTGGCTTACAGGGACAAAACCAGTGAGACAAAGACAGCAGTACATGCCCCCCCCCCACCCCCAACTATTCAGGGCTCTGTTTGGGATACTGACCCCACACTCCTTCTTTTAACCAGTCCGTCATGCATCTCATGTCTGCAAAGCACCTGCCGAAAACTGCAGCTGATTTGTGGCTTTATATCTCTATGTGTGGAAGGGGAAACAACAAAAAACACAAAGCAAATACAATATTAGTCAGACTAAACCAAACATACACACCAACAACTCTGCAGTCATGAGACACAAGAATCACAGAAAAATACAAACAGACACTTTGTTACAGATGATTCTGTATATTTATCCCTGTAGTACTTGCCCTGCTATAAAAATACACAAGGGGGTATTCTATAAATATATTGATAAACAGTGGCGGAACTATCGGGTGAGCAGGGGGTACAAATGGACCAGGGCCCGCACCTCCTCAGGGCTCCCCGGAAGATTGCGCACCGCTGTAGCTGGTAAGAAAAACGCTATGGAGGGGGGTGGAGGTATTCATATTGTGTTAAATTCACAGTGTTGTCTTTTAGAAGCAAGTATCTGATCTCATTCACGAGCCAGCAACAAAAACTGGTTCTTTGCCAAAGCTATGACTTGGTCCCAAACCTGAGTGAAATCTGGAATGCAGCAGGAAGCACTGTGTTACAACCACTCTATCTGGGTGTATCTGTAGATATAATAACAGACCTTTGAGGTTTCCTATGCTTAAACGTTTGTTGTCAAAATGCCTAAAACTACACTCTAACCTACCCAATATATTCAATAACAATCATATGAGAGGTCTGGCTTTACTGACTGTTGCTTTTCAGACCAATGTCACCTGAAACCCCAAGCTATAGTGATTGTTAGGAAAAAAAGACTAGACTGTAATAGCATGGGCATGATTTACATTTTATTTTAGATGTCAAAAAAGACAGCAGGCGTAATGCTCAAAAACGGCCTAGTATGCTATTGGCCTAAAGCCTCTATCATGGACTGGTATGAAAATAAGTCCAGCCAATACTTACCAAAGCATGTGACCTACCTCTGTGAATCGTTCAATAAATGCCAAACACTTCTGTTTCAAGTCAGTCTGTCCATAAGTGACTCCTGCCTAAAAAACAACACAAATAGTAAGTATGTCTGTGACAGAAGTCATTCTGTTATCTGGTAAAATTATTATCATTATTATTATTATTATTATTATTATTAACATGTATATATTTAGCTTCAACATATTTTGCAGCCCTGTAAAGTAAATGTGTTTATACAACTAAGTCACATGAATTACATACATAGAACATATGGAGTTACATACATCACAACCAATACTGGTACAAAAAGTGAGGAAGGTCCTGTGCAAAAGAACTTACAATCTAAAGGATGGAATAAGGGAAGGTGTGGAAGTGGTCAAGAACAGAATGAAGTGGGTGAGAGATGTAGTACTGTATGTTGTATTGCATTTGGTAGTGGGAGAGAATTCCAGAGGAGGGGTGCAGCCCTTGCAAAGTCTTGAATGTGAGCATGTGAGAAGTTAATGAGAGAAGAGTTGAGTAGCAAGTCAGTAGAAGAGCGTAGTAAGCGGTTGGGTGAGTATATAGAGATGTGTTCAGAGATGTAGGGTGGGGCAGAGTTATAAAGTGCTTTGAATGTCAGGGTCATTAATTTGAATTTTATTCTGAAAGGTAGCAGATACCAATGCAGGGATTGGCAGAGTAGCATGGTAGAGGAGGAGCAGTTGCTGAGGTGTATAAGCCTTGCAACAGTGTTCATTATGGACTGGAGAGGTGACAGTCTCTGGTGGAGAAGGCAAAGTTACAGTAGAGTTACATTAGTCTAGACATGATATGATGAGTGAGTGAATAAGCATTTAATTTTGGATATGTTCCAGGTGGAAGTGACATGATTTAACAAGTGACTGAATATGAGGAGTGAATGACAGGGCAGAATATAGGATAACCCCAAGGCACCGGGCCTGGGGAGAGGGGGTGATAGTGGAATTGTTAGCTATGATAGATACTTCTGGAATGTTACGGGTGTTTGTTGGAGAAAAGAGAACCATTTCCGTTTTAGAGAGGTTTAATTTAAGGTAGTAGCGTTGCGACAACCAAGTAGAGATGGCAGAGAGGCAGGGGGAGACCTCCTATCTGCAATGTCTGATATATTTAATCTAAACCCAATTTTTTCATCTCCCACAAAGCCTGTTACATGTAGTTGTTCCCGAAATATTATTAGTAGTTGTTTCCTTTCCTACCAGAAATCATTATAAGGGTTGCTGCTAGACAATGTTTCGCACCAGTGAACCATTCAGAGTTTCTTTTGTGGTCAGGTAAGAAGTATGAGGAAGTTCAGCTGTGCATGCCAAGCAAGCCTCAAAATTGCATTCTTCTTACCCAAGGGAGCGTAAGTTGGACGTCAGTTTACTTCCTTTTATGTTACAGAATACTTTTGCCATAAGTATAAATAAAAGTATCACCTTATACAGAGTTGCAACAAACGGTGACCTATACAATAGCATCCAGAAATGAGTGTGCTTGTCAGAATGACATGTTAGTGATTACAGTATATAGCAACCTAAATACACATTGTTGTTTACAGTCCTCAATCCTTTGATTTTGATGGTAAAGCTAATCATCATAACAACACTAATGATTTTACTTACATGCAGTAACCAACGAGACTAATGGGAGGCTGCATGTGTTCACAGAAATGCCCAATCAGAATCATGCCCAATCAGAATCATGCCCAATCAGAATCATGAATGACCACAGCAGAGGATATAAATAAATTGTATTCACAACAGAACGCCAAAATATTAAATACTATTTTCTGCCTCTTCTTTGCTGGAAGGGTAAAATGAGAATACACTTCTACAAATAGAAGTACAAGGGAATTGGATTGCTCACGTGGCTGGGTTAGTGTGATACCTGGGTGGAGCACAGGTTGCCATAATTTTTACCCACAATTCAACATTTTCCCTCATAATTGCAGGAGCAAGGGAGAGATGCACCTGATGCTATTGTATCCAAACACATTGGTGCATAACGTTACATACAGTAATCTCTTACCTCCAAGCTTGACTTTTCAATTGAGGCAGGACACTTTGGGAATCCTGGAGTTATAACCATCTTTGAGGTGTTGATAGCGCCCCAATTTCAATAGCTACTCTTGCACAAAGTTCAGAACAGGAGGTGGTATGGGCGCCAAGTGAGACTATGCAGAAGTTCAGGAATGGTTTTGAATGCAAGTACTCTTAATTAGTGATGAGGAAATTCCGCAATTCGACATCTGTGATTTTTCTCGAGAAACCATGACAAAAATTTGCTGCGGCAAAACAGTTGCCGACACAAAAAAGTTGCCATAAGAAATTTTAGTTTAATGCATTTGGACAAAAAAGTCACAGAGACAGAAAAAGTTGCCACAAGAAAATCTCCCATTGACTTTAATGCATTTGGAACAAAAAAATTGTTGTGTGTAAAAAAAATGTTGACGCCGATTAATTGCCTTAAATGCATTTCGCAAATTTTTTTGCAACAGATTTGCTCATCACTACTTTTAATGAACAGAGTCTTGTTTTTTGCTTGGCTGTGACTACAGTCGTAACTGAACCCTTATGCTTATTTTATGTTAAAATACTTCACTAAAACAGTGTGGTGGAACAATTAGGCTTTGGTTAGATATCAGATCCAAATAAGTTCAACTATGAAAAATTAGAGCTATTTAGCAGAATTTCAAATAACTGTATTTACATGAGCATGCAAATTTGCCTGGATGTGGTGATCACAACCTCAAAATTGTAAGATATATTTATATGACAATTTGGATTGGGAATCACAAGCATCTATTGGTACTGTTACCTACCTGTAATGCGTCGCAGGCCAACTCCACTGTAAGCATATTTCTGATGAACTCCACACACAGCTATAACAAAGAAAAGAAAATGAACAGAAAGACAGCACACTTTAGTTTAGCAGATACAGGAACTTGGGTATCTAAAAAACATTGCTTTTTGATGTCAGACTGTGTCATTATAAAAAATGGCATATATAAGAGTGACATACATAAAGAAATAAATTGTTTATCTGTCCATTCATCAATATCTATCAGTCTTGGTAATTCCCAGAGGTTGTACCACATGCGTATCACTTTTCATGATTACTACTGGCCTATATTTATGAGATTTGCACTTTTAATATTTAATGTTGTAGATGAGACTGTACAAGCCACTAATTTTCACACTCCAGATAAAAGGACACAAAAAATAGTTTCCAGTAACTTTAGCTTTCCTTGACTTTGCCCTAGGGTTCTAAGCAATACTCTGCAATCAATTAGCCTTTAATTAAAAGGGTGGTTCACCTTTAAGTTAACTTTTAATATGTTATACAATTACAAATCTAAGCATCATTTCAATAAGTCTTCATGTTTCATATTTTATAGTTTCCTAATTATTTGCCTTTTTCTTCAGACTCTTTTTGGCTTTCAAATGGGGTCACATGTATTGTTATTGCTACTTTTTATTACTCCTTTTTCTAGTCAAGCCCTCTCATATTCCAGTCTCTTATTCAAATCATTACATGGTTGCTAGGATAATTTGGACCCTAAACTTAGCCAGACCCGGACAAATGTGCAAGAGCAGTAAGGGGTGCAGCACTTTGTCCCTTTGTTGTCATTCAGAGAACACTAACAGACTGCGGGACATTTGGGAGGTATGGTGAATCAACCAATATCCATGTAATGGAGGTTTGTAGGTTTTGTATTTGATCGTCCTGTCTGTGTACAGGTACAGAAAATTCCACAAAAGAATTTATCGTTATGTTTATGTGTAACTTCAGTGTCCAGGGCACTTTAGACAGAATTATGCTCTTACAGATAACAGCAGCAGACATAATGCCTGATAATGCTTGTCATTTCCCATAGTAAAACATAATAAAAGCAACAGTAAAGGTTTTACTGCTAATCATTTAGGTCTGTGGGATATGATGTTCTGTATAAATACTGACTTTATGAAGCAAACATTAACATTGCCTGTGTATCTATTATTCATACACCAGCAACGCACTGCAGAGACCCGCACAGTGACTAGTGAGTAAAATGATAGAAAACACATACAGAACAAATTAGATGGTGATCTGCTGACTGACAATTCTAAGTAGTCACCCAAAACACTGTAGGAGTTTGCAATTGTCACCCGTGATTCAAGAATTAATTAACAAAGACTGTAAAAAAAAAGAAAGAAAGTCATAACATTCTTTGCTGTGGTTTCCTCATGTTTATAGAATTTACTAGCAGGAGTTCCCCCTGGATATCCCAGTAGAAATGACAGTTTTGCTGCTAAGTAACACACTCATGTCATGTGAAGAGTGAGTCACAAAGAAGCAGAGTGGAGTCGACTGCTGAGCATTACACACAATAAGAAGAAGATAACCGAGTTGACATTTTAGTTGAGACAGGTATGGGATCCGTTATCCAGAAACCTGTTATCCAGAAAGCTCTGAATTGCGGAAAGGCTGTCTCCCATAGACTCATTCATATTTAAAATGATTTCCCTTTTCTCTGTAATAATAAAACAGTACCTTGTACTTGGTCCTAACTAAGATATAATTAATCCCTATTGGTAGCAAAAGCAGCCTATTGCGATACGTTTGTGCAAATTTTATATAGCTTTTGTGAACCCGGAAACTGTTTAGCGACCACTTCCAACAGGGGAAGAAGGTTTGCGAATTTTATAGTTTTATTCTCATTTGTGCAAATTGTTTTGGTCTTTGTAGGGTGTAAACATTTTTGGATATTTTTTATGTAGTCATTGGCTTAAGTTGGATTTCCCTTCTTGGTCCTAACAGAAAAAAAGCTCTTGAGTCTAACAGGCATCTAATAAGTAAGGAGTTAATATGTGCTATGTTTATATCATAGGACAAAGAGGCTCACTGTGTAATAAGACAGCTGGAAGGAAAGGAAGGAATGATCTCACTGAAGTCAAAATCCCACAACCCCGCCAAGGAAATATTTCAAAGCCTCCCTGTTGCTTGGAATGTTTTGAAAGACATCCGGTAGTGAGAAAGAATTTAAGTGATATCATCAAGCTTTTACAGCCCAGATTTCTTTTTAAAAAAAACTTTACTGGGTGGGTTTAACACATCTATATTCTCAGCCTTTTCTAAAACACAGACTTCCATGCTTTGGTTAGTGGAAGCACAACTTCAAAATGTTCCTGTCTGTTTTTTTTTGTTTTTTTTTAAATGAACACTTTTTTTTAATTTTGGGGCAAAAAGGATATGGGTTTTTAATGCAGCGTATTAATGGAAAATTATATTGTTCTAAAGTTAAAGATCCCATGAATTGAGAACTCAAAATGTAAAACCTGGATGATTGATGAATTTTATCAGTTATAAAGATGAGTAGTGTTTTTTATTTCTGTCACAAGGCTCACTGTATTTAAATAAATAAAATATCCCCTGTTGCAAAATATGAGGATATGAGACATTACCTCGGAGTTCCATGACCTATATATATGGTCATGATATAAGGATATTATAAGTTACAGAGAGTTCCATGACCATATAAAAGCACGAGGTCGAGGTCTGTTTTTATACAGGTCATGGAACTCGGAGGTGACGTCTAATGTTTACTTCATTTATTATATAACACAAGTTTTATAATAAAACACTAAACAAAATCTAGTTATTTTAGAGACTAGTGACTGAGAACAAGTTATACACAAAGTTTTTATGAAACTGGCCTGGAATTGACTTTGAGCTGTGGCTGTGTATCTTTTTATATATATATATATATATACTGCTTTGTAGATGTACAATGTAGTAGAATACAAGCCCTCTATACAAAAATACAATCACAGGACTCAGAGACCGGATATTGACTTATGATGATGAAGTGTAATGACTTTCCCATGCTGCAGCGAGACCTCCAAGCCAGACTTGGTGAGGAAATTTGCCAGATGTTAAATGTTAAAATACATAAAAATTTGCCAAAAGGTTTCCCTTCATGTATTTCATTACTGACTCATAGGAACCAAATAAAAATCACACATTCAGTATATTGCCAACAATCTACAAGACAACAAATGCTTTAAACTACAACTTTTGAATTCTTAAATTGAAGAGCTTTCCCTTTCCATTGATGTAGGCAGGCAATTTTCAAACATGTCCATTTTAGGGAGAAAATTTATTTTTTTTGCACAGCATTATCTAAAAATGCTACCAAAGCTTATGCAATATAAGCATATATGACCCAATTGCTTCAGAACAATGCTTCAGATTTCCGTTAAACATGGATCGCTATGGTGTTTTAGGCATGGGACCTGTTACCCAGAATGCTCAGGGCATGGGGTTTTCCGGATAAGGGGTCATTCCGTAATTTGGATCACAATAGCTTAAGTATACTCAAAATTATGAAAACTTTAAATAAATCCAATGGAGTTGTTTTGCTTTCAATAAAGATTAATTATTTCATAGTTGGGATCAAATACAAGGCACTGTTTTATTATTACAGAGAAAAAGGAAATCATTTGTAAAACATGGCCTTCCAGTAATTCTGAGCTTTCTGGATAATGGGTCCCATATCTGTACAAATTGTAATGTAATTTCACAATATACCCAATCCAATGATAACAGGACCAGCACATCAATAACCAACAAAGTGAAAATAAAAAGTGACTTTATTTTCATATGGCTATATATTCAATATTGTTTAAATAAACATAATACTATACTTTCCAGGTATCAGTTAAATATTTGATTTTATGGGTTATATATACATAGTATGTATACATAGTTTCCTTTAACTTGAATCTGCTTTCTACCTCCAAATATGGGACCTCGAGAGAGGTGTGAAATTTGCACCCACTTACACTGACCTATTTATGAGCTTTTGGGAAGGATCATCTCTACTTTACGAGTGATTATAGTATTTTTGTTGACAGGATAAATATAAATTATCTTAATTTGCAGATTTCATGGGATTTTGCAGATGAGTTAATAGCCTTTCTAGATTAGCAATTTGGACACGGTAATGATTAGATAGGAGTGTGAGGGTAATTTACTTTAAAGGGCAAATTCTTGTCACCTGAGAAATGTTAGGCAATATAGCCAATTCTGAACTTTAACTCTAACTTTGCTAGCATGCTATCAGATGAGGTGAGATTAGTTAGTGAGAAAAACAACTGGTCGGAAGAAAATGGCACCTATTATTTACCTTGTACATTTATTTTGATTATATTGAATCATCCTTCATGAGTCCTACTCAAAGGCATGGGCTCCATTGCTCAAGTGTACCAGGCCAAAAGGAAAGCATGAGCGTGTGGGTCCACCTTTGCCGAAGCTAGGATGAGCCCCCCCGGGGGTTTAGGGCCGTTTGGACTCCCCTTCACCTTAGTCCATGGCTTCTACCGAAGCTTCCCCCAGGGAGTAAGTCTTGGCGTGGGGTCAAGCCCAAATTACTATGACACCCATCCAGTGGTGCACAAATCAAACACAAAAATGGTGCTGGAGTGTGTGGGTGCAATACCATTGATTGCTTTGGTATAGCTCCAGCTGGCAGCCAGAAAAAGAAAAAACTTCCCACCCGCATAATGGCTGGGGCAAAGGAAGTGAAGCATGATTAGGCAAAAGGTGCATGTTCATAGCCCCTGACTAAAAATAAATCAGGCACCTCCCTCATGGGAGCATAGCAACCCCGCTTTCATCAAGATTCTGCTTGCCGGCCTAGACCAGAGGACCAAGTGTTTTTCCATTCTTCACATAAGATCATAAGAACAGATACTATCCTTAGATCTTGCCAGCCAGAGGACCAAATGTTTCTCCTTCTTCACAGAAGATCATAAGAAGGGTTGCCTAGCCAAAAGGCCCAGTGCTACACTTGGTCTTAGCCAAAAGGCAGAGAAGAGATATTTTGACATGGCAGTTATAAAAATCCTATTCTGTAGTGAGTTTCATCGATTAATTGCTTTGAAATGGCAAGCAATACAGAAGGCCTCCTCACTGCTATACCTGAATTTAGGGAGATTAAAAGATACTCAGTAAGCAAAGAGCTCATACGTTGCAAATTTTGCTTTTTTAAATTGTTCAATATCTGCCGAAAGCATAACAAACCCATTTAATGTGGGGGAAATATAATCATAAAATGCTTATCCCAATAAAAGCACAAGAGGGTGTTTTGATGAATAAACAATTATTTAATATTTACATTACTCCACCCACGAGTACTGTTTTAAACAATTGCTTCAGTAAAGAAGATCCTGCTTACTAGAATGTTAAACTGGGACTCCATCTTAAAAAAGATTGTTCACATAGACCATGTCCACGATCTGCTATGCCCTGTAATGCCCAAAACATGCCCAACACTGTCCATTTCCCAACATACGGCACCCTATTTATGTCTGCTAATCTCGGTCATTGTATTGGCCCTTGAAAGGTCACCCACCTATCCCTTCTTCTATTGTACAGCACAGTCGCATATGTAGAGAAATTATTTATTGTTTTATTTTTTTTTTTTTTGCTGCTGCTGCTTTAAGAATAACTTGTTTTATGTTGATTTTTTATGGGGATCCATTTATATTCTCTGCACTAAGGGACACTAGTACGTAAATCAAATATTTCTGTGTTATACCTCTGAGATATGCCCGTGTATTATGTCAGTCTTTTTTCCACTATTGTTTCTAATTCTGTTGTCCCTGTGGATTTCTATATTTAGCTGTGTAGGTGTCATTTGATACACACATTTGGCCAGTGTATCCATTAGCGTATTTATCAGAGATTATCTGGTGCAGTACTAAATTAATACTCCTGTGTGATAGAGCTCCTAGACTTTATAAACCAGACTTTAGCAAAAGGAGGCAATTTTGGTTATTATTGAACTTAATGTAGACCAATATTTAAAAAGATATCCCTTAGAACAGTGGTCCCCAACCTTTTTTGGACCGGGGACCGGTGAAAAAAATGTTTCTTTGCAAGGACCAGGGGTAGGGTGGGGGGAGGGGTTAGCGGGTCAGGGGAGGAGTCGGCGGGGTTGGGGGCAGGGTCGTGGGAGTTGGCTGCAAGTTTGGACGCACCGCGTCCAATTTGGGCTCGCCAGTGTCCAATTCGGAGCGCCTCGTTTTTGTGGGCTGGGCTCGATGGCCCAGTGCAGGAGTGTCCACGGCCCGGTTCTGGGCAGCAGCCTTAGAACAGTGCTGTCCAACTTCTGCAGTGCCGAGGGCCGGAATTTTTCTGACCTACATGGTGAAGATCCAATAATGGAAGCCAGTGTTGACCACACCTGTTTTTAAACCACACCCACTTTAAACAACACCCATATTAGCACAAGAACTTTTAAGACCTTATCCACATAAATGGTGGTAGCACACCAAAAAATCAAATGTTTGGTGCTCACTGCAGCGATATCACTCCACTTACAGTATATTTGAAAAATGTAAGTCATATTATAGATACCCATAAATCCAAATGCCTCCTACTCCTCTTTGCATAACAGAGCCCCCCCCTCCCCTCCAGCACATGATTAGGGACCCCTAACAACAATTTTCAATTGCTAACAAACCCCAAGAACAAACCCAGCCAGTTCACATCCCACAGGTAGCATAGGGTATGCAGAATATGGCACACACGGCGCATATAGAGAAGGCAGCATATGGTACACACAGGGAGCGTAGGGCAGATAGTGTATGGCACACACAGGGAGCATAGAGAAGACAGAGTATGGCACACACAGGGAGCATAGAGGAGACAGAGTATGGCACTCACAGGGAGCACAGAGAAGGCAGTGTATGGTACACTCAATGAGCATAGAGAAGGCAGAGTATGGCACACACAGCAAGCATAGGGCAGGCAGAGTATGGCACACACAGGCAGAGTATGGCACACACAGGGAGCATAGAGAATGCAGAGTATGGTATACACAAGGAGCATAGGGCAGGCAGAGTATGGCACACATAGAGAGCATAGAGAAGGCAGAGTATGGCACACACAAGGAGCATAGGGCAGACAGTGTATGGCACACACAGGGAGCACAGAGAAGGCAGTATATGGCACACACAAGGAGCATAGGGCAGGCAGAGTATGGCACACATAGAGAGTGTGCCATACTCTGCCTAACCCAACCCTAGCCCACCTGCACCTGCCTCCCCTTATAGGCCTGCGCAGTTCTTCCCTGCCAATGATGTCACAAAAGGGGGCGGGTTGTGGTGAGCTTGCACGTAATAAAACAGAAGCCAGAAGCAGTCAGCCAGCAGAGTAAAGTTGTGGGCGGGGAGAGCATACAGAAGCTAGCAAATGGAGTCCTGAGATCAGCCCAAACCTGCATACCTGGGGGTCCCATGGGTATCAGGCAGGTCTGCACAATAATAACAGAGAACATAAGGAAAGAATACAGCAGGAGACAGGGAAACCTATCAGTACATGCTGTGCTACATACAGTGACATAATGCTGGTGGCCCTCCAGCAGTTTGTGAACAATGTGGGCAGTTTCAGTCTGGGTTGTGAACATTACAGGGCTTTAAGGGTGTGAACAGTACAGGGCTTTAAGGGTGTGAACAGTACAGGGCTTTAAGGGTGTGAACAGTACAGGGCTTTAGGGATGTGAGCATTACAGGTGTAAACAATGCAAGGGCCAGTTAATCTCAGTATTGATACCTTTTAAACTTTTAGCAAGGTAAGCAGTCACAGCATACAGACTTCCATGTGGGGGGGTGGGTGTCAAATGCGGCCCACATAGGCTAATACCACATATACCTCTTCTATCTGCCTACCCAGAGTCCTTGTTCTCCACACATCACAAGTACCTGCCCCACAGCATGCTGCTGACGTATGTACCCATCACTCCCCATGACAATGCATGCCAGTTCACAGGTGGCCGGCCGGGTTGCCTAGACCCAGCACTTTGCCAATAACTGATTTGTGCTGCGGATAAAACATTGATGTTTTGCGTAGCGTAATGTTCCAACAAATGTCAAAATCCTTATTCAGTAACCAAGGGAGCTATAAAACATATCTTTTTACATAATAAAACAGATACATGCCAATTAGTTGCCTTTTGTGAAGCTAGCAGGCATTCTGTTGAATCTAATTCCTACTGAAAAAGGCTTGGATTCAGCCGAATTCAAGATTTTGAGCAATCCTAATCTCTTTCCTGTGCATGCATCTAGCACTGAAAAAGATGGCAGTAGCACACTTCTTACAAAAGTAGCCCAGGCCATAGTATTTTTTTCCAAGAAGAGGAACGGCAGCACAGATAGGAGGTTACCAATTACAGTCACTAGGGATCCCTAACAAAATGCACTTATAGGCAGTGCTGTATTTAGGTCGCCCCACCTTCTCTGCCAGATTTGGCTGCAAGTATCTCCCTAAATCTGTTTGGGTGCCAAAGACATAGGAAAATGACAAAAATAAAGAACTGTATAGAAACATTAAGAGGAGGTTTGAAGGTTGCACTGCAGCTGCTAAGAACATTACAACAATGAAAAGAGAATATCATGTGAACAGTGTTTTGGCTGCTGCTCCCTATTCAAAGGAAGTTATTCTATTTCAGTCTGTTGTCGGCATCTGTGCAACTTCTGGCACAATAATCACAACCCTGTCTGCTCTTGTTTCCTGCCCATGTATTATTAATAGTACATGAATTCCCTTCTTCCTGAATCCCGACAGGAAGCACCGGTCACAAAGGAAAGTCACTGCCCAATAAATACAAATAAAAAAATGCAAATGCCTATAATCAGGGCTGTAAATAATAAATATAAGTGCAGTTAAGTATTAAGGATAAGTCATCATTCAAAAGGAAAAAGCTTAGAAGTACAATCAATATGAAGAGAAAACTTAAATTTGATAATTTTTGACTGAATTTGTTTTACAAAAAACGATACAAGTGGAAATATATCATCTTTTCTGAATCCAGAATGAAATAAGACCTTTAATCAAAGATTTTTTTTAATGGAGTGAGCCACAGTTCTTAATGTATATGGTTAATATATATTTGATATATATGAATATATATATATATATATATCAAAATATATGCTCTGGAGGCCAACCCTCTACATATTAGATATGGGACTAAAGTCAGCCATTGTCCACATTTGGCAGCCTTGCTTTATGTTGGCCACACACACAGCACAGTGTAGGAGCTGTTGGAAAAATACTTAGGGGCAAATTTATTAAAGGTGTTTACCTTCCAAACACTTTTTTGGTTGCTTTCCCTGAGTTATTTCCTGTCTCTGGTGTATTAGTCTGGCAGCTCAGTAATGTTGGAAGGTGAACAGCCCCTTTAATAATTGTGGTTTTCTGCAGATTGAGAAATGTTACCACAATTTGATATCAAATTACATTTAGGAGAAATTCTATGCAGAAATGACACAGAAGTCAGTAGGAAGTGTACCTTCCGCATTCTATCACATTAATAAGTCAAGGTTTATCAGCTGGCTTGTTATAAACAAAACAGTTTGCAATTTTTTGGGACCTAATGTGTTCAGGCTTAATCCAACCAAGATTTTTCCTATGTATATGCCCAATCAAAGAAAAAACATTATCTAGATGACTTGTGCCTGTGTTAAATGCGATCATGCACAACTTTTTCACAGTTGCACAATTTTTAGAAGTCTACTGCTTAAAGACAAGATGTAAGGTGGGCAGCATTATGAACTGGTTTGAATTTCGATGAATACCAAAATTCTTCCATTTCTGGTAGTAGAAGCCAATGAAGGATTGGTAGATTAATTTTGGATTTTTTTGTGAATCTAAATCAAAAGTCTGACTGCTGTGCTGTGTGACAATACCCAGATTCCAGCAGTTAATTGGATTTACAATAAATAAATATACCCTGACATCAAGCATTTCTTTCACCTAACTGACAGCTAAGAATTCCTGATATTTAAAGAATCCCTCTTATTATCCTGGGCATTGCATGTAAGCATTCACAGAACTTGTAGTTTTGGGGCAATAACAAATGAGCCTGTAATTAATCTCCTCTGTGTGGTTGACTAATCTCCTGCAAATGCTTCCCCAGTGGCTAACATACGAATCACATCTGGAGAAACATTCGCTGCATGAAGTTTCCAAGTAGAAATGCTGCATATTTTTCTCCAGTGGTGATTCACATGTTAGATGCTCATCATTTGTGATTGCCTTTAAAGGGTAACAGTGGCCATACATGGGCAGATTTAAGCTGCTGATTAGGCACATTCAGACCACGTCGGCAGTATCTCTGCCCATGAATGGGGTCCTCTGACAGGTCTACTCAACTGATACATGGCCAAAAACCAACCTTACTGGCTTGTCCTGGTCCTGACCCGGAAGGCTTGTATCCCTGTCATTGTGATCTGATTGTTTGGCCTTCAAGGCCACCATATTGGGGAAAGATATTTCAGTGTATGACCACCTTAAGTAAAGTCTCAAATAAACATTATGTAAAATTGCTTTCAGTTTGTGCCTCATTTTGATGTTTACACCTGAGTCAAAGGGTCAGCCGTTTAAAATAGGCCAGCACTGTTGCTGAAATTCATGATATTAGCAGCGCATGCAGTTAACGAGTTAAGTACCATAAGAACAACAATTTCCATGATCGCTAATATAAGACAATCTGAGAAACAGCTTCCCTTAAAAACATATGGCTGCAAACACAGTTATGTGCTCCACTGGCCATTTGCTATCTACCTAAGCTACAAAGCTAGAAAATAACAGAATCCTTAATTTACAGTCAGCGTTCTTGAGCTATCGGCTGAGACCCAAAATTCAGACACCATGCTAATTTAGACACCTTTTTATATAGTAAAAAATCATCCTGCAGCCAATAAGTATAATTAATTTGAAGATTAAACTACTATACTTAAGAGGATGAATCATTAATTCTTGATCATCATCAGCTCACCGGCCTAAAGTTGCTGATTCAGCATTTGTTTCTTAATTAATCAGATATGAATGTATCATAAATCATCAGTTTGTTTTTATGATCCTTATGTTTCAATTGTAGCCAAACCCTATAGATTGTAAGCTATTGCAAGTAGGGCCCTCTAATCCTATTCTTCTCTGTAAACCCTTGTTAAATTTTTGTTTGTTAAAAATTAATGTAAAGTGCTGCATAATTGCTGGTACTATATCAATAGATAAATGATGATGATGATATATGGGGATAAAAAAAACTGTCAGCCTGCATGACTGATGTCTGGCTGAGGGTTGGCTAGATTAACTATGTGGATTGTTTAAAAATTCGTTTGAAAACAGACTATGGTCTTGTCCCAGAATGTACAGGCTCCCAAACCAATCAAGATCTGCTCAAATTGTGACCTTACTAAATAAGTAGATCTTTACATGTAGGGACAGTGATGATGCAAAAGCATTATTTGCCCTACCATACATCAATATGTGCGCAGGTGAGTCCCCTAAAATCATAGAAAAATAAATGCAGATACCAGGTCACAGTTACATTACCTTTCTTAGGTCATTCAGACCATACTCCACAGCTGAGGTCAATACTTCCAGGGCCTGCATAGAACAAAAAGTAAGAATCAGAAAATATCATTTACCATAGAGTCCATTTCATGCAAACAATTTGAATGATTTTTTATTTAAATAGTATCTTTTATAATAAAATGATACCTTATAATTAACCTTTCACTCCCCATTTCAGCTTGCACAAGCCCCACCAGATGCTCATTCATAAATTCACTTACTCTCCCCTGCACCAGCCATGTGTTTTCTTTTTCCACCCCCTTCATGCACGATCCCCACTGCTGCCTGCAAAAGTCCCACAGATACTCACTCACAATCTCTCTCTTGTGCCCTAGGCACCTACCTCTGCTGCCAACCACTTTTGCTAAAACTCATTGTATACAATGTAATTTTCCTTCCGCACACCTGTAGTTCACCAGTCCTGCAATGGTGGTGCGTTCTTCCGTTGACCCGACCGGTATAGAAATGGATTCACACACACTCGAGTTTATGCAGTTGGGGAGTAGACCCCTTTTTTATGCCACCAAACACATCAATGTTTCGGGGGGCAGGAACACCCTCCCTTCATCATATCCTGATGAAGGGAGGGTGTTCCCCCCAAAACGTTGATGTGTTTGGCAGCATAATAAAAGGGGTCTACTCCCTGACTGCTTAAACTCATTGTATGCAATAAGCCTTATGGCGACCATGCACAAGTACAGTCGCCATCACACCTCTTTAAAGAAAGGGATTATTGAATACACATGCTGGTGTATTGATGCATGGAACAACGATTTGTGTGCAATCATGCTTCCAAATTGTAGCATGTGTATTCAATAAATGTTCTACTTTAAAGGGTGAGATTTAAGCCTATGCACAAGACAATACTCATAGGTATGCAACCAAGGGGCCATATATGGCCTGGCCTATTTACTATTGCTATAAGCGCAAGGATGTGAAGAGGAGCTGCAGCTCCTACTTCCTAATCTGATGATTTACCAGTAATCCAAAATGAATGCTGGATTTACTGCACTCCTGAAATAGCACATCGTTCAGATTTTGTAACTTAAGGTTCAGTCACTGCTGGGAAATGCTTTATTTAGAAGTAACTGCTCTCCACTGGATTGCAGTCAAAACACACATGTGCTATAGGCTAAACTTATAACATACTAATTAGAGCTTTACAACATGCCACAAGAGCCAATAGAGCAAAAATGTGTTGTATACTGTAGTGAGGTAAGAGAAACAAGAGTTAACAAAAGTACATATCAATGACTGGTATTATTTTGAACAGGGTGCAAAGAATTTGGTCAAATAAAAAAAAGAAAATTCTTGCATTTATATGAATTCCAATACAAGTTCTGAACAGGCTTGCTTAAATATTTAATCTGTAATTTAGGATCAAAAAGCCCCTTAAAACCTAAACGTCACTGGCGACTTTCATTATTATAGTATACTTGCAAAAACAACGGGCATATACAAAAGTCTTTGCATAGGGAAAATGTAGTGAGTTTCACTCTGTTGTTAGAGGGATCTGTTGGGTGCACTTCACTCAGTCATCGTGACATCAGCCGTTTAACCACTTCCTGGACAGAAGATCACACAGGAAAAGAAAAGCAAGAGCATATCTAGAACAGAACGCCATAGAATTCTGTTGCATAAATAAGTAGGAGTAAACAACATGCAAATTCAAGTTTTGGTTTTTATGGTTTATAAGACTCTGCTTATGAAATATCCTGTGACTAGGATTTTAAAAAAACTCTGTCTTAACTGTGTGCAACCTAAAAAGTCAACTGACCACATAAACTAACAGCAGAAAACAGACGGAAAAGAAAGTTAATTATGGTATTTACTTGTTAAAAACAAAGCAGTTGTTTATTAGACACAGTGAATGATGGGACCTTTTATACTTACAATGACGTTGTTCAGTGTAACATGGTCGGTATATAGGTATTCCATAACTGCCAGAAAGACATTGGGGTGCATATCAAATGGGACTTTCATGAGATGTCTTAAAGGAAAACTATACCCCCCAAACAATGTAGGTCTCTATAAAAAGATATTGCATAAATAAGCTCAAATGTAAAATCCTGCTTCATGTAAATAAACCATTTTCATAATAATATACTTTTCTAGTAGTATGTGCCATTGGGTAATTCTAAATAGAAAATTGCCATTTTAAAAAATAGGGCCGTCCCCAGGGATCGTAGGATTCACTGTACTCACAACATACCAACAAACCATACATGTTAGGTCACATGAGCCAATTAACAGACAGAGTTGTGTCTTTTGCTTCCACACTTCTTCCTGTTACAGTTAGAGTTGTAGTATTTCTGGTCAGGTGATCTCTGAGACAGCACAGAGACTATCACGAAATGGTGGCTCAAGGCAAGAGATGTAAAAGGGCAATATTTACTTAAATATATATTCCAGTTTGGTAAGATTCTTTAATATGGCACTTAATATGATATGAACTATCGGTTGCTTAAGTGTTCATTTTGGGGGTATAGTTTTCCTTTAACTGCATGGAGCTGGTGGCTAAACATACCATTGAACACTTTGCTTCGACATGCCAGGATACAGCGGTGGGCATAAACCACCTGGCGCTTCTTTCCCACAATAAACGTCACGTCACTACAGAGAGAAAAAATTGTATAATTAAAAGGAGAATTGAACAGTGTGTAGATAGTAGGTTGACTGTTATCAATGGTAAGTAAAACTAAACCCAGAACAATGTAGGTCTCTTTAAAAAAATATTGCATGTACTGCTTCATGTAAATAAACCATTTTCATAATAATATACTTTAGTAGTCTGTGCCATTGGGTAATCATAAATAGAAAATTGCCATTTTAAAAAATAAGGGCCGCCCCCTAGGATCGTATGATTCACGATGCACACAAACAAACCAAACAAGTTAGGTCACATGAGCCAGTTAAAAGACAGAGTTCTAGCTTATGCTTCCACACTTCTTCCTGTTACAGTTAGAGTT
The DNA here is from genome assembly GCA_038501925.1 of Xenopus petersii. NCBI lineage: Eukaryota > Metazoa > Chordata > Amphibia > Anura > Pipidae > Xenopus > Xenopus petersii. The sequence continues at coordinate 88,522,917 of CM076678.1, forward strand.
GTAGTATTTCTGGTCAGGAGATCTCTGAGGCAGCACAGAACCATCACGAAATGGTGGTCTAATGCAAGAGATATAAAAGGACAATATTTACTTAAATATATATATTCCAGTTTGGTAACATTCTTTAATATGTCACTTAATATGATGTAAACTGTCTGTTGCTTAAACATTCACTTTGGGGGCAAAGTTTTAAGCAAGTCATCAAAAAAAAAAAAACATAGATGCCACAACACCAGGGCCTTAGCACACAAGGCACTTTGACCTTTCCCAGCAGAAGTCACTGGGAAGGGGTGTAGGTAGCTTGAAACTCATTATTATTGCCCAAACAGTGCATTAACATATTTATTTATTGAAGGTCCCAAACTAATGATATTTATTCTTGTATCCAATATCCACTATCCCATGTACACCCTCTTTGCATCACATCTGGTGACCCTGTTTGGAAGACTAATTGGGTGGTGGCACTGTTAATTTGCAGTAGGGCTCATGTTATATGGGACTGCATTCAGTATTAATTGCTTGCCTTCAAATCACGTACACCAGGGGTTCCCAAACCTTTTTACCCGTGAGCCAAATTCAACTGTAAAAACAGTTGGGGAGCAACAAGAGCATGAAAAAAGTTCCAGGTGTTCAAATTGAGAGTTGTTATTGGCTACTTGGCAGTACATCTGGTTTTGTGCAACTATAACTTGCCTCCAAGCCAGGAATTCTAAAATACACACCTGCTTTGAGGCTACTGGGTTCAACAGCCATGGGGTTAATGAGCAACATGTTGCTCATGAGCCACTAGTTAGGGAATGCTGATGTACAGTATGCACAGTGTGTGGGTGGGTCAAAGTGATTTGCCAAAAAGTTGCAACATACAGTAACTGTGGTGCAAGTGTCAAGAATCTAAAACATTCCCAGAGAAGAAAGTATAGAGGGTAGAGAGAACACTGTACCTGAGTTCAAGGTAGGTCTATGGAACCACTAAAAGCACATAGAACACATACTTTTGCATGAGGCCTAACACTGAATATTTAGATTCCAATCAATGAGCAGATGCTTCTAAAAATTAATTGCATCAAACAGCACGTTGACAGGCGCATAGGAACTGTGAAAGACTATATAAAAAAGAATGTATTCTTCCACATTACTCCCACTGACAACAAACAATGGCAGATCCTCTGATATTTATTAGCCTGGTAATGAAGTAATGTAGTAGGATTATAGGAGCGAACAAGTGATAGGTTAAGAAGTACCAGAACATCTTAAAGGAAAGATAAGACCCACTTCTGCTTTATTAACATCCACGTTGTCACATAATTAATAATGGTGATTACTTTTCCAAAAGATAAATAATTTCTGTGGGAAATTTCAACCTTTCCAAGAGATACTGTATCAGCTGGTGCAAACTTTGTCAAAGCCTCAGTGGTTTATATATACATACATACCAGTCATTTTAACTTTACAGCTACGCTTCAAAAAGTCTTAGATCATCTCAACATCTTAACTATACAATTACCAGAGCTCTGTTGGACAAGTTTGCTGCATTTAAGGGGAAGGGATATGTAAAAGCCACTGTATTTATATTTAATAGCATGCACCAACTCATCACTGGTGAGTACACCAATGTTAAAGTAACCTAGGTCAATGAATTTTAATCCTCGGTTTGTGCTAAAAATTCAAGGCAGGTAAGATGTCTAAAGTTAGGAAAAAATGTATAACCAGTGGACTGTACATATAATCCCCCACACCAGCCACTAGCATATCCTGTTGAATCATGTCACTCTCCCTCCCTCTGATAATGTCAATTATACAACATTTGAAGGGCCAGTGACACTAAAAACATCTACTTCAAGGGCTGCATATAATCAGTTAATCATCTAATGTTCTGTTACCCCACCCATGCAAAAGTTGTACATTAGCAAACAATCCTTATGTATATAAGTAACCACTTTGGTAACTGTGAAGCCAATCACTTTGCACAGAAGGTAGCATAAAAAAATTTCTTGTTAGCAATTTGAACTGTCAGGTGTCAGGAAAGAAATGGAAGCTGCTGAAATCAGCACAGTATCTGGAAGACCCAAGGAAAGTCTCTTGCAGACTTTCATAGGGGTGATTTGCAAACACACCTGCAAATGAAGCTGCCCCATAATGGACACAATGGAGAGTATATATGGACACAATTCATTAAGGTGCATCCATCCTGTTTCTACTGATAAATGGCGTACAGCTGAACATCTTAGTGCTGAAGACCCATGGATCTGCTGTTAGCTCCGGGGTTTCCACAATGTCTTGCATCAAGGCACACCAGACTTGCTTCCAGTGAGTCTGATGCAAACACCACTTTGAACATGTGTTCTGAAAGAGACCTAACCTTCTAATGCAAAAATATACATCCAATTTGATGCATCAGGCATAACTGCAGTGGACACAACTCGGAGCAAAGCTATGTTATGCAAGAATTATGGGGAAATAATACTGCATTATTAGTAAAATATAAACATTATGCTACAGCACTTTCTTTTTACTTTTAAAAAAATGATTTATTGATGTCCCCAAAGGCTTATTATTTACAGGCCTAGGGTGGCAGGTTTTTAGGGGGGCGGCATGCGGCCCAACCACACCCACATTGATTCAAAAACAGTGGGAATGTGCTGGAGATAAAACAATTTTGTTAAATTTCCTATGCGCCAATCCCCATTGCTCCGGTCCAGATGATAAAAGGGGAGGGGACAGGGGCGACAAACGGCAGTGGGCCTAGGGGCGCCCACTATGTAAATCCGCCCCTGATTATTTAACCTAATTAAATACACATTTTCCTTTTTGCAAAAAGGAAGTGCTGCAGTATTATTTTTAGTTTGTATTAAATCTTGGGCAATCTTGCACAAAGATTTTTATGGTGGCTGTTGCATGCCTAATTGTTGAAAGACTGCATTATGGGTAAAAATACATCCTCGTCTGAAGTTGCACTTTGCAAACCACACTTGCATTAATAAATGACCCCTCTTGTGCTGGGTCTCAAACAAACAAACAAAAAACATAACATTGCAAAAATAATTGGGCACATACTGTGCATTTTTCTTATTGAAAAATGAATATAAATTTGTTTGTACACTCATACATACTCACCTATGAGGCATATGTCTACCAGAAGGCAGGCCTATGTAAAGGTGTAATGTTAAGTAAAATAAAGTCATATGTCATCACTGGAATTCATCTACAAATGCCATTGTCCCTTCAGCAACACTGTGACCATGGAGGCTGCCAGTTACTGGGCCAACACCGTATCTCAACCTTGCTGCAGTCTTATAACAAGGAAGCTTTTCTTCAGTGGTTAAATAAAAAAAGAACATTTTGCCCAATCAATAAACTAAAGACTTCAAAGCGGAAAATTGAAAATAAGTCTTCTGAGGCTGTGACCTGATGATGGTTTTGGCTCTACCTACTGACCATCTGCATAATCACCTGTCAGATTGTTAATACATGGGGCATAGTCCTTCTGCCATAAAATAAATGTTTGCACTGATGGCAACTTGTATTGATTCTTTAAAAAACAACATACCGGTTAAAGGGCACCATTCCCTTTCTTTTCCATGTCATTAGCAATAATGAAGCTCTTATTTTTTCCTAGGCAGAAGCCACGTAAAAACACACACAGAAAACATTTTAGGAAAATGTGCAGTTGAGTTTTTATCTGATGATCTATACGCCTACACAATATGCAGCTCACTGCCTAGCCCTCCCTATCATTTCTTGTGGCCAACTAAAATGTATGCTTTGCTGCCCACAAACAGTAACATGTTTTCACTTTTTGTGGGTGGAAAAAAATCCAAATAGTAATAAAACCGTTAAAGAAAAGAACAGAGCAACATCTCCCTCACATACTGAAAAGCATAACAGTTTCAGGAAGTCTGGCTTTACATTTAAGACCAAGGGGGAGGTGTTTTTTTGTTATTCTCATATTGCTTATGCCCTCATATGTTCTATGAAAAGGAAGAAATAAACACACTGTGATATCTTGTATGTTCATGTAAATAATCGTAATCATAATTATTATTTTATGTGGCAACAGCTCTGGAAAACTTGTATTTCTTGCTGGATTCGGAAGTGTTGCTTAGTCTTATGTCATCATATCAAAACTGACATTCTTATAACGAAATACTTACAGGAAAGTTGTTAAGGGAAAGAATATGCACAATGCAAAAATTTTTCCTTGGTGTAAACATTATTCATTTGCCCTAATAAGCGATACAATAATTCATATATTTTTCACTAAAATGCACAACTAGACTAGAAATTAAAGTTGTGCCATATACAGTCACTATTTATGTGGCCAGTGGGAGGCTTATAGGGCCTCTGTGTACTTTATATGCCAGGGCCTATTTTGAATCTTAGTCTGTACCTGCGGGGGGTGGGTCAGTCCTGTAGTCTGGAGAACAGAGGTAAATATAAGGATTACATTGCGATAAGCCCAACATGAGTGTTAGAACCCACACTTGTGTGTTTGCTGGATGTTGGTGCACAGTGAATGTGATATTACTTCTTACTGGGAAAGTCATATTTGCACCAAATAGTGAATCTATCTTTGGGCAAGTCTTGTGACATAAGACTGATGACATGTGACAATGCAGTGCCAACATCAGCCTATCAGACCTTGGCCTGGATTGTTAAAATACATGTTTGGAACTGTGCAAATCCCCCTTAATTTTCCCCAAAAATATATTTTTTTTTTTGGTGTTGCAGTGCCAGCGTATGCTAATAATGGTTTACAGCCCCAAGCTTTATCATATCATATTTAAATGTCATCTGCTTAGCAAGAGTGTACTTGTGAATCTATATTCAAGCTCTTACACTAAAGCCTTCAGAGTTTCCCTATTACAGGGGCTTGTGGTTAATAATATGCCAGTCATGATTTAAAATCACATTATTGTTCAGAGCCTGGTGGACATGGTTTGAAACATACAGAGCTAAAGGTATATGCATAGCAGAACTAGTAAGGGGAGAAATGCTGATGCAATACTATTTTCTTAGGCAGTTCAAGGCACAAACATGAAACTGTGTGAGACAGATTTTTCCACCTGCGCAGCAAATCATGCTGATATTTGTAGGTTTTCTTTAGATATTTCAGAGAAATAAAGCCACAGAGTTGGTTGTTGTGAGGGCGAGTGAAAAGAAGGGAGGAGCGAGAAATGAATAGTGACAACTGAAACTTGTTTTTTAACCCATTGCATACAAAAAGAGACAAAAAGATTTGGCACGCATAGCACGGTGAATTTTTTTTGGACACGCCCATTTCTACCCCTAATTACCATGTTAATTTTACATAATTTGGCAGGTTATGAAAGTTTGAACACATTTCTGTGGTTTTTATATGTTATTACAGTTTTGCAAATTAAGGTGAATTACCCTTTAAACTGTGAGTCTTCATTCTTCTCTTATCAAACTGTTACAAAGTATGTTAAGTATCTATTCTGGGCTGCCTGCCAAGAACCAATTAAGTTGGATACATTGTATCTTTTTCCGGCTGTTCAGTGCAGCAGATCAAAGAGAAACTCTAGACTTATCAGTATAAATCAGTGACAGCGGGTTGAGCTGTCAAAAGTGGGACTGTCCCACTCAAAATGGGAAAGTTGGGAGGTATGCCCATTGTAAGTCTATTGGCAACTCAGCGCCCCAGTGTCTCTGGCAAAGGGGTTTTAAAAGTAACGTTCTACTTTGGCTTATGCTTCCCTTATAAACTTATAACCACTTTCCTGTCTAGCCCAGGTGTACTTACAGTATATCCAGCTTTCAGTATCTATATGATGGGCAGATGATCGTGATCAAAATCATTGGGCTATGGATACCAGTTGATTATTCAATCAAATAGGTCTTAAATTTAATTTGCCAATGCAGATCGATAGCCATACCATACATCTGTCGGACCTGTCTTTGGGTAGACACTGCAGTGCAAGTTCCCCATTTATGTTGAATTTGGGGAAAGGTTGCAAAGCTCTGATGTACAGAAATATATACAGCTCTCCAGCATATCAGAACTATGTACCACCCTGAACTCAGCAAGAAGGGAGAACTGAGATCACCAGATTGGGGTAGCAAACTGTAAAATATATTCATATCCTTTTTTATTTTATTTTTTAAATGCCATTGCCTGGATTTTCATAGACATGATTCTTTCTTGGTTAGAAAGTGGGACAATGTCTCATTGTTGATATCAAGCAAGAGAAAATGGTATGGAACCATTTGCCACTTCTGAACCAAACAAATGGTTGTATTATAGTGTGTATGTGATGTTCCAATAGCCCAATGCTGTCCAACTTCTTGGTTCAGAGGGCCAGAATTTTTCTAGTCTACATGGTGGAGGGCCGATAATGGAAGCCAGTGTTAGCCACTCCCTGTTTTTTAGACAACACCCAAGTGTTTTTCAAGTGTTTATTTAATAATTTGTTTCAGTAATCATGGTCACCCAGTTGGGTGGAATCCATCTCCTTCACCTTCTCCCTCTTGCCGGCAAGTAATAGCTCCTTCTGTGCAGACGCCACTGATGTGTTGGGTGGCAGAGAACTGGCGGCCTGCTTGGTGTGGCTCGCTCTCGCTGCTCTCAGCCTTTCACAGTTGCACTGAACTGAAGACATTCTTTCTATTACTGTAACGTGTGAAGCTTTCTACTGGCACAGCCAGGTACAGATTTGCTGTTGCTGCTGGGCACTGGCACAGGTACATAAATACTCGGGGGCAATATGATGTGATCAGATTCATTTTTGACTGCTGCTGACACAGGTAAAGATTGGGGGCAATATGATGGCTGCAGGAGGGCTGTATGATGGATGACTGCTGGCACAGGTATGGGGGATGTATTATGGATGGCTGCTGGGCTTGCTGGTACAGGGGGCAGTAATATAAATAAAAAAGTGTTGCACACTTTCTTGCTTTCTTTATTTAAAAACCATCATGGTAAGGAGGGAAATGGTAATGCAGGACAGGGGGCACTGATTGAAGCTCTTGCCTAGGGTGCCAAACTACCTTGTGCCTGCCCTGGCAAGGATGTCACTCATATACGAAAAAAGCTAAGTCATATTAAGACTATATATTAATACCCATAAATCCATATGCCTCCTCCTCCCCTGTGTATAATACAGTACCCCAGCATATGATTAAACACTTTAGGGGCCACTAACAATAATTTTCAAATGCTAAAAACTCCCAGAACAAATACCAAAGTATGACACAGGGAGCCTAGGGAAGGCAGAACAGAGCAGGAGACAGGAATCAGGACCAGTCTAATATGTACTACATACAGTGACACAGTGCTGGTGCCCCATTAGCATTTTCAATAAGGTGTTAACAAGTGAAAAATGTGGGCAGTTTCAGTCTGGGTCTCAAGTGTGAACAGTACAGGGCTTTTGGATGTGAATAATAGAGGTGTCACAAGTGTGAACAATGCAGGGGGGTCACAGGTGTGAACAATGCAGGGGATTAGAGTCTGAATTTGAGGTTTAAACAATGCAGGGGCCAGTTAATCTCTGTAGTGATACCTTTTAAAGTTTACACATGGTAAGCAGACACAGCAGGCAGACTTTGATGTGGAGGGCTACATAAGGGGGGGTCGCGGGCCAGGCTGCCAGTTGGACAGCCCTGAAGTAACCTATGAAAAATCAGCTCCATACTGGAGCCCTCCACCATAGATTCAGATGAGTACCATACCAGATATAAACCTTAAATGTGCATTGCCAAATATGAGGAAAACACAAAAAATGGCACAATCTGAAGACATCTTCCTAGTATTAGTATTAGTATAAAGGCCTTTAACTGGAAGATACCGGAAGATAATATGTGGTTTTGGGGTCTGTCCTCCATAACCAAGAACAGACTGAGAAGAACTGACTGACTTCAGTGTTATTGGTATTCTTATTTTACATTGCCTATCTTTATTTTCAGGCTCTGCCCTATTTATATTCCATTTTCAGGTGTATGCCTGATTGGTATGGGAATTAAGACCTATCTACTAGATAGCAGTCTAGATTCTAATCCTGACCACTTCAAAACAGGCACATGGGACATATTGTCTGCTGCCACTCTCCAGCAAGAACATTGGTCAAAATGCCCTGTCTGGCGCAGGGACCCACCTGTCACCACTCCATGTGCATCATAAGGTACATTTGTCTGGTGCAATAAGCCTTATGGGGGGGGGGGGGGTCCACATTTAAGTTAACTTAAAGTATCTTATAGATACTGTATTTATTTTTTATATAATTTTTTGAATTATTTGCCTTTTTCTACTGACCCCATACAGCTTTCAACTGGAGGTGACCCAAACAGACAAAAAAACAAATAAATACTAGGTAATGCTACAATTGTATTCCAGTCTCTCATTCAAACCACTTCCTGGTTGCTAAGGTAATTTGAAGCCTAGCTGCTGAAATTCCAAACTGGAGAGCAAAATAAAAAGTGAAATAATTAAATACAAATATTAAAATATATAGGCCGACTGCAAATTTTCTCAGAATACCATTCACTACATTAACCTACATTATGTTTGAGTTAACTCAAAGGTGAACAACACCTTTATACCAAAATAGATGAAAAGTGTCTGAGAGAGAGAGAGCAGCCTTGCGTGCCACAGCAGTTACTTATTTATCCTACACTCTCAGTTCCTTCCCCCCTGATGTAGTTTTCTTTCATTAGATCTTGCTGCAGTTCCCTCACTCCCTAGTTACAAATTCCTCCTTATTCCTAGAACTGTGTGCAAGTTCTGGTCTTCTCCTGGAAGCAATGTATTTTACACAAATACTGGCTACACAGCTGGCCTGGCTTGCCTCCCCTGCTAAGGGTTTGTTTTAGAGCAGGAAAAACGAAAAACCAGGCATGGATAAATAAACTAATAAAAGGCAATTTTGTGGAAATTAAACATTTTCAATATTTGAGTTTGTTTTGAAAAGTGTATTTTATTTCATTTTCAAGACAGTGGGTGTATTTATGAAACTAATAGAAAGAGATCCCAGTGCCAGTAATATAATGGCTGGCCTGTTACACTGGTTTAAACTTTCATTACTAATACACCTATAAATATACATATTCTATAGACATACAGTACATATTATATGTATTTAATTACTGGTAACTATAGATGTAACAATGTATGCCTGTGTAAGATTCTGTTGTCTCATGTGAACCATTTTCTCTGTTTATTGTCAGACAGTACACGTGGGGCCTTCTATACACAAAAGCCATGAATATCTTGTAAATTATATCCTTATAAACAGTGAGTTCTAATGTCATCAGTTATAAACGGTGAGTTCTGATGTCATTTCTGTCACATGACTCACTGAAACTTGTGTATTATAATAAATAAAGTACACCCAGTTGCAAAATATGAGGATATTAGAAGTTACCTTGGAGTTCCATGACCTGTATAGAAACACTTGGCCTTCGGCCTTGTGTTTTTATATGGTCATGAAACTCCTTGGTAACTTATACTATCCTTATATTTTACAAGAGGGGGTACTTTATTCACTATATACACTAGTGATGGACGAATCTGTGCGATTTCACTTTCACCAATTTTTTTTCGAATTTACCACGAAATTCACAAAATGGCAACAAATTTGCAAAACACATTGAAGTCAATGGTCGTCAAAATAATTTTGGCGAGTGCCAATTTTTATACGCGCGACTGGTCCAAATGCATTCAAGTCAACGGGCATCCAAATAACTTTGACGTGCGAAGTTTTAAAACGCAGCGAAATTTTTTTTTTTTGGTTTGACTGCTTTTTTGCTGTTGAATTGTCGTTGCAGTTTCGCAAATTCATTTGCTTGCGACGAAATGCTGAAATTCGCCGCTAATTCACCCATCACTATTTTACACAACATGTTTGGGAATCCAAGAATATTTTTAGCTTCAGGAAATGATCATACAGACACTCAAGTGTACAGTCTGTTCTAAATCAATGAGGGTACAAACCCATCCAAGCACCCATCTTGTGTGGTGATTTCCAGGCATTTGTACCCACTAGAATGGATCTTAAGCACTATAGAATGTCAACAAGAAAATCCAGTAATGCAATTACAGGGTTAGGAACTCACCACTATAAATCACCACCCCAGCATAATGATAAATTACAAGCAAAAATGGGTAGTGTGTGATAGTTTATCTACAGGTCTTGTTTTGCCAAGTGTTGCCAGTAAACATGTGGCTTAGATCTAGGAGTGCGCCAGGTACATAATTTTGGACTCAAATACTGAATCATCCACAAACTATTTGACCAAACAGTGAACTGACTCTGAATGCTATTTTGTAACTAAAACTTAATGAAAATATGAAAATATAAATATTGCATCACATGTAAACAAAAATAGTATTGTTCAGTTGTCCAGAGCTAGAAAGCCATGTGACTTCAATCATTTATTTTTGGTTTGGCTCAACATATATGATCTGAGCAAATCACAAACTAAATCCAGGATGATCACTGAGAAGATCAAAGATAAACCCAGAACCAAGATTTATTACCATTCTACCCTTCTTTTCGAGGGATCCCATGCCCGGAAGTTGGACTTGCACATGCACATACAGTGATATGAAAAAGTTTGGGAACCCCTCTCAGCCTGCATAATAATTTACTCCACTTTCAACAAAAAAGATAAGTGTCATGTCTTTCATTTCCCAGGAACATCTGAGTACTGGGGTGTTTTCTGAACAAAGATTTTTAGTGATGCAGTATTCAGTGTGGCTAGTTCAGGGACTGGGGCCCTTGTTAAAGTCTAGGGCCAGATGAATTTAACCCAATATCAACAAATTCTTCAAGATAATGTTCAAGCATCAGTCAAAAAGTTGAAGTTACGCAGAGGTTGGATATTCCAACAAGACAATGACCCTAAACACACTTCAAAATCCACAAAGGCATTTATGAAGAGGCAGAAGTACAATATTCTGGAATGGCCGTCACAGTCCCCTGACTTGAATATCATTGAAAAACTATGGGATGATTTGTAGCAGGCTGTCCATGTTCAGCAGCCATCAAATTTAACTGGAGGGAGCCTATGAGGGCCTTTGTCAAGTATTTTTTCTTTAATGTGTTACACTTCCTATACAGTACGAAATGAATCAACTGCAGTATGTCTAGGAAACTTACAGGCCTGGAACACAAGGCACACATGTGTCAGTAAAGCTTCTGAGTCCTGTGAGAAGGAAGCGAGAAGCATCCCACCAATATACCCTTGCATACCTCCCAACTAACCCATTTTTTAGAGGGACAGTCCCTCTTTTGACAGCTCAATCCACAGTCCCTCATTTGTACTGGAAAGTCCCTATTTTCTCTGCACTGAACAGCCAGAAAAAAAAAACAAAGTTTCTAACTTAATTGGCTTTTGGCAGAGAGCCCAGAACAGCCACAGCTGCAGATAAGATACTTTTGTAACAATTTTGAGATAAGCAAATAAGTAATTGTAACAATATATGATAACATGTCAGACTCACAACTTAAAGGGCAACTCACCTTTATTAGCAAAACTGTAGTAACTGGAAAAAACGGAAATATGTTTAAACATTCATAACCTGCCAAATTTTGTAAAATGAACATGGTAATTAGAGGGTGTGGCCAAAAAATGGGTGTGGTCAATAAAATTTGCTGCACTGCAACAATGTTGGGAGGTATGCCTTAAGTTAGACTTATTCTGAGTAAGCATTGGAATTAGAGATTGTACGTGCTGTGGTATTGGGTACTGACAAGGAAAGGATAAATCTCTATCATACTTACCGTGATTTTCCTTTCCTGGCCATCCGTCTGGTCAGCATTAACACTCGGGTAGCCCCGCCCCCCATCTCCATGTAGACACATCCCCTAGCAATGTTTAAATTCCCCTCCTCCCCTACCCACCGTGTCTCTGTAAAAAAGCCAGTGAGTAAGGGTGGGCATGCTGACCAGATGGATGGCCAGGAAAGGAAAATCACGGTAAGTATGATAGAGATTTATCCTTTCCCTGGCCATCCCTGGTCAGCATTAACACTCGGGAAATACCAAAGCAATCAATAAGGGAGGGTACGAATGCTAAGAATTTAATTATTTCTTGGTTGCACTCTCAATGATTTTTAAACCAAAAGAAGCCTTCTTTCTGGCTCTAACATCAACTCGATAATGTTTAACGAAAGTATTAGGATTGGCCCAAGTGGCTGCTCTACAGATGTCGTCTGCTGAAACACCTGCTTCTGCCGCCCAAGACACCGCCACACCTCTCGTTGAATGAGGCCGCACTCTTTCAGGTATATTTTCTCCTCTCAATAAGTAAGCCCTCTTTATCATTGTCACAATCCACCTCCTCAGTGTTACTGTGGAAGCAGTCTCCCCCTTTCTTGCTCCTGCCGGAATTATGAAGAGCCTATCTGACCTCCGAATAGATTCTGTCATTTCCAGATATTTCTCCAAACATTTCTTTACATTTAGAGCTTCAGACACCTCCGTCACTTCTACTGGTAAATGTATAGGCTCATTAATGTGAAAATTTGAAACAACTTTAGGCAAAAATTCAAGAACTGGACTGAGTGTGACTCCTTGCTCATTAAAAGTTGTATGAGAAGCCTGCGCTGATAAAGCCTGAATCTCTGATATCCTTCGACCTGAAGCAATAGCAACTAAAAGTATAGTCTTTAAGGTCAGATTCCATAAAGAGATCTCTTCTGCAGGCCAAAAAGGTGGTTCTGAAAGGACTTCTAGTACAAGTGGCAAATCCCACGGCGCTGCAAGTCTCCTGACTGGAGGCCTAATTCTCACAGCTGCTTTAAGAAATTGTATCACCAATGGCTCAGCTGAAAAACCTCTGCCCAGTATTGCTGATAGTGCCGACACATGCACCCTCAAAGTACTGGCACTCAAGCCTCTCTCCAATCCCGACTGCAGGAACTCTAAGATATTCATCACATCTGGTTGCTGAGGATTGATTCCTCTGGCTGATGACCAAGTACAAAAACAGTCCCAGATCTTATCATATCTCTTAGTCGTGGTAACCTTTCTAGATTTCGACAAGGTTGTAATGACTGCCTCTGAACATCCTTGATCTCTTAACCTGCAGAACTGAGTCTCCATGCTGCTAGTCTCAACTGTCCCGGATCTGGGTGGAAGACTGGACCCTGCTGCAAAAGATCCCTCCTTACTGGAAGCCTGAATGGATGATCCACTGCCAACCTCTTCAGAAGTGGATACCAAGGTCTCCGGGGCCACTCGGGAAGAACAGCTATTGCCTCCATCCTGGAGAAGAGAATCTTCTTCAAGACCCTGAATATCATGGGCAGTGGTGGGAAAATGTAAGCCCAAAGACCGTTCCAGTCCTGAGCCAAGGCATCCACTGCTAATGCCTGAACATGGGGAACCCTGGAAAAAAATCTCGTCATCTTGCAATTGTTCGGGGTAGCCATTAGATCCACCAATGGCATCCCCCACCTTCTTGCTATCAGACTGAATACTTGCTTGTTCAAACTCCACTCCCCTTGATCCAAACTGTGACGGCTGAGGAAGTCGGCTTGTTGGTTTAGAACTCCTGGAATATGCACCGCTGTCACTCCCGTCAAAAATCGCTGGGCAAAGGCCATTATTGGTTCTACCTCCTTCATCATTGTCAGACTTCCTGTACCTCCCTGATTCCTTATGTAGGAAACTGCTACCATGTTGTCTGACCTTACACAGACCTCTTCTCCCCAGATTAAAGGCTTGAGGGCCTGAAACGCTTGAGCCACAGCCCTGAGCTCTAACAGATTCGACTGAACCTGTGATGAGTCCTGGTCCCAAGTACCCTGGACAAAGAGATCTTGAACATGGGCTCCCCAGCCTAGTCCTGAAGCATCTGTGAAGATATCCAGCTGCCGCTCTTCTTGAAGAGAAATGCCTCTTCGGAGATTTGCTGGTGTCATCCACCACAACATCTGCTCCTTCCCTTCCTTGGATAGGTAAATGGGCTGTCTCCAATCCTCCTTTTTCCTGTCCCACTGAGTAAGGAATAGATACTGAATGACTCTCATATTCCATCTGGCCCACTTTACCATGGCAATTGTAGAAGTCAGAGTACTTAGAAACTTCATAAATTGCCTGGCCGGCATCCACTGTTGTTGCACTGCCCACGTTACCATCTTGGTAATCTTGATAATCTTCTCCTTTGGAAGAGACATTAGACCTAGCCGAGTATCTATCAGAGCTCCCAAGTAGACCAATGTCTGCGTCGGCTCTAATTGACTTTTCTCTAGATTGAGAATCCAGCCAAATCTCTGGAGCTCCCTCATCACTAAGTCTCGATGACTCACCAATGTCTCTGAGTCTCTTGCCACCAAAAGTAAATCGTCGAGATAGTGGTAGATCTCTATCCCCTTCTTTCTTAGGCTTGCTATCACCACTATCAACACCTTTGTGAATGTCCTGGGCGAGGTGGATAGCCCGAATGGGAGACATCTGAACTGTAGATGCTGATCCTGAAAACAAAACCTGAGGAACCGCTGATGACTCTCTGCCACAGGGACGTGTAGATAAGCGTCTCTTAAATCTATAGAGATTAGCCAATCTCCTGGATTCACCGCTGTCTTCACTGTCTGTAATGACTCCATCTTGAAATGTCGAGGCTGTATAAACTGGTTCAATCTTCTGAGATCCAGAATGGGCCTCATCTCGCCTGAGGTTTTGCGGACTAGGAAGAGGGGCGAGTAAAAACCCCTTCCTACTTCTGTGTTTGGCACTTGCATAACTGCCTTCTTCAAAATTAATTTTTCGATATAATCGAGCAAAATAAATCTCTTTTGCTCCTCTGCCGGTGCCGGCGTCTCTACAAAGAAATCTTGAGTTGGAGTACAAGCAAACTCTATCTTGTACCCCCTTGTGACTACTGAAGCCACCCACGCATCTTCTGTTTCCTCTGTCCAGACCCCGACAAATTGCAATAACCTTGCACCCACTGGAATCTGGACAGGCGTCTCCTCATTGTTGCTTTGGCTGACCTTTTGGAGATCTAGCCTCTCTGGCCTTATTCCCTCTAAAAAAACTTGACTGGCCTGTTTTCCAAGAGGCTGTTCGAAAAAATTCTCTGCCCGGCTTGTAAGCTTTTGCTTCCTCTCTGCGTCTAAATGGAAATCTTTCCTGACGCCTCTGGACATTCCTAAAACGTCTTGGTGTTTGCGGTAGAAAGGTACTCTTCCCTCCGGAGGATTTAGATATAATTTCATCCAGGGCCTTTCCAAATAACATCTTCCCCTCAAAAGGAAGCTTACAGAGAACATTTTTTGATGCAGTATCCGCAAACCAAGCCTTCAACCACAAGGCACGCCGGGCCGCTATCGAAAAGGCCATACTTCTTGCCGCTAATTTTGCCAGATCCACTGAAGCCTCCAAGCAAAAATTACAGGCCATCTTGATGTCACTTAAGAGCTGCATGGACTGTTCACTCTCTGTTACTCCTTCGAGACCCTGAACAGCCTCCTCAGACCACAAGGACATGGCCTTAATCACTGAAATAAGTGCCACCGCAGGCCTACACATAGCTCCAGCAACCATATAAGCCTTCTTCAATTCCGTCTCCATCCTCTTTTCCATAGGATGTTTCAGAGCAGATACATCATCTATCGGAAGAGCGGTCTTCTTAGACAAACGCGCCACTGGGGCGTCCACTGTTGGTGGTGTATCCCAAATTTCTGTATATTCTTCTGGGAAAGGATACATTTTTTCCAACCTGGGTTCAACTGGCACCCGTCTAGGCCCCTTCTGCCATTCTGCAGACAATAGATCCTGCACCTCCTTATGCATTGGAAACACCTGTTTCTTCTTTCTAGGAATAAACAGAGACGTGGAAGGCTGTTCCTCCTCCTGGAGAACTAGCGTTTGCTTGACAGCTGTAATAAGTGCTGGAATCAACTTCATATCAAACACTGAATCAGATTCCTCTTCAGAGGAATCCTCTGAATTTTGAATATCCTCCTGTGTCTGCCTCTTCTCTGGAGCCTTAGATGGCTGTTGCACAGTAGCCTCCTTAATTCCCTGTGCTACTGCCTGCGAAATCCAAGTTAGTATATCCGCAGAGGAAGGATCCGCCAGAGTTACATCAGACTTAGCCGAAGGTGAACGAGTTCCTTGAGACTGAACTCTACTTCTCTTTCTGCATGGGGAAGACTGCTCTAGATCACCATCCAGCAGCTCTAAAATGCATAATCTGCATAATCTTTTCCCCTTGGCAGCAGGCTTGTTACAGGCAGCACATGCAGTAATCACCTCCGCATCTGATTCAGTCACGGGCTTCCGCTTACTAGATGTTTCCTCCATCTGCAGAGATAAATGCAGGGTAAATACTTCAGGCTCTTTTCGAAGGTAAAAACACCTACCTTAACGTGACTCACCATACACCTGAAGAGGCGGCGCAATTCTCGGCAGCCAGCTCAACTTGCACCGTAGCTTCCGCAAAAAGTTTGCAGCCAGGGCACAGGAACTAACTCCCGGTATCCCTTTAAGGCGCGCACTGAGAGCGCAACGGATGACGTCATCGACTCGCGCCAGCGCCACTCCGTGTGCAGCGATGCTGCTTTTCCTGTCCCCGGCCGCCACGAGGGACCCCAGCCTGAGGAAGCGCTATGGCGACCACACTGGCCGAGCCTCGGGCAGAGAGAGCCTCAACTGTGCCCGGAATCCAGCCACAAGGACTGGGTGAGTCACAAAAAAAAAAACACTTCCCTCCAAACAGGGGAATATGCTCACGGAGCTAAAAAAAAAAGACACGGTGGGTAGGGGAGGAGGGGAATTTAAACATTGCTAGGGGATGTGTCTACACGGAGATGGGGGGCGGGGCTACCCGAGTGTTAATGCTGACCAGGGATGGCCAGGGAATGTTTGATTATGGTATTGACATGCTGGAGTTGTGTATTTCATTGATGAGGATTACAAGGTATAGGAACTGAATTGGATTTCCTTGCTGCTGTCTGAACCCATTGTAGAGGGGAGGTGCCTTTATCTAGTAAGTGTAGTTTGTGAATGTTTGCGTGTGCTGTGGCCTGTAATGTACATTTTCAGGTTCATTGTGTTTTATTTTTATTTTAGGATTTATCAGTTTGTTTGTTTTAGTTTTTAGGATTTATCAGTTTGTTAACTGAACACACCTAAATATCCATGCTGTCTAGTCAAAACATTTCGTGACCTTCAGGGACTTAAATGGTTAATAGCATATGCTTTCTTTCGCTGTTACTAGGAGAAGGCTGCAATAAATACAGAAATGATTGCAACAGAACAAATAGCAGACATATATAACCTCTTTTCAAAGTGGCTGCCAGTGATTCAATTATTTTTTTCTGCCTGGCTGCACCCTTCAGACTGCCTGTTTATCCCACATAGTGCACATATGTAGGTAAGGCCTGCCACATTACAAGGAAAAGTATATACTCACATCTGTACAGTACTATGTATACTTTCAATGTCACATTACAAGGTGATATCCAACGAACATTGAGCCTAAGACCAGGTTTTGTTTGACATGCACACACTGTTCTGCACTGATAAACATTCTTGCCCGCGTGTATCCAGGAACTTCATGATTCCCATAGCCTTTATGAGATTTTTATTGTGGAGAGAAAATTAAGGAATCAGTGATAATGCATCCCATCTTCATCTCCTTTATTGTCATATCTTCAGTAAAAGTTAAAAGTGGGTTCATAAATGAAAATCTTCCCAGCCTTGCTGTGCATAAGCAGAGGGACCCCGGTGGACCCCGGCCCTCATAGGCCCAGTCCCAGTCCTTGCTCGGAAGCTTGCCCCCGGCACGGTGAAAAAGGTAAGTGTGGGGGGCCAGAGGGCACTTTGCATCTTGGGTGAGGGCGTGGGGGCCCCAAGTCCTGTCCTGTCCTGTCCAGGTGCAGACACTTAACTTTTACCATTTGTATCTAACAGTATCTATGGAATATTGACAACTATTGTAGCAATTATAACAGCTGGTTATTCATCTATGAGTTAACTTTTTGTCTGAGACAATTTGTAATTGATATACATTTTTTTTTATAGTTTTTGAGTTATTTAGCTATTTATTCAGCAGCTCTCCAGTCTGGCCTTTCAGCAATTTGGTTGCAACCACCTAAAACCCGCTGATGTGTCCTATAAATCAATGGAACGTGTATCCTCAGCACAACTTCTCCATTTGCTTGTGACTTAACATGTTCATGATTAACCCATTTGAGATTTTTATAAATATGCACACAAGATATTTTGTTTTATTATAAAATATAAGAAGCCCTTTAACTTTAATTATAATTTTCGTAATGATTTCAAATAGGGTAGGGTTGAGTGCTGTCTAAATAAAGAAAATAAGGGCTTTTCTTGAAAATAATAGCAGTACCCTACCACCTTAAAAACACACAAGTTTCAAAATAGCTATGCATTACAAGTTTTTGAATGTTTTATGTAATTTTTGCCTTGTATTATATACCTATAAAAACAAAAATAATGTGCCTCTAAAATGTACCCTTTTTGCTTTGATTTAACATTTCCCCAAACCTTACTAATACCACTTATTTAAATCACATGCCTAAAAAGGGAGATGTGGAAATCACTGGGGATGCACAATTTTAGTGGTCAGATGAGTCAATGACAATAAATGGACCTTTGAGACCTAGTTTAGAAGAAGGCATCCATAGCTGAATATTCTTTGTGGGTAGCCAAAATCCAATAAAACTTTGAGGTGAACCTCTGCACCTTCCACCAAAAAAGTATTGTGAGGAAGGGAGGAGTTCACCAAATTGTACTTAGTAGCTATTTGTATGTCAGACATATGGGCACGGTTATAAATAGTAGCAGGAACATCAGAAGAAAGGATGTCTTAGGGAAATGAAATAGAAGATGTCCATAGACAAAGAAAGTGAGACTTTTCCATGGAGGGATGGGAAAATTATTATGGCAAAGTTCTTATAAAGGAAAACGGTCAGACCAAACATCTTGCAAGAAAGAAATGTGACACTTGATTCTCAAGTATTTGAAGTGAGATCTCCAAAGTGGGAACTTCTGTCAGAGATCATTTCCAAAGACAACTCATAGGTGGAAAATGTGAGAGAAGTTAGTAGGAGAAGGAAGTCTGCATAGAGTGATAAACTGAGTTATCTTGCTGACAGTGTGGCCCTTTGCAGAAAAATGTGGTAGGAATAATAGGACCCTTCTGCTCCACCCGGTGCTCTTCATGGGTAAGGTTTCTTGAGAAACGTCTGCCTTATTAATATTAGGACATAAGAAAAATAATTGAATAAAACATTGAGCCATAAAAAGGAGGGTGTCAAAGGTGTCTGTGTCTATACTTTTTAAAGCACACGTGTATTCCAGATTCTTACTATCTATATAAATCATAATTGTTTGGCATGACCTTTCCAACAAGTGATGCTACAACATCAAGACCACCTTAACAGTGAGCTAGTCATGGTTGACAATCCCATAGTTCTGCTTTGATAAAGTACTGCTCTGGAGAAGTAACCCCAAGGGTGCAATTTTGCATCATTCCCTTACCTATTGTAGTAGTCAGCTTCAGTGAAGAAGGGTAAAAGAGAGGATGAGAAGGGTAAAAGTGTGGAGGATAAGCAAAATAATTTTAAAGTGATTAAGAAGCCCTCTAAGGCTGGAGGAGAGCAAGAGCAGACAGGCTCAGATTTGGTGGTGACTAAGATGCGATCAGCTGAAGGGGCATTGGCAGTAAGTGGCAGGTAAGTGAGACCTGGGTAGGGTGATGTAAGGTGCAATTGGGTGACCTATGAGGGCTAGGATAGTGGCTAGAAGTAAGATAAAGCCAATAAATCATTGGATGATTCTAATGCAGATAGGGAGAGTATGACAGATATCTGGAAGCATCAATTCCAAACCATTGTTCATATTATATACAGGTTATATGGGGAATAGACAATGGAGGAATTCTGCATTGCATGGTAAAAGATTCAAGAAAAGCTGGGAGCAGAAGACAATTTAAGATTTGTTGGGATTGGTATAATACTGGCAAGATGTGTTCTCCATAACCAGTAATGTAACCACGGCCACACAGGCACAGGTGCAAGATTTGTACTGGGACCCACAAAATGTTGTTTACCCTCACAATGTGGGCAAAGTCCTAAAGTTCTTCCTCTGCACTGACATGTATATGAGTTGTATGGGTTTCACAGGAAGAGAATGAAGCAGAGCAGAAATTGTACCACAGACCTCTGCAATATCAAGGCACTTAAACAAATTGAAAATTCTCACTACAATCCTTCTTGACTTTGTGTTCTGAAAAGCAGGAATAAACACTGAGACAAATAGCTATTACGTCCTCTAAATGAATGGACACATCTCTCATCACAAGGTCATCGTCTATTAGACAGTCCTACCAGAAGTCTGTCACCAAAAAGGCATTGGTACTGTATAAGAGGAATGTTGCTTTTCACATGGTCCAGTCCAATATTAAGCTCAAATTAATCATGATGAACCATAGTATATCACTTGCTTCAAGAGGAACACAATCCAAATATAATATACTTGACTGTCTGCAGGAAACTTCTGTTAGATAGAAATATATTATTTAGGTGATGTGTTCTACATAACAAGGGGAATTACTGTATTTACAGATTCAATAGGAAATTTAATAACTCATCTAATTATTTGGGTGGCTACCTATTAAAATATACAGCATACAGCCATTTAAATAATTTCTGTCAGGTTCAATTGAGTTATTGGTTCACATAGACTAGGTTTTAACTAGGCAATTTTGCTTACATTGAATAGCTAGCAACTAAAACAAAAAGGAAACTTGAACAGCCTGATGCCACTAAGTTGTCACTTTCATTCTGCCAATGATTTACATATTCCTGTGGAATCATTAAGCAAGGCAATGTGGTGGGAAATTTAGAGACAAGTCTGATAATGGTAGAGAATTTCAGATACAGTATTAACAGGCAGAGAGAGCCACTGCCAGACAATTAAGCTACACTGCAAGGTAAGGCAAAGTTTTGCTTTATCCTTTGTACCAGAAGACAGTCAAGTTACTGGTAATGGAAATGCAGAGTTAATTAGGAATACTAGTTAATTGGGAATACTTCAAAATTATTTTTATTTTTTTGTAAGCATGCAGTCCAGTTCTTTGCTAGCTGCAAATTGGATAGGACAGTCTATTAAAGGAGAATTAAAGCTCAACAAAGAAACAGGGTATAAATGCTGCACATTATGCTCTGGAGTTCTGTACCAGCCCATGGCAACCACAGCCCTTTAGCAGTGAAAATATGTGACCCTCAAGATGCCCCCAGTAGCTTTCATCTTCTTTGTTTGTTGCTTCACACACATTCTCTGGGTTGCGGTCAGTTATCTGAACTTAGGAACTGACAATAAAAAACTGAGGAAATGACAATATATACAGAATAAAAAAGTTACAGTATAAGGCTGATAAGTAATTCATATAGGGGCAAATTCACTAACCGGCGAAAATTCGCCAGTGCTGGCTTGACGCACATCGCAACACTTCGCCAGGCGTAAAATTGCCTGGACAAAGCTAATTCACGAATGTAATAATCAGCCCTGTACCATAAGCTTACACAGGGTTGGACCGGTTGAGAAAAAACCCGGTGGGCTCCCGGCTCTTATGGGCCCCGCCAGCCTAGATCCGCACCCAGATCTGCCATTTTCAGACTCCTTCCTACCGCACTAGCCCAAAAAAACAAGTAGTGCACCTCGCGCATGCACATGCATGTGCTGGTGTGGCACGGCGACAGTGCAGCAGGAGGGTCCAGAGGGGGGCCTTACATGACCATAGAACCTTATTTTCTGCTTGATGATTTGCAACAACCCCTAAGCTTAGCTTCTCAACAGCTGCTCAGAGCCCACTGTGAATGTGCGAGTCACTGGCAAAATCCAGGATGGTTAGTGCCTGTGACAACTTTGAAGCTCTGGATCATTACTGGTATAGAGATGCTGAAACTTTAGACTAGTGCATTAAGCACAGTATATAATAATATGGCACTTCTAGCCAAATTTGTTTTTAGGGTTTAGTTCTCCTTTGCGGAACAAGTATATTGGATATGCATGAAACAAGAAATACAAAGTGGAAAAACATAGATGAACAACCTGTTATCCTCCACTTGCAGTTGAAGTAAAACTTCTCTGGAATCTCGAATCGAGTTTTTTAATTTCAATTTAGTTTTTATAATTCAAATCAAATTTGATTTGAGTTTTTGGGTCGTTTAAATTAGTTTGAGTTTACAAGTTCAACTAGTCGAATTTCGAATTTATGGGAGTTTAAGGAAGTTTAAAGAAACTCACGCGAATTCGTAATTCGACCCTTGATAAATGTGCCTCTATGTGTGCCACAGGCCTTATATTCAGCAGTAGGAAATACATTCTTCCTAAAAAGTGTATGTGTGTATGGTTATAATTTGGTTATAATTGGTGATGAATGCAAAATTCAGTTCCTGAATTAATATTATAAATATGAATGTTGTTACAAAAATGAATTATTTATGTATATATTTCATATGCTGCTTCAGGAAAGCCTGCATATGCATGCTGCTTTGCCCACTAATATGCACTGAAATCATGAGTTTCTTTGTTTAGCTCATATAATGAAACGTCTGTAGTATCTGTGATTGTTTAAATGGTTATGTGTACCAAACCAGAATAGTTTTATGCTACATATGCTGATATTAAGTACAATTACATCTAATTAATTATTTTCATTTTCTTCTGTAACCCAGGCAGGCTATTTATCATTCACATAGTGCTTAACCTTCCAAACAAATGGTTGGTGTATGGCAGTTTAGCAGCGTTTAATATAAATTGACTTGCATTTTCAGCTCTTTTTCAGTAAAGTCTCTCAGGGACTTTCAGTAATTACAAGACATACAGCTTAGATGTTTAGAATCAAAGTCAATTATGAATATAGTATTTAGACTGAAAAGTAATTCCAGCCGCACTTAGTGTGACTTATTGTAGTTAACTAGCTTATTAATATCTTTCTATGACTAACACTCAGGAGTCTGAGAATACACTTCAATAAATTAAGTTTAGTAATAATGAACAATTTAACTACTTTGAGTGAGGATTAAAATACATTTCAGCAAACTAATGATTTGATTCTGTAAGAGGGAAATTCTGGATGACCATTAACCATTAACATGGTAGAGGAAAACCATGGATAAATGTAATAAACATTTTTCCAAAATCTACAGGTATAGCATATGTTATCCAGAAACCCTTTATCCAGAAAGCTCCAAATTATGGAAAGACCATCCAAATAATCCAAATTTTTAAAAATGACTTCCTTTTTCTCTGTAATAATAAAACAGTACCTTGTACTAAGATATCGTTTTATCCTCATTGGAAGCAAAACCAGCGTATTGGGATTATTTAATGTTTACATGATTTTCTAGAAGAATAAGGTATGAAGATCCAAATTAAGGAAAGATTCGAAATCCAGAAAACCCAAGGTCCCAAGCAATCTGGATAACAGGTCTCATACCTGTACTGACATCTTAATTAACGTTTCAGTATATATCTAAAACAATTATTCACCCTTTAATTATAAGTACATGTTTTGTCTTTCATTCAACCTGCTGGTGGTGATCACTGGCTGTGCTATTCAGTGGGACTTGGGCCAGCAAACAATTGGGAGCAGAGCAGGTAGGTTTGAATGTTTACATTTTACACACTGCTCTACAGTTCCAAATGTAAATGTACACCTGCTACGTTTCCAAGCCCTTTTGAGCAGCAGGAGACAAGGAAATTGTCAGCAAGAGGCTGAGCAAAAACAATGACTTTTTTGGTGCATTTAATGGCGGAGACAACTAAGGTGTTACAGATGCAGAAGACGAAGAAGAATCCATCTTGTACTCACACAAAGTGCAAAAAATTGGGCTCTCTGTTCACAGACTTGTAAATGAGGCTTTGTGCCTCTAATTTCACTTGCCCCAACTGGTTGAGTCTGTGATTATAGGCCACATTTACAAAGGGCAGGTCAGGGTGCAAAGTGTGAGAAACCTGCCCCCGGAGTTGTAATATAAAGTAGGGCCCAGAGTGAAAGTGTACCTTGAAGGTAACTAGTGTGTATTTGGGAAGATCTAGGGCCTCAATGCCTACTTCAGCTTGGTTTAGCATTACAAGTGGTGGACCCATATAATCAGTTATTGCCCAGAATGCATTGAGAATGTCACTTACCTTCATATTATAAAATCCATTTCTTCTATTCCTATGTGAGTACAGATGGGCAGTTTTGCCTCTCCCAGACCAGGAAGTAGGAACTATAACATAGCCAATTAAAATTAATCATGACCTATAATATCACCTGACTTCCTCCTCACCACTGTAATACATTTGCCATATCAGTACAGGAACCAAAATGAATAACATGGGAAGGGAAACCCTGTACTGAAACTAAAAGAAATGGAATTTAATATGAAGGTTCTTCTGCTTCCCTTCTATGTTGGTACAGATAGGATCTACCTAAGCCAACAAAAAGGGTGGTAATAAAATAACATATAATAAAACCAACAGATGCTAAAAAGGCCATTAATAACTGCCAGCATCACAGACATAAAATAGGGAAGCTGACATTGGTATAGCCCCTAATAATGAGAGACAAATGCACAACAAGCCATAAGTAGAGGAATGATGCGTCAGGACATGGTAAGCGACTGATTTCTTCACAGACTTGAGGAACTACAACAAAATGGTTGCCAAATATAAAACCCCATCTGGGAAGAATGTTCTGCCAAGAACTAGACTCAGATGCCTTCTAGAAATCAAACAGAACCCTGCCACTGGCAAGCTCACTAGTGTAACTACCATAGCAACCAACAGAAGGCAAGATTATCCACACCGGAATCTGGCAACTGCTACCACTAATGCTGGAGCTATGTATCCAACCCTAAGCACTAGTCTGTGGCAACCTAGAATATAAAGCTTGGCAGTCACCAGGATCTAGTCCCACAGCTCCCACCAGTGTTGCCAGCAGTCAAACCTCAACACCAACCAGAGAATAAGATTATCCAAAAACAGTGCTGATGCGGCACAAAATGAAGAGATAAAAACGAAATGCACTGGAACCAGTATCCTAACCAGTGTAGGCCTGGTGCTGGAACAGCCTGGAAGGCCCAACAACCAAAAAAAAAAAGAAATGTGTTAACAGCACAAGGGACAGCTACTGTACCAATCAACAGTAACTTAAAAAGCAAATGAGCCAGAGTCAACAACTGCACACAACTAGATAGGAATGGACTCACACAGAGAGAACTTAGATCTCATAGAATGAACCACAGAATAGGAAACCTGCCTAAGAAAGGAAGGAGGTACACTAGTTCTTGAGGCTTGAGCAGTGCAAACCCCCAGCCAATTCTGGAAGCATCTCGTGCAATTAATAGCACACATATCATTGTCTGCACAGACTCATAAAAAGGAAACTTCATAGATCAAATCACAATGCAAAGGGGACCAGAGGAGCACACACACCTTACCAGATAACAGTGACTAGTCAGTGCTAGGAAATTCCAGTAAAAGCCCTGATAGCTTTCAGCTGAGGAACATAATTAGCCTTCAGACTTACCAGTGCAATGAACATTTCAAACACACAGTGGATACTGAGGAATCAGATTCCAGCTTTTGTATAACTAGCGAGGGTTGTCACCTCACCCCTTAAATACAAGCCACATATTGAATCCACATCCTGCATGGTTAATTGGAAATTCAATTAGATGCATACTGCAGACTGAATGGATTTATATGCAGCCATGCACAGTGTCGGACTGGGGTGCCTGGGGCCCACCAGGAAACCTGATCTCAAGGGCCCGCATCCCCATGGTACCAAAGTTTTTGGTGAAATGAAACAGGTCAGATTCACTCATCACTACAGTTAAACTTGGTTTTAGGAGGTAAAAAAACATGTTCTTTTCTGCTTATCCCCACACCAGTAACAGATTGCACACTGAAACTGATTTTTTAAGTAACATTTTGTATTTTTAAAATATAAAAGATGGCCCAATTTCATGTATAAATAACCCCAGAACTCATAAAAAGATGGTACAGTGGCAAGTTCATGTATAAATACCCCCGGAACACATAGCAGAATGGCACAGATATTTTACATAATTTACTGTCTGCACTGCTTGCAGGCGAAAATTCACCGGCGTCATAAATAAAATGTCGCCGGCATCCAAAAAACAGGCGATGACGTCAAAAATGTATGCCAGCGTCAAAAACGGACCCTGGCATCAAAATTGAGACGCCGTCGCAGCTGAAATCAGGGAACTGAAGGAGGCAGGTAGAGGCAGAGGGTCCCCTTATAGCTAGTAATATCTAGGGTATGAATATATATCTGTTTCCTTATAGCTAGTACCCTATGGGGTATATACCTGTTCACTTACAGCTGGTACATTCTGTAGTATATTTATCTGTCCCCTTATACCTGATAACCTCTGGGGTATGTATATGTCCCCTTTATAGCTGGTAACCTCTGGGGTATATACCAGTTCCTTCTTTAGTTGCTAAATGTTGGGGTATATATCAGTCTCCTCCTAGTGGTGTCTAGACCATAGCTCCCAACAGTCCTGTTTTTAGAGGGACAGTCCCTCATTTGTACTGGAAAGTCCCGATTTTCTCTGCACTGAACAGGCAGAAAAAGAAACAATGACTCTAACTTAATTGACTTTTGGCAGAGAGCCCAGAACATCCATAGCTGGAGATTAGATACTTTTGTAACAATTTTGAGATAAGCAAATAAGTAATTGTAACAATAAAAGATAACAGGTCTCTTGGGAGAAGTTAGACTCGAGACTAGAGGAGCTGCTCTCTCTTTCCTAGCGCCTAGCGCCTGGGGTCACCTTTTGAGTCACCCGGGGGAAGCCGGCGGGCTTCAGGGCCTTATATTGCCTCTGGGAAATTACCCGCCATGCTGCCATTCGTAATGCAGCACATTCGCAATAAGACACAGAGCGCCCATCTTCAACATGTCGCGATGGATCACTGCGATTGTGCGCATGTGCTCTTGCACATTGGTTAAAATATCAAAACGAGGGTGAGTAATTATACCAATTTTATTCAGAAGTCCTCCCCTAAGAAATGAATCACAAAGGATGAAGACACCCATAACAGATTGCTCTGCCTGTGGAGAACCAGCACTACAGGATAAGAGGCTATGTGAGAGGTGCCTCCATGAAGCAGCAGGCCCCTCCCCCGAACTACTCAGCCTAAAGGATTGGATGCAAACTACGATCAAACGAGTGACATGGTCAATCAAGTCACCTTCTTCTACTGCGGACACCAGCTACAGGCCCTACAGGAAAAGGCAGCCCTCACATTACTCCAGTGTATCTGAAGGGGAACTTTCAATCAGAAAAGGAAGAATAAGACACATGCTCCTTTAATCTGGATATCTTAGACCCTCTTATAAAAGCAATGAGAATCTCCCTGAAACTGGATACATCCGAAGACACCCCGAAACATGATGGAATTTTGCAACTTTTTTCGTCACTGATTTAAACACAGGGTAATTAAAGACACCATCTTAGAAGAATGGAAAATTCCTGATAAAAAAAATAGGGTTTTACAGAAGAATCAAAAAAATGTATCCATTTGATGAAGATGACTTCAAATTCTGGCAGACTGCCCCCAAAGTGGATGCAGGGGACAAGGGACTTTAAATCCGAAAAGAAATTTGCATGAGGGTGCGCAAGCCTTGCCTTGGAGGAAGGTTAAAGGAATTCAAGACAGTGTGGGCTCAACACATCGGACACATGGGTACTGTAGATTCTAAGTGAAGGCTACACACTAGACCTTCAGACTTACCTGACAAGTTTCTTTGTGTCTTCAGAAAAACCAAGGTCACTTGTGGCTAGGGTTGCCACCTGGCCAGTATTTTACTGGCCTGACCAGTAAAAATGATGGTTGATACGTTATTAATAGGGAAAAATTATAAATATATAGGCTGGTATTTTTTTTGGAAAAGGTGGCAACCCTTCATGTGGCAGTGGCAATATTAAAGAAAATCCTAGCAGACCTTCTAGACAGAAGGATCATCTTGAAGTTCCCCAAAAAGAACACTTCAGGGGCATCTACTCACATATTTTCCTAAAAAGAAAGACGGATGGCACATTCAGAGTCATACTAAACCTCAGACATCTAAACAAGTTTCTCAGAACAAAGAACTTCAAGATGGAAACTCTGAGACCCATAAGTCAATTCATAAGCCCTGGAGGGTGCCTATACTAATGAAGGCACCCTCAAGAAAACTTGTCCTACAACACCTAACAATTGTCCTGAACACCCTGGAGGAATGGGGATGGCTGATCAACTGGGAGAAATCCAAACAAGAGCCTACTCAAGAAATACTTGGCTAAAAAAATGGCTAAAGAGACAAAACCTGAAAGTCCCAGTATCCATAGCTTCTCCAAACTGGGAGACTTTAACAACAGATGCAAGCCAAACAGGATGGGGAGCCCACTTCAAACACCTTCAAATACAGGGGAAGTGGACATACTCAGAAAGCAGAAAAGCCTCCAATTAGAGGGAACTGAAAGCTATCCTTCAGGCAATACTTCACTTTCAAAGGCCCCTCGAGAACAAGTACATCCTGATAAAATCAGACAACCTCACTGCAGTAACCTAGATAAACAATCAGTGAGGAACCAGATCAAGACCTTGGTCAACCTTGACCACAACTATTTTCAAATGGGCTCAGAAGTAGGTGAAAACTCTCTAGCAGACCACCTCAGCATGAAATTTCCAGCAATGGGAGTTTAACCAAGAGGTTTATAACCAAATCTGTGAAAGATGGGGTCACATGTCAATAGACTTGATAGCGATATTCCAGAACAAGAAAAGTCAAGTATTCTGTTCCTGGCAGAAGGATCTCAGAGCAACTTTCTGGGATGCTTTCACCTTCCGATGGAATTTTCATCAAGCATACATATTCCCTCCAATATCCATAGCAAGAACCATTAAGAAAATCAAAGAGGACAAAGCTCATGTAATCCTAGGTGGCCATGGAGACCGTGGTTCCCCCTCCTCTTCCAGATTTCTCAGAAAGAACCGTTCAGACTCCCTGTAACTCCAAACTTGTTACACCAGGGATCCTTCCTACACCCAGACCCAGGAAGTTGGGCCCTGACTGCCTGGAATCTGAAAGGCTAAAACTGCAGGAAAAAAATGTCTCTCTGACGGAGCAATAAAGACCTTAATAGAATCCAGAAAAATGTCCACCTCTACCAAATACAGTAAAGATCTGGGAGAAATTCTCTCACTGGGGCCATGAAAACTTTGGAACCGATTTTACCATTTCTGAAGTAAATATAGTGGAATTTCTTCAATGAGGACTAGAGATAAACCAGTACCTCCACCCTAAAAGGACAGGTGTTGGCAATCTCCGCTTACACGGATAAACAGTGGTCATCCTCCCCTGTTGGATGCTCTGACTAAAGCACACTAAGAACCTATAGAGGACATCCCTCTCAAGAGAAAAACCACATTCCTCCAGCAACAAGAGTGGGAGAACTACATGAACTCCAGACCGAAGAAGAAAATAGACTCCATCACCTTGATGTAGTAAGGTGCCTAACGACTTAAGGTGGCCATACACGGGCAGATAAAGCTGCTGATATCGGTCGTTTGGACAGATTTGACAGCTTATCTGCCCGTATATGGGAGCTTCCGACAGGTCTTCCCGATCGATATCTGGCCACGATATCGATCGGGAAGGTTGGATTTTTACCCGACCGACCCACTTAGCGCATCGTAATTCGATCGTTTGGCCATACGGCCGAACGCTCGAATTACCCCCGATATAGCCACGCAGTTTAGTGGCATATCGGGGAAAGATTCGCTCGTTTGGCGATGTCGCCAAATGAACGGATATTTAAGTCTATGGCCACCTTTAAGTTGGCCAGACTCAAATATACACTCGTTTGGCGACATTGCCAAATGAGCGGATCTTTCCCAGATATGCCACCAACGGCATGGCTATATCAGGGCAATCCGACTGTTCGAACGATCGGATTACAATACGCCAAGAGGCTCAGATGGGTCGGTCGGGTTAAAAATCAAACCTTCCCGATCGATATCGTGGCCATCGTGAAGACCCGTCGGAAGCCCCCATACACTGGCAGATAAGCCGTTTACATGACAGATATCGGCAGCTTTATCTGCAAGTGTATGGCCACCTTTATCTACAAAGAGTGGCAAGCTTCAGACAATCTGACAGCCTCCTCCTGCTACACAGAGGCCCAAGAAGAGGCAGTGGGCCTACAAACAAGTAATTTCTCAATGGATCAGAGACTGCATACAAATGGCTTACTCCTCTTAGACAGTACCTGGACAGTCTTCTCTTAAAGCACACTCCACCAGAGGTATAGTGGCATCTTGTGCCCTCCATGCCCAAGTATCAGCAGACATATGTAGAGTAGCTATCTGGGGGAAATTGCTTTAATTCTAATCATATGCCTTCCTACTTCAGGGGGTTTAACCGTTTAATTGCACACTGCTATGTTCCAGTCCAGGAAACAAAAAAAAAATCACAGTATGTACAAGATTCTCTTTTCTTCCCAATAAGAGTCCATTTACATAAAGTGCATCTTGTGAGATTAGGTAAATTTTTCTCCATTACCTGGGAATCAGCCTTCTGTGCCCACACAGAAGTAAAAAATAAAGGAGAAAAAACAAAAAAAAAAAAACCGTGCAGTTACTAAATAAAGTCCGTAGGAACGGTTTGCAGAAACAATGAGAAAAAAAAAATTTATCTATTAAACCTTTTTTCCCCCAGCAATTGTTTAATTGTTCAGCCTTTAACACATGCGAAGAGGTGATCTTGTCAACATACTGTAGTTATATTTAAAAAAAAAAAAAAAAGCAAAGCAATGGCACACAACCTATACTTGTTGCACATGTATTTAGCACATTAAAAGTTTATTAGATTATCTGGCAAGCTTTACTAAAACAGTATCAGTAAAATAAAGGGTGAATGTAACTGTTCAGGAACACCTAAAGCATTGATTAGCTATAGGTACTTGTCTTGGCATTTCAGTTAAGTTCAATTATGGTCATATGGACATTTTGTAAATATGGAGCACAGTCATGCCTACACCAGTATGGAAATGTGGCTGTTTAGCAGAACCTTTAGTTACTGGAGCTTTAAAGTAAAAAAAAAAAAAAAAAAAAAAAACCCACACACCTTAGTACCATGTAGACTAACATTTGGAGACAGACAGAAAGTTGTTCTTAATTGGCAGCTCTATAGTTTGTACTCATGAATTCAGATAACCGCTGAAATTCTAATTTACCATAGCAACCAGGCAGTGGTTTAATTATTGAAATAGCTGTTTAGGCATAATTAATTAAAATTTTGCCACTTTCATTAATTCTTGCTTTACTAGGCTCTTGAGCACATTATTTGTAAGATGACTTGAAGAAAGTAAGGAAACAGAAAATTATCAATGTTGTGCAGTTTCAGTTTATTTCCAATACTTTATATATAAAACAAAAAAAACAATTTAATTCACTTCCAGGTTCACATAATTGACAAAAATAAATAGCTTTATAAATAAAAAATAGAATATAAATAAATCATAATAAACAAACAAGCTTTAAACACCCTGCATATTATTTACAGGGACTTGTACCATTAACAAAAGAACAGAATTCCAAGACAGGAATTTTCAAGTAAAAGCCTTAATTAGCAGGCTTTCAAGGGGGTGAGGGGGAAGACTTCAGCATTCCATTGCTTTAATTTGAATCTTCTTAGAAACCTGCAAATCTGGAAACAGACCCAGTTATGCAGCATTTACGAGGAATAAAATGGAAAGTTTAAAGTGCTTAAAAAAGGAACTCAGCACCATAATATAAAAATAAAAAAAAAAAAAAACCCACAAAGCACAGTGACATTCAGAGAACAACCCATATGCATTACAGGGTCTTTGGTAGGAATGTGGGAGGAAAAAAAATGTCACCCAGCTATGCAACCTACTTTCCTTCAGTTACAATTTAGCGAGGACCCATTTTAATACAAAAAAATGGTTGCTTAATATATAGGTAATGTGAAAATAAATAAACACCTTTGGTATTTAGTGTGATTGTTGAGTTAATAGGGGAGGTGGAAAAGTGTTAAGTGTGAATTTAACGCTTGCTTCCTCGGCGCTGCAACATTCTAGGCCTGGTACATATGGCAGGATAAATGCTCAGAACCAGGGTAAGGAATTCATCTTTGATGACAAATGCAAGCAAGGTGTAGCATATCCTTACTGTGTATGCAATAGTAAAAGGTGTTGCTCATCATTATAGAAAATACCAACATGCCAGTTTTGTCATGACTAATGAGAAGAAATTAGAAGAAGATACACCAGCCTTCATATGGGCAAAACGTATTTGCCTCTAAAGTATATGGACAAATGCCAGACTAAAATGACCTAATAATACATCAGAATTGGGTAGGTTTGCTGATTGAAGTAATCCACAACTGTAGTGTTTTTTTTCTACTCTTACACAAAGTGTTGCATATTGCTGGTCTTTTGGAATTCAAGTCAGAACTGGCAGCAGCTGGTTCTTTTGTATGGACAAAGTAATTGAAGTGGGGGAGGGACACAATAAAGCCACATTATACCAGTGTTAACAATATGGTTTGAGACACTTAAATACCCTGTTCTGGAGATCCACACTTTGGCCATTCAAAAATATATTGAGCTGCCTCCCCCCACCCCTTTTTAAGCTTGAGAATCCTTGAAGATGTTAATCAAATAAGGTGTGAACCATTGGATGCTGCCATTCAAAAAATACCCATCTGTAAATTAAGATAACTAGCACTTTAGCTTGGCAGGATATACCCAAAGTTCACTATGACAAAGTAAAAACTCCTCATACTATCTTATAATTTCACAGGCCAATATGAGGGGAAATAGTCATGCTGGACTAGAAATTTAGATACAGCTGAAATATAGCTTTAGGACCCTCTGCAGTGAGAAGAGCCTGCATTAGAAGAAGCGGAATTCCTCAGACACAGATCACATTAGACAACTTCAGTCATTTTAAGTTTCTTAGAAGGCTCCATCAAGACTCTTAAGTGGACATTTGCCTTTGAATAAGTCTGAATACTCCTGCAGGCAGTGGTATTTGCAGAGTCACATGGTCAGGCAAGAAGAAGAAAACAGACAGGCCAAGCACAAAGCCTCCACCCATGTCCATTAGGATAAACTCATCACATTGCACTTTAAACCGGTATAAGTACAAGTAATGCAACAGTTCTCCAATCTAGGACTCTGCCTTTTGCTGGAGCAGTTTCACAGTGTATTTTAAGCGATGGTACATCTCAGAATTACAGCCAGTTTGTGCTAGGGTACTCAGGAGGAATGTCTGAGAATTACGATCTCTGTTGATGTATGTAAGCAGATAAGCATCTTGAGGCTTGCAGAGGATAATTTTAGTGTGGTCATTGTAAAAGTTCACCTGCAAGAGAAAGGGGAAAAAAATGTAAAGTTAAAACAAGTGCCAATATAAACAGTGACCATTAGGATCACTAAAATATGAACTACAGATATTTCTCATGCCAAATTAAATTTTGGTGGTAAGAAACTATTTTCTCCTTTAAAGGAGTCGTACATTTTTTTTTTTTTTTTTTTTTTTTTAGGGAAGTGGATGAGCTCATTGTTTAATAAAAAGTACTCAATAGTGTTAGTTACTGCTCTGAACAATGCAGAACTGTTTACACTGAATTGAATTTCATTTTCCCAGCACATTGGTTCTTTAGAGCAACTTTGGGAAGAGAAAAGTTATTACTGAAATTGCCCTTCACAGCAAAGTCCCTTGTATAATGAAGTCATGTCAATATAGGCAGAGTCCCGACACTCTGCCCTCCTGCATTCACATTATATTCGAATAGGCAATGGGGAGCTAGTGTGCATACTAGAACCTCTGTCAAAATGGCTACATTGCAACATTTAAAAAAAACCTGAAGTGCAACAGGTTAACAGAGGCTGTCTTACAAAGCAGTACTACAAACATTTCCCCCCCCCCCCTCTTCACACTTTGTCCTTATAATTAACTTCTTTGGATAAGAAACTTATTGTAGACCGTTACCTTACCTGTAGTGTACCATTGCTGAAAAGCATTAGCAGCGCATGTTCTGTTTTCACCCATTGCAGAAGTAATAATGGGGCCTGGCTTCCTTCTTCATGGCATGGAAGGTCCCCTCCCTGCAAATAGTTATCATTAGCACCAAAACATAGGACAACTTGGCCCAAACAAGCAAGACAGCACAATTTAAATGAAGCATCAAAGTATAGTTTGCATTCAAAAATGTGGTCGTTACAAAGAGTTTAGTTGTATTAGGAGTAGCATCTCTTGATATTTCATGCTCACCTTCATTAGATTTTTTTCCATGTATGTGGCAAAGTACTGTAAAATGCTCATCTGACCCTGCAACTGCTCTGGAACTGCAGATGTTGGGAATACAAAATGGCGGCTGTTTGTGAGGTTGTAGTGCACATGTCTATTGTAGGGGGGGGTGAGAAAAAAAAAAATTACATTAAGTAATAGGAGTGCTAAATGAAACCAAACAACATTAGGTTAAAATATTAAAGTGATATACAATATAAATTGAGCATCAAAGGCTGCAGCTTTTCACAGCAATATAAAACAGATTTTAAATATTTCAGAACAATGAATTTCAGTTGAATATCAACAAATGCAAAGCACTAAAATGGACGCACAATTGGTTCTTACAAAAGTATGAGTGCCTATACATGCTAACCACTTACAATGGATTGTTTTACACTGCTCTGATGAACAGTGTACATGTACAACAGAACCTTAAAATATCACCATCTGGCTGCCTTGTGTACCAATCATGCACAAGTTATATACCAGTTCCATACATCAGACATTACTTCATGCATGCCCCAGATTGCTACCGAATACAATGGTAATTACTATATTTTCACAAAATTAAACATATATCCAGCCATACTGAACCTCAAGATGGCTCCCCCTACTCATGTGACTATTTCCTTTCACTATAGGAAATCTGATTTTCTAATACAAAATATGAACAAATCAAACAAATTATAATGCAGGTTAAAGGGCTAGTCAACCCCAAAAATTTGCCTAATAAAAGAAAATATTGTAAGCAACTTTGCAATTTAAATTCATTACAAATGTTGTGGTTTTTAAGTTATTTGTACTATGTAATGCTATTGAAAGCAGTGTGTTTCTGTCCCTTTCTATTCTCTGCCATGATGTCCAAGACTATGGATACTATGCAAGACAAGGCAGCTGATTAACTGATCTGTCTTGGCTGGGGAACCAAGACATTTGCAACATTGTTTAAAAACAACTGGGAGTAAAGCAAATGCTGCTTTCAATATTGTTTTTACAAATGAAAGTTTGTAATGAATGTATATTGTAAAGTTGCTTAGAATTGTGTGTTTTTTTTTTTGTTTTTTTTTTTTTATTAGGCAAGTTTTTATTTTGGGGCTGACTTGCCCTTTTAGATAATAATTAACTACATAGATCAAAATCAGTGAAAAGTTGTTGCTTAAATGATTTAATTAAAAACAGATTTTCCATGCTACATACTTGGACCCAGAAACAAGATACCAAACAATCTCAGACAAGTGTTCTCAATAAATACAACTGGCATACCATTCATGTATCGAAGAGTAATCTGAACAGATCTTAAAACTGCAGCAAAGCAGAAATATCTTTGCTGCTACCATCAGTAAGATAAAAAGCGATGTCATACCTGCGATGAGTGGGAAGCACCATGTGGGTTCCACTGTTAAAGAGAACTCCTATACTGCGGTTGGACAGTTGATAGCCAAAGCCATATTTGTTAGAGTAATCAACCCATTTGCTAACCCAGACAAAATGCTCAGGTTTTGCCAGGCTGGAAGTATTCCCCTCCACTGGAAGAGAAAAAAAAAAAAAAAAATCTGATTATAATAATTGCACATGTAAAGTTATATAAAGATTGGTTTGTATTGCAATATAACTGAACTTTTTACCTGCTGGCATAGAGGACAGACAATCCTTTAAAACTGCAAGGGCAGTCTCCATCACCCCAGAAGCAGTCATGCAGTCTTCAAATGCTGTAAAGAGCAAAAAACAGTATTTGTATACTTTATCCATATAGACAATTTCTTGTCCGCAAGATAAACCCTTACAGCACATAGCAATGACAATTAGGAAAACCTTAGATAGTCGTGAGCCAAATGTGTTTCTCAGAGTAGCTGGAGAAATAGATTTTTGAAGGAACAGTAACAAAAAAAAAAAAAAAAAAGTTTTAAAGAAATGATATTTTCATTACTTTAAGACTTTCATTTTTTGGTGTTACAGCTCCTTTCACCTAAACTCCCCTACATGAAGTTACATTTGCTTACCATCACTACTGCTGACCAAGCTGCCACGAATAGAACGAGATACAGATTTCCCAGAAGCTTCTTCTGTCAAAGTGTCCACAGGACTGGAGTTCGCAGTTACAGCATTAGTTACTGGGGCAACCTAAGTACAAATGCATAAACACGTGTAAGGGTGGGGCTTTCCATACTATTTATCATACACAGGACAAACCATACTATTGATGCTTACAGTAGAGATCTTATAATTTTGAGAGTCAGGAGAGCCACGGCCATCTCCCTTCCAGATTCGGAATTAGAGTGGACATATAAACAGGTAGGAAATTCTGCAAAGTGTTAAGCCTTTCCCCAACCTAGCACCCAGGGACTTTATTAACCCATACATAGCATACCTCATTTCCATCCACAGTCTTGTAACTCAGCTGCCTACAAATGGACGTTTTTACCAGTCCTGTGACCAGCTTAGAGATATCATCTCTCTCCTCAGTAGGACTTTTCTTTGCTGCAAAAATAAAGAAACAGAATAAAAGGTATAGCCCACCGCTAACACTATATAATCATAGAACTAAAATCTAGAAATTTGAAACAGGATGACAATTTTTTTTTTCAGAAGTAATCATGCCTTTCATCTCAATGTTATAAGTGCAAGCATGCCCTAGTTTACCTAAAACAAATACAACATAAAAGGACAAAGCCAGTTCAGACTGCTAAACACGATCTAGTTTTTTTGTAAATGGGGTGGGGTAATACATACTTTTTGATTTGTTTTTGCCAAACAAGCTTTTGGCAACTTTAGTGAAGAGGCTCTTTGCAGGATTGGGTGGATGAAGGTCAGGGACCATCACACAGCTGCTTGGGGGAAGCTTATCTGGAGTGTAACCCTATAGAAAAAAATTAAAATATTACAACTTGTCAATTAAGGCTACTAGCTTTATTACTGTAACATTTAACCAAGCCACGGCTATGAGATAATACCTTTGTAAAGAATTCATGCTCTAGAATCTGGTCAAGTGTAAGACGCTCTGCAGGGGTGCGCTTTAGGATTCCCATGAGAAGGTTCTTTGCAGCAGAAGACAGACCGGCTGGTAAGGTGTATTTCACCTGTTTGATACAGCGGTAGGTCTCCTTTAGATCAGAGGTCTCAAATGGTGGCGTTCCGCAGAGCAACGTATACCTAATAATAAAAGTACAGTAGTCATGAAACATTCGGCACATTTGGGTTATTGTTTCAAATACCACACGTTTGTTTAAAATCAAAACTGGAAGCTATGCAATCACAATTCCTGGTCCAAAATAAGTCTGTTCCTGAACATCTGCAGGTCAGCTTTGGTACCTGCACTGCAACTAAAGGAAGCATAATACATGCCACTAAATATGCAATAGTTGTGCAAGACTCCACCTACAAAGGCATGCATTGCAAAGCAAAATAAAGCATACTGCTGCAGGTTTCCTGTTTTCCATAACTTGCTTGTCATGTAAAACGTTCAAGCTTTCGTTTGGTTCACATGACAAGCAACCATAAAACAAAGATAACACTGCTTATCCCCTGAGGCTAGGTACCATTTTTAAGTGGATACAAATTGTGGGGACAAAATGCTAAAACAACAATTAACATACACTGAAAGCAGCATATGCAGCTTCCGGCATGAGATTGTTTCAAGGATTTGTATTCCCCGAGGTAGATCTCTATGCAGCAGAGTGAAACGCCTGTGTGCCAGAGCCCTAACAGCAGAGTGTGGCTTTTGAGTAATAATCGCCTGTATCTAGCATTTTGAGAATTCAAGCTAATGAATGGATAATTTAGTACATTTTCTTTCCCATCCCTATATGCCACTAAATCCAAAATTCTGAGGCGGTATAGGCAATTGGTAGTTTTGTGGAGTTTGGCTATCCATTTGTGCGGCCGGTATAATTTGCCATTAGACCTCATGCGAGCCACTTAATTGGTTGCACAATCACTTGGGAGATTTTCACCAGAGAAGCATAGGTGATAGCCTTTTTTTTTTTTTTTTTTTTTTTTTTTAAATGTAATTTATTTTTAATAAGGGTCAACAGTGGGTCATTTAAGAATTTGGGCCCAGGTGTTTCTGGCCCTATCACAAAACATCACATGTGTTGTTCTCCTTAGGTCACAGTTCTAGAAAACTACTTTTTCCTATCAAGTCCTACTTAACAGATGTGCATCCGAATGAAAATTAAAGCCCAATGTAGGGAATGCTTATGGGGGGAGCTTATGAATGATTACTTGCTGGTGCCAGAAGCATATTAAACCTAATAAGTCCATTACTCTGCTAAATGCCTACAGTAAGCTTATTATAAAAAGGCAACAGTGAAGGATTGTAATAACTTACATGACGCATCCTAGAGACCATATGTCAGATTCAGGTCCATGGCCCTGCCTGTAGAGCACTTCAGGTGCCAAGTAGTTTGGTGTTCCACATATAGTCCTAAATAAAGATGCATTATAAAAAAAAAAAAAAAAGTATGGGTTACATATAAACTGTTCTCTACACACTTTTACATTGTCTGCATAGCATGCATTCTTCATTCAAAAACTCTGGCAAAGTTCACAAACTGACTTATCGTTCACAGTACTCACTTCTTTCTCTGCTCAGGGGGCTCCAAACGGGCAGCTAATCCAAAGTCTCCAACTTTTAGTTCCATACTTTCATTGATGAAGAAATTACCTGTATAAAAACAGTACTTTTAGTCAGGTATTTCAACGATCACAAAATATGCATATCATATCTATCTCTTGGCACGCATGGCATTTTAAAAATATTTGCATACCTAGTTTCAAGTCTCTGTGCAGGATGCCTTTAAGGTGCAAATACTTCAATCCAGAAATGATCTGCTTCAAAAAATACCGCACTTCTGGTTCTAGTAGTGTGTGTCGGGCTTTCCAGATGTGAGCGAGAGACTAAACCGGAGGAGGTTATTTTGGAAAGAAAAAAAAAAAAAAAAATAATTAAAAGTATGAACTGATGTTAAACACAAAAACAATAAGCATAACATAGAATAGGCAGTACCATATCCAAATCAGCATGACCTATAGGTAATGTACATTCATATTTTAAAGTGATTTTTTTTAGTGTCAGTATCACTAACTGGAAGACAAATTGTATTACATATTTTGTGCATGAAGGTCACACATGACGACACTTTTCAGCAAAAGTTCTGCCCCACTGTCAACTCATATGATTGAAGCATATACAAAGAACAAGATATGCATCAAAATGCGTAGAAGGAATCTGGTCTATTTTGCACAGGAATGCTACATATTCAAAGCTTTTGTAGGCAATATTGCTTCAACACCATTTGTATACACTGAAGAATGTTAAAGAGCAGAAAGATTCAGACACTCTCAGAATTACTACAAGAGTCTGAGGACAGTTCAAAAATGTCTTATTGCCGCCATTAGATTGCTGAAAAACCTCGCTAATATACAAGGTGATAGAAGCATTTTGCAAAATGAAGTTCCCATAGCACTAGAATTTTGTTGCATGGGGGAGACCAAACCTCATCCCTACAACACCACTAAAACAGTGGAGTCATAATGAAACTCAGCAGGAAATGACAGAGAGGCTAAAGAGCATTTGACTAAAGCAAATTTAGCAACATCAAGCAGCAGTTCTTGATTACAGGATGACGACAGACTTTCTCCATCCACCAGAGGAAAGGGAAATAAATTAAACTTACATAGTCACAAAACGAACTGCACCTTTGTCAGGAAGTTGCTGCCTAACCCAACCAGATACTGCTAATTATAGAGCATGAAAGACCGGGAAAAAAAAAAATCCTTCCAATTTTGCATTACACAATTCAGAACACACCAAACTGAAGAGCTTACACACTCACTTTTCGGCTGCAAACTTCAAGGAAAATGTAGATATTCTCTGAATCTTCAAAGTGATGTGAGAATTTGACTATATGTTTGTGGTGTAACTCTCTGTGAAGGTCTATTTCATTTACAATCTGAAAAAAATAAATAAATAAAAATACACTTTTCAGTATGAAAATAAAGGCTATTTTGAGCATGCGAGTTTATAAATCTAAAGGGGTTTATTTTCACTAAAGAAAACCCTTCCTTCTCAGAGGGTGTAGTTATTTCACTTTATTAAATCTCAAGTTCTGCCATTTCTGCAAGATATTTTATACAACAATTAAACCAATGAGCCGATAGCCCCCAAGATGCAGTACCACATTTCACCTGACCCTTTAACCAAAATAAAGTCCTGCAGCGGGCTGGGCACCCTGCGGAATGTGGGTAGGATTTTCAGGTGATCATCCAAGTATCTTATATTGTCTTTATTTTATTCCTTTAAAATTTTACAAAACTTCCTGTCCCAGCCCACTTTTGATGTCACTTTCGGGTTTGCAGCAACATCACTTCCTGTTTGCAGGTTGGGTTGCGGAAAAGGCAGTTACGGGTCCAGGCCGTGTAGCGGATCATAGTGGGTAAATATGCGGGTTGCAGTTCGGGAAATTTGTTCCGTGCAGGACTAACCCAAAACTCTTTTTACTCACCTTCTCTCTCTGGTGAGGTTTTGCAACACGGCTGTGTGGAATAACTTTAACTGCATATGTTTTGCTAGTTGAAACCTCTATCATTTCATAACAGCGTGCAAACCCACCCTGGAAAACAAAATCAATGCAGTTTAAAAAAAAAAAAAAAACAAAAAACACAGCCCAGGCAGGCTGCTGCAGAAAGCATCCTCTCTAAACAGTGCTAGTATAGCCATTTACCCCTTTCACAGCAGAAAGCAGTCGCTGCAACTCCCCCATAACATCAGTGTAAAGTTGCCACATTCAGACTAAACCAATGGAATATCATGCTCTTGAATAGTTTGCAACAGTTGCCATTTTCAGTTGAATAGATTGCATCTGCCACATTATCAGTATGATGTCCTTTTCTAAACAGGGGCCACATACTTTAGGAAGAGGCTGTTAATTTGGAGTGACCTACTATAGTGCCTAAAGACTGATGAGCCAGCTAGATTCTGCCAAGACACAGACGGGAAAAAACATTTTTTTTGCCTTTTTAACCAATGATATGGACTTTGTGTGCTTTGCATATGCCAATTAGTGATAATATGAACTCCCCATTATTTTAAAGTGCATGTATTGTTGTCTAATTACTTGTATTTTTATTAGTCATTTCAATAGCCTGGCCAGCCACTTAATTGTTTTGAATATTTGGGTATATAATAAAGCAGAGAACTCAACAGTACACGTTTTTATTGTAAGACACGTTTATTTCCACTGGAACTGCTGACTGTGGGGAGAGAAAAACAAAAAACTCTGGCAAGGGGCCCATGGCCATAGCAATGGTGAAGCAATAAGATCTCACTGCCTGTATCTAAACATCCATACCGTGCCAACTCCTAATAGCATTTTGATGCAACAATTTTAAATGCCTGTGCAAGTCACTAACTCCCACTAAGAGCACATGCAGCTGAAATGACCAGCCGAATTTTCTTGACTGCAGGAACTAAATCATCATTCTATCACTCATTAAAAGGGGCTGTTCACCTTCAAATTAACTGTAAGGTTAATTTAGAGTGATATTCTGATAAAATCTGCAATTAGGTTTATTTTTTTTACCATTCGTGGTTTGTTATTTAGCTTTTTAGTCAACCAATCTCCAGCAATCTGCTTGCTAGGGTCCAAATTACGCTAGCAACCATGTACCGATTTGAAGAAGAGACGAATATGAATATGAGAGGGAATGAATAGAAAGATGAATACTAAAAAGTAGCAATAACAAATGTGTAGCCTTACAGAGCATTTGTTTTTTAGATGGGTCAGTGACCCCCATTTGAAAGCTGGAAAAAGTCAAATCGATGTATAGAATTAGCCATTCTAGAACATACTAAAAGTTAAATTAAGGGTGAATAGCCCTTTTAAACACATCTTGACTGGATAAGGGAGTATTCAGTATATAAAAAGAAACTTGTTTATAGAAACGAGTTACACATACAAAAGCTTCAAGACTAAGTATAGTCACACCTGTAAGTTTGTACGGCTATAACCAAATGGTCATTAACACCGCTGAATCATTTTGTTTAGTGTATCCAAGAGACAAGGCCAGATTACACAGCATTTGATAATTACATTATAAAACACATACACACCCGCCCAAACTATTGTAATCCATATATTGGGCCAGTCAGGCAGCAATGATACAGGGGGGTAGGATGGCAAAGTCGTGAAAACGAAGATTCAAATTTCAAGTCCATAAAAACCAAGGCTTACTCAGTGTCTGTTTTGCAGTTTTTTTTTCCTTTTATAAATACATTTAGACAGACGAAGTCTGTAGATTTCATTCATTAGTAAACTACAACACTGAGAGGCAGAGAGGAATGACTTTTCCTAGCACCAAGACATATTGGGCTGCTGCAGGGTAAGCATGGTGTATAGAATATAAATATGAAGTTCATTCTGATCTGATGTTAATTGGTGATCAAGCTCCAAAATAGATTGGCCTGTAAACAGCTGAATGCATCTGTAGCATGAAACCCTCTCTTACAAAATAATGTATTGGCATCTGTATTAAATTGTATTTGCAGACTTCTGAACGACAGACTTCCACATAAGCATAATTCTGTTAACCCTTGTGCTATACTATACAAATGTAATAGTGCGCCATCACAAATTAACTGTTACATTCCCTAGTGTGCTTTGAACAAGCACTATGGGCTGGATAAAATCTAATCCGAACACTAGCATATTTTGCATACCTTTCTAGAAGTACACAGTTGGATCTGTACATGAAAGCTTACAGAATATATTACCAAGTATGGAATCATGAAAACTAGTTCACTGCTACTGGTTAGTCCCTATACACATTCAATATGGCACAATTGAATCACAAATTACAGACTAGCCGAGAATTGTGGTTTTGTGAATACACCTCTACACATTGGAATTAAACTTTCACCTGAAAATCAGGGTGAGTCTATAGCTTCACAGTGAGGAAGCAAGAGAAAAAATCCATGACTCAGGAGTCTCGATTGGCACTTAGACAAATAAAGGGATACCAAGGCCAGGCCTGCCTCAGCTTGCAGCATAGAGACAACATACTGCATCTACACACTAACCCACAAATCTGGGCACACAACTCCACTGCTGAAATGACAACGCAGAAGCTGCCCCCATTATCGAGGGCTCTATGTATACGTTACTTTCTCCTAATTAAACAGATTTGTTCAGCTGACTTAGAGGCGAGCCGTACAAACAACTGCCCATTCACTGTACACAAGGCTGGGCTGACCTGTGGCCCTCCTGAAGTTGGTAGACTATAACCCCGAGAATCTTGTAAAGTTTCCGAACAGGCCACACAACCTCTCTTCTACTTGCAATCTGAGTGTACCTGCAAATCAAACACATTTTCTTGCAACAGAACCAGAATTTTCTGGTTTAAACAAATTTTTATGGTGTTTTACATAAACAAACAAGATTATAGCAGTCCAGCAATGGACGGATATAAAATTAAATCATTTTTACTTTTAGAGTAGGGGACAAAAACGGAGGGGAACTTGTGGATCCTTGGGGGGGAATGGTGTAACTTTCAAGATTGTGTAAAATCAGCAAATAAAAATGTTCCAATTTCCACAGAACCCTGTAAGCGGTTGGTAAAATGACTATTGTGGGTATTATAGTAAATAAAAGAGCAGAATTACAGGGAAGTCTGACAGAGAAAGATATGCCCAGAGGGTTTTGCAAACACAAATTTGAATTCCGGTGTTTAAGAGACTGTTTATCTATGCGAATAGCAGAACATGTGAACCGGGTACATAAACCCTATTTAAAAGGCAATAAAAAAAAAAACAGAAACACCGAATAGAATTTGGCACTAAAGGGATACATGGGGCAACTGGTGTGCGATGAAAGCTAAAAAGGTGAAGAAAACAAAGACAGCTTGTGCGTATTCCCATCACGTCTCCTACACACACACGACATGGGAAACTGCAGCCGCCGACCCCCTTGAGCACAAGCGAACAGGCAAACTGCCTCCTAGAGATTTCAACAGCTGGAAGCGATAGTCCTACGGAGGCTAAAAGTGGACAATCCTTTGGGTCATATAAATCCCCTGTACTGACTTGCGAGTCTTTCTAGTAAAAGTAGCCGCCCCAGGCTTTCCAGACACAGACGCCCAATAGAAAGAACTGAATGGCCGGGTTACCTTTCCAAGGAGCCTGCCCTTAGCGTACGCCTTGCCGGTCAGCGGGTCTGTAATGAGCTTACACGGCTGCTGCTGCTGCTGCGGAGAGCGCTGAGGATCAGGCTTGGGTGAGCGGGGAACAGCGGGTC
Source organism: Xenopus petersii (assembly GCA_038501925.1). NCBI lineage: Eukaryota > Metazoa > Chordata > Amphibia > Anura > Pipidae > Xenopus > Xenopus petersii. The sequence goes on from CM076678.1 coordinate 88,567,528, forward strand.
CGTGCTGGTGAGTAGTCCGGTAGAGATCCGCGCCCAGCGCGTTGCATTGGTGAGGGTGGGACTGAATGTAACAAGCGGATTCCATGGCTGGCAAACAGGGATACCGTAAAGGGAATAAAGCTAATGCTGAGTTGAACCATTCAGTGCGTCAGGGTGCTCGCCTGATTCACTGCAAATCCCTCCTCTCACATCCAGTTCTAGAAGAAATGTCCGTGCCTCACAGCAGCCCGGCGTTTTTATGAATGGGGACGTATGACGTCACGCGAATGCGCTCTAACCGAGTATCTGCCAGAATGGATCGATGCACCTCGGAGCAGGAGAGAATGGCAAGAGCCACGTGTGTATTTACACAGCAGGGGGTTGTGATTTATGTGGCGTTTCCCATATGTTCCTTTCAAGCGTAATCTGAGCTGTCGAAGTGCCAACTGTCTCTGCAGGGGAGGAATGTTATGAACCGAGAGTCCGGCTGTCCAAAGCCCCCTGGGACAATGGCTAACAGGGCATTTTGTCTGCTTCTACCATTAAGTGTAGACAAATGGAACATCCGAGTGGGGTACCCAGGGCCTACAAGAAAGCCCAGCCACAAGGGTCTGACACCCATAAAACGATCAACCCAGCCATACATATCACCCAGGCCCGGACTGGCAATCTGTGGGTTCTGGCAAATGCCAGAGGCGCTGCTATAAGGTCCCATAGAAAGTCAGTATTTAGTGGGCTGGTGGGAGCTGTTTGGGCCTCTGTATACTTGCCAGGGCCTATTTTAATTCTCAGTCCGGACCTTAAATCACCACTCAGCTCGCCATACTTGCCACCACTTCAAGGCACTGCCCTCTTGGATTTCACCCACTGACCCAGCAGGCCAGACCAACCCTGGACAAAACTTACCTGTTCATCCATTAAAAGTTGATAAAAATATTTGACCAGGGGTTTCAATACATTAGCACCCCTAAATGGATTCTATAGTAAAGTTTAATCTCCAGGTCGCCACTCCCAATGAATGGACTTGCTAAGATTTTTCCCACCCAAGGGAATCGCTAAAGCAGCACCGCTTCACCAATTTACATATATTTCCAGGAATAAATAGGAGTCGACTTTAAATCAAAGTTAAGCAATAAAAAGTAATAATAACAATACAATTGTATCCTCGCAGAGCAATACTTTTTAGCTGCCAGGAACAAAGTCCTCCTTTTGAAAAGGCAATTGAAAGGCAAATAATGAAAAACTAGAAAAAGAAGACCAATGTAAAAGCTTCTAAAAAAAGGGACATTTATATATCATAAGAAATTTATAAGGCATGATGTGTAAGTAAAGGTGGCCATACACAGGCCGATAAAAGCTGCCGACAGACCGAGTCGGCAGCTTATTGGCCCGTGTATGGGGGCCCCCGACAGGCTTCCCCGATGGAGATTTGGCCGAAAGTCGGCCAGATCTCGATTGGATGGGACTAAAAATCCCGTCAGATCGCGGGCGCATCTGTTCGTTGATGCGGTCCCGAGATCTGACCGCCCGTTCGCATTCGCTAGGATCCGATCGTTGGGCCCTAGGGCCCACGATCAGATCAGCCCGATATTGCCCACCTCAGCCCAATATTGACCCAGCAGGCCAGACCAACCCTGGACAAAACTTACCTGTTCATCCATTAAAAGTTGATAAAAATATTTGACCAGGGGTTTCAATACATTAGCACCCCTAAATGGATTCTATAGTAAAGTTTAATCTCCAGGTCGCCACTCCCAGTGAATGGACTTGCTAAGATTTTTCCCACCCAAGGGAATCGTTAAAGCAGCACCAATTTACATATATTTCCAGGAATAAATAGGAGTCGACTTTAAATGAAAGTTAAGCAATAAAAAGTAATAATAACAATACAATTGTATCCTCGCAGAGCAATACTTTTTAGCTGCCAGGAACAAAGTCCTCCTTTTGAAAAGGCAATTGAAAGGCAAATAATGAAAAACTAGAAAAAGAAGACCAATGTAAAAGCTTCTAAAAAAAGGGACATTTATAGATCATAAGAAATTTATAAGGCATGATGTGTAAGTAAAGGTGGCCATACACAGGCCGATAAAAGCTGTAGACAGACCGAGTCGGCAGCTTATTGGCCCGTGTATGGGGGCCCCCGACGGGCTTCCCCGATGGAGATTTGGCCGAAAGTCGGCCAGATCTCGATTGGATGGGACTAAAAATCCCGTCAGATCGCGGGCGCATCTGTTCGTTGATGGGGTCCCGCTATCTGACCGCCCGTTCGCATTCGCTAGGATCCGATCGTTGGGCCCTAGGGCCCACGATCAGATCAGCCCGATATTGCCCACCTCAAGGTGGGCATATCGGAGGGAGATCCGCTCGTTTGGCGACATCGCCAAACGAGCGGATCTCTCCATGTATGGTCACCTTAACACTTTTAGAAATGTCCAATGGGCAGCCTCCAGCTGTTTTAATTTAATTAACTACAACTTCCAGCCTCACCCAGTATCTGTCAGGGGTTGCTCATAGTAGTTTCTAGATTGAAAGTAGAAGTAGACTGCAACTCCAGGGCCTCCATTCCCCAAAGAAAACTGTAACTTCCAGAAGGGAAGTAAAACTTGTATTTTACAAAGGGTCTTACACGAATTGAATGAATGCAGTCAGAGAAGAATAAATCCCCTACAATTTAATGGAATTTTTTTTTAGCCAGTTGATGGTAATTCTCTGTGATTTACTCTAACTTACATACAAGTCATAGACAACTGACTAAAATGGTTGTTTAATTTGATTCACCATTGGAATGAAAATGCATGCTATTCTGATATTTATATTTGCACAATTTATCAGCCTAATAAATTCCATCAAATAATTTAAAAGACCCAATGGAATAAGAATATTTTTAACACAAACAACACCAAGAGAGCTGCTAGTTCCAATATCATTGGAAACATTAGGCTTGTTTAATACATATATCTTTGTTTTACTATAAGCTTTGTGCTGCATTCTTTTGATGATTTCCTTTGTCCTATTCTACTAGTTATGGACTGCACCCATACTCTGGAAATTGCCATATGTGAGTGCCAACAGACTGTATATATGTCTAAAACCACTTTGATATCTAGGAGATATATTGTAAGTATTTATAGGAATTAATATAAAAAGTTGTCCAAATACAGTGGGGTATATTTATCAAAAAGTGAAGTTAGAGACTGCCACAGTCCTCTGTGAGTGAAATTCCGCCACAATCCATTCATTTCTATGGGAATTTGAAAGGCATATTTATCAAAGGATGAACTTTCACTTTCACCCATTGATAAATACTCTTAAAAATCCCATAGAAATTAACGGAGAGTGGCGGAATTTCACTCTAGAGGACTGTGGCGATCTCTAACTTCACTTTTTAAAAAATAAATCCCAGTGTCCCAATAAGGCTATCCAAGTCCCACAGGAGAAAATCATTACATAAATATCTTCCCTTCCTTCCTATGGACCTCACAATAAGGTTCTTCTTGTTTGAAGCATCCACATTATATAATAAATAGGGACCTTTGTTTATAGGTTATACAAAAACATTCTCTCTCAGATGTTATATTTGTTTCTTGTATCAGTAACTTTAATAAATAATTAATAAATACACTTCTCTATTTATCACAATAATTACAAGGATCTCTTAAAATTATATTGGAAGATGCTATACCTGGACCTCCTACATAATATACAGGTATGGGACCTGTTATCCAGAATACTCGGGACCTGGGGTTTTCCGGATAACGGATCTTTTTGTAATTTGGATCTTCATACCTTAAGTCTACTAGAATAATGTATACATTAAATAAACCCAGTAGGCTGGTTTTGCATCCAAAAAGGATTCATTATATCTTAGTTTGGATCAAGTACAAGCTACTGTTTTATTTGATGATAATGGTGTTTATGGGAGACAGCTTTTTCGTAAGTCAGAACTTTCTGGATAACGGGTTTCCAGATAAAGGATCCCCTACCTGTACTCTATATACCAGGGGTCCCCAACCTTTTTTCACCCATGAGCCACATTCAAATGTAAATAGAGTTGGGGAGCAACACAAGCATGAAAAAAGTTCCTGAGTGGATATGATTGGCTATTCAGTTGCACTATGTGGACTGGCAGCCTACAGGAGGCAGTACACATGTTTTAATGCAACTAAAACTTGCCACCAAGCCAAGAATTGAAAATTAAACACCAGCTTAGAGGCAACTGGTAGCAACATTCAAGGGGTTGGAGAGCAACATGTTGCTCACAAGCCACTGGTTGGGGACCACTGCTATAAACCATGCTCTTTAGAAATTGCTTTACATGCTTCATAGTTCCTACTCTTGGATAGCAAAACAAATGGGACTATCCGGAACACAAAGGAATCCACAAGGGCCAAAACATGGGCCCATGGAGATGTGTAATTTTTAAATTCTGCAAATATAGTTTAAACTTTTTCTTGTGGATTCCCTTGAGTGCCGGATAGCCCCATTAGCTACCCTTGTTTCAGATTGCCCCTCCCTGAAGCTGAGGGTCTAGGGCTGGAGCACCTGGACCACTTATTGCACTCATTAAGTTATCAACACTGGCACTGTAGCACCATTTCTCCTCTTTTCCTACTCTTGTATACCATGTTCAACCTTCAGCATTCAGGGTATTATCAGACAGTTACAGTGAACCTCTACAGCCAAAATATATGAGGTCCTTTCCATAGTAGCTTTACTTTCATACTTTAAAGTTCTATATTTAACTGAAAAGCGTTGTTGCTTTTACTAAAAGTATTATGCACAGTGGTAGTGGTGTTTCATTTATATCTTATATGTATGTCATTTCTATCTCCTACAATCAATATACTTTAGAAACTCAGCATATTTTCTTACTAATAATATTTTATATTATAAATACATTTTCGTGCCGGCTCCCCTGCTCCCCCATGCCCCACCACGGCCAGTTAGTCTGTGCCCTCTGCAGTTACAATTACATTTTTATTAACCATAACATGTCTTTCTAACACACCACTTTTGTCATGTTACAGGAAGTTCCAAAAGGAATGTTCCTTGTTTATTCCCCTAGGACACATTCAAATTGCACATCAAATGACTTTATAATCCAATGTACTATAACCTAACAGGAAAAAAAATAAAATCTTGGCATCAGAACAAGAATCTGATTGTATAACTGACCTAAAGGGGAAATGTTGTCCAGGTGGACAGATAGAGAACAAACGTGCCGAGAGAAATAAAGATAAATGGGGGGAAACCCATGCAAACATTTTCCTTTGTGGTAAGGGTGATGGCATATGGGACATTTAGTTGCCCACACTAATCTCTTCTAGCACAGGTGATAAAACATTCCAAAAATACTTTTGCATTAGTGTCAGTGTAAATCTCCACAAAAAAGCCTCTAAAACATTTGAGATTTAGACTAACAATGCAAAGATATTTTTGTACATTTAGTCACCAGCACTGGAGGAGATTTAGCGAGGGCAACAAATCTTACCATCATACCAACAATGTTTCCCTTTGCTTATATCTGATATAGGTTTTGTAAAGTGACAGAAGTATTTTGAGACCCATCTACTAGTGGAAGAAGATTTTATAGTTTGCCATAGAGAATACTTTATGTAATGCAACTTTATGCGGAAAAAGTAACTATATTTATGTTAAAGGCACATTAGTCATTTTAAAGGGGACCCGTCACCCAAATAAATTATTCAAAATCCTATTTTATCACATTAGTCAAGCAAAATGAACTTTAATTACACTATATAAATTACTTGAATCAAAATGATAGCAAGCAGGCAGCAGCCATTTTGTGGACACTGTTATTAAGACAAGCCTTGCATCATCTCAGAATCTTGTTTGTGCACCAAAATGGGGGACACAATGTCCATCCCCATGTCCTGGCTACACAATTAAATGATGAAGAGAATGGGGGAATGTGATGAGAGCAGTGACATCTAGGAAGTGCTGAATGGAAAGTGCCCATGGCATAGAGGAGGGGCAGACAATACTTGATTGACAGCTGAAATTTTTAAATGAGCTTACAACAGCTATGAATGCTTTAATAAAAAAATGAAATTGGATTTCACGTTTAATTTGAAAAGGACTTTTATTATACAGATTTTTGTGTCTGGGTGACAGGTCCACTTTAAACACACCATGAACTGCCAACAGCCCACACTTAATAAAAATAACAGATAATAATAATTTCAGTCACTAAATAAAGAAAAGTCTGACTTTTTAACTACAGGTATGGGATGCGTTCCAGAAAACTCCAAATTACAGGAAGGCCATCTCCTTTTAGACTTAATTTGAATCAATAATTCATATTGAAAATTATTTCCTTTTTTGCTGTATTAATAAAACGACACCACCTGAGGTGGCTTTCACAATGCTGCTCCCCCCCTCGCGCCTACACTTACATATACATCTCTAGAGGGGGTGCGATTCACTTCATTTTGCGCCCAGGGAATTTCCTTCTCCTTTAAAAAACACCATTTATTATTTGTATTTACATAATGAGGTTTTATTAATTACCACAAAGTTCTATAATTTGAATGGTATCAGAGGCCTTATAACAAGTGTCATTATGTAACATATAAACTATAGCAGTTGTTCCAGTTTTTCTATTATATTGTTTATTTGCTTCTGGGCATTAGCAAATTTTGTAACAGGTGAGTTTATTTGGTCAACATTTTATTTTAAAAAATCTATCATAGAATAAGGGACTACTGTGCAATACGAGCATTTTTTAATACATCTCCTAGGCAAAAGTAGCTCCCCTATACAATATATTGGATCTGATTGTCAATGAATATCTGACACCCATCTCCTGCATGAAGAGAGAATGAAAAGAAACAGATGCCGAGAGAGGGATAGTGAAGATAAACTTGATTATTTCAGGAACGGTATAATTAATTGATTATATTTAGAAATCTTCCTGTTTCAGTATGATGAAGCTTATATTACATTTTAATTTTTGCTATAGTTCCCCTTTAATGATTGTAATGATCTTCCATGGAAAATTCCCACAAAATTTAATAAATCTTAAAACAATATTCCTATATGATATAGTGGTTATCTCCAGCTCCAACCATGCACAATTTTCTTGGGAAGGGTGGAAATATTTAGTGCAAAAAATCATAAATGGTGGGATAAAAGAAAAAACATGCCACAAAAGCAAAAGGTGTAGAAAGAATGTGAATGTAATTTATTTTAAAAATAGCTGCAAAAACACAGTGGAAGAGTATTACATCAACTCTTCATTACTAAGTTGCCACCTTTTTTGGAAAAAAATACTGACCTTCCCATTTTTTTTTATCTTTCTTCTCTGTTGATAACATTGGCATTATCATTCTTCTGGTTCAGGCCAGTGAAATACCGGTCAGGTGGCAACCCTGTTCATAACTAGCTGGCTATAATATCACATAAAGTATGAGGGCAAAATATCTGTATTGGCACACTTTCCTGTGACAATCACAGATGCAGAACAATTAAATATACATCCCATAATTTTAATATAAAATGACTGGTAGCAAGTCAGAGGCTATTTTTATTTCTGCTGATTGTTGTGGAACTTAAACCCCCTGATGTGTGATAGTTAGTGATGGGCGAATTTATTCGCCAGGTGCGAATCTCCGCGTTTCACTGCCGGCTAATAAATTCACAAAACTGCCGCGAAAATTTGCCCCCACACCCATTGGCTTTAATTGACTTTTATGCAATTGGAAAAAAATGGCATGCGTCAAATTAACGCCAGCGTCAAAGTTATCGCCACGTTTCACAAATTTTTTGCCCATCACTAGTCGTAGTCTTAACACTTTTTATGTTATGAATAAAAAACCTGTTTCTGATGTTAATTGGTATTAGCAGTAATTGTGGAGTCATAACACAAAAGGTAAAGAACTGCAACTGCATTAAAAAGCACAGGTGGCTGCTGTGGAATGGCCGTCTAACGTGTTTCGGGAACACCCCTTAATCATAGGCCTATATTAAGGGGTGTTCCCAAAATGTGTTAGGAGTCCATTCCACAGCAGCCACCTGTGCTTTTTAATGTATTAATAAATAGTGATTCTTACTTTACGAGGAAGTGTGCCCTACATTTTTTTGTCTTGTATGTAAGTGTGTATGTATAACTCTATTTGTAATAGCGACAAGAATTCACCGGCACACAAGTAATGCCGGTTAAACCTTGCTTAAGATTTATTGCAACATGCAACGTTTCGGGGTTTCATGCTTGACAAAGGGGGTAACCCCCGAAACGTTGCATGCTGCAATAAATCTTAAGCAAGGTTTAACCTGCTTGCATTACCTGTGTGCCGGTGAATTCTTGTCGCTATTGGATAGTGAGGTTGCCGTTTCCTCCATTTCGCTGTGCAGGGGATCCTTTTTTGGTGAAGGCCAGGGTGTGCGATAGTGATGTGTGGGTCGAGAATTTCTCAACCCCCGACCCTAACCCGCCCGCTCCCTACCCGCACCCGACCCGGGCCCGCTGCTCCCCTTTATTTATAGACCAGCGCCTGCCCCGCAGAGACATCACAAAAGGGGCAGGGTAAGGCGGCAGTACTAGGTGCGCGACCTGCGCATTTTGTCCAGGGGTCGGGTAAACCCACGGGCCTCGGGTCGGCCCGCACATCACTAGTGTGCGAGTGCTTTTGGACTGTTCTAACTTTATTTGTAAAACACTGTTAAGGAGCCGCAGCACCGTACAATGCATAAAAGTACAATGTAAATAAAAGTACAATATATATATAAAAGTACACACACAGGGAGGACAAGTCAGACAATAAATAAATTTCATAGAATTTACAGTGGGTGGGAACCTGTTATATTTGGCTGAAATTACTGTTACCATTGCTGCCAGTTAGAAGTGTTTGGATGATAAGATAGCTAGCTAGCTCATAACATCAGTTTATAGCATTCATTTAAAGGTGGCAGATTACACACTCTAAATTCCCTATACGTCACACCCTCCCATAAAATGAGTCAGCTTTGTGGAACTGCCATTTATTCTTGAGGTGGTATTTGACCTACACTGCAGCATTACTTTATAGGCAGGTATACATGTAATCTTCCCAGCACAGCCGCAAAAAAACAGCTGCTCCATTTTCAGTTAGGGACATAATGTCTTTTGGAAAAGGGTAAGTAAGACTATAAGCTGAGGTCCTATGATTACTTTCAAATCTGAACAGACATGAATAGTTCTCAGTGATACTGTAGGGGGAAGGTAGGAATAAATACAGTGGAGTTAAATACTGATCTCCTTTGCCTATTCATCAGCCAGAAGGATACAGGTAGCATGGAGACAGGGCATTGTTTTATCACCATCATCATGCTTGACAAACACTGCATCGCACTCCGCACTAAACACTTAAATTAGTCCTGTGTGCAATTGGATTTTGTTGTTTTCTTGAACATCACCCCCATAAAGTGGAGATTAGAGATGCATTGTTGTGACTTGGGTTTAACAGTGGCTGCGCAATTCCAGTTAAAACCGCACTTACTTTCTTGGCCCGCTCGTCCTTTAGGTGCACGTCTTTGAGCCTGTTCACAACAGCTCCCCCGTAGTGTACAAATGTATATCTATTGACAGCACTCCAATTTCTTTTAAAACCGCCTTTAATGATTGCAGTTATTTGCATAGCAGAACAGCAACAGGATGCAACGTTTCGAGTGGCACTCCACTCTTTGTCAAGCAAAGGCATTAAAGACGGTTTTAAAAGAAATTGGAGTGCTGTCAATGGATATACATTTAACAGTGGCTACCACAGAACAAATTTAGAAATATAATTTTGGTAAACTGGACAAATACAAATTCTTTAAACAATACCCCCACACACACATTTGTAGTGGTACATTTTATGGTATACATTCCATTGATTGGGTTTTTTTGCCTCCTCTTTCTATTTCAGGCAATATAGTCCATTGTTCTGCATGAGGTCAAGGAGTCAGGCTTGTTTTAAACATACTAAAGTATTTAATTTAAACAATATCCATGTATTTTTCTGTGAAAAACAATGCAAGTTGTCACATGAAGTGTTGCACATAAAAATGTCAATTTAATTCAAATGGAAAGGAGTTGTTATGCTGTTTAATGAATATCTGAAAATATCAATGGGTAAGGTGATAGTTTTGGTCCTATGCATATGACTGGCTGCAGTTCATTAATGAGAGGCCCAATCAACAAGCAATTTCTGCATGTTTGAGTGTGTGATGGATAAAGTTGTTTTTTACTGGCAATGAGCTCAATATTTTTAGCAAAATTGTTGTTCTGGTTAACATAAATTGGTTATTTAAGCAAAAAAAAAATATAGTGATGTGAACAGAGCTGCTGGTGAAACTGCACTTTACTTTGGAATGTGGGTATCAAATGTCTGGCCCAGGCAGCAAGCAATATATTTTAGTTACAATGAACAAAGAAAGCAGGGGAACCACAGCCTGAGATAAGTGAGGTGAGCGGATTCCTCTGTTCACGGATTGCATTCCACTGTTAAGACTCAACTGTTCTCCTTTGGAGATAAGCCTGCACAAACAGTCATTAGGCATCAGAAAGGAATGGCAGTCAATTGAAATCAAAGTGTTCAAGTGGAAATGTATAGTTGGTATGGAAACTTTGGCTAACAATATTCTAAATGTAAACTTTGGCAGGTATTGTATAGTGACCATGCTGGGGAAGGTGAAGATGATAAAGTTCATTAGGTTCACAAGATGCCCCATTCACTGGATAGTTGTTGAGGTGAGGGAAATGGCACACAGTGTGTAGTCAATAGTTTATCACCTACACAATTTCCAGCTCAGCAGGCGGGTGGTAAAATGTTTGAAATTGCCTGTTGCCAGTCCACTGAAAAACACCCTGTATAAACAAACCCCTCGCTTCCCTGGGCTAAAGCCTTTGTTAGAGGGCTAAAGCCTTTGATAGAGGTCTTCTCGGTGGACTGATGGTTTGTTCTGATTTTTGCAATATTTAATGCAAACATTGATATTTATTAATTAATGTAATAGGCAACATAAGTATTTTTAGAACAAGCCATATTCATTGAACTTAAAAGAGGTTAAAGTTCCCCTTTGGTACACTATAAATTTATATTGAATATTAAAGACTCAGCAATTAATTGCCTGTTTAAAGGGATACTGTCATGGGAAATTTCTTTTTTTTCAAAATGAATCAGTTAATAGTGCTGCTCCAGCAGAATTCTGCACTGAAATCCATTTCTCAAAAGAGCAAACAGATTTTTTTATATTCAATTTTGAAATCTGACATGGGGCTAGACATATTGTCAATTTCCCAGCTGCCCCAAGTCATGTGACTTGTGCTCTGATAAACTTCAATCACTCTTTACTGCTGTACTGCAAGTTGGAGTGATATCACTCCCCTCCCTTTTTCCCCCAGCAGCCAAACAAAAGAACAATGGGAAGGTAACCAGATAGCAGCTCCCTAACACAAGATAACAGCTGCCTGGTAGATCTAAGAACAACACTCAATAGTAAAAACCCATGTCCCACTGAGACACATTCAGTTACATTGAGAAGGAAAAACAGCAGCCTGCCAGAAAGCATTTCTCTCCTGAAGTGCAGGCACAAGTTACATGACATGGGGCAGCTGGGTAATTGACAAAATGTCTAGCCCCATGTCAGATTTCAAAATTGAATATAAAATAATCTGTTTGCTCTTTTGAGAAATGGATTTCAGTGCAGAATTCTGCTGGAGCAGCACTATTAACTGATTAATTTTGAAAATTTTTTTTTTTTCCCATGACAGTATCCCTTTAAGTATCAATGTTAAAAGCTCTCAGAAGGGACTTTTGTAAGTATCTGAATGATTGCAGGGCACCTTTATAGACACTGTCCTGGCTAGGCCTTCCCTTTGTTCCCAGAGGCTATTCACTATACTAACAAAGTTGCCTCAAAAGTCATGAAGAATATTTGTGTTACCAGAGCTAGAGTTTCCTTACTCTTAAGGTGGCCATACACAAGCTGATTTGGGTCCTGACCATTTCAGCAGCTTATCTGCCCCTGTATGGGGGCCCTCTTATGGGCCCACCCAACTAATATCTTGGCAAAAAACATCCAGATGTTAATCAGGCAGGTTTGGTTTTCCCGTTGGATAAAGTGCCTCATTATGGCTTAGTTGATGCTGTTCTCACTCCAATGGCTCCTATTCCTGCTGTTGTAATCCGATCGTTTGACTCTAGGGCCAATAATCAAATTAAGCCCAATATCTCTTACCTTACGCTGGCATATTGGAGGAAATATAGTGTATGGCCACCTTTAGTTCCTAAAACTAGTGTGAGCACCAGGGTAGTTGTTCCTGCATTCCTCCCACTTACAGTGCAAAAATTGTAAGTCTTTAACACCAAAAAATTAAAGGAACCCCTTACTTCACTAATACAACTCGGGTAGCCTTACAGGGCTGTAGCAGATATTAGATTTTAGATACATCTTTCATAATGTATGTATTATGTATTTTGCTAATAAATAAAGGGTCAAATGTAATTTATGGCTCTACATTTAAATCATTCAAAACCTAAGGGCAGGGGTGCCCAAACTTTTTGCAACTAGGGCCAGATTTGGTGAGGTGAAAATGTGTGGGGGCCGACCATTCAGCCCGACATTCTTTGAACCATTAACATTAAATTACAGGAATCGAGTAACTGTAGCAGTAATATCTGGGCACATTAGTGAAATGATCTGCCACTTGGTCTATACTGCTGCCTGTGTGCTGAAGGTGTTAGTAATAGACATGTACTGGAACGTAGTGACGCCATACTTCTTTAGTTTATTGTACTGGCACGTCAGTACGTCTATAGACACCTTCAGCCCTAAAGAAGTGAAAACAGCACGTCTCTACATGCCTATGTGTCTATTACTAACAGCTTCAGCACACAGGCAGCAGTATAGACCAAGTGGCAGATCATTTCACTAATGTGCCCAGATATTACTGCTATGAGATTCCTGATCGCACTGTGTTGGGGGGCCTAATTATTATTAATTTCATGATGGAGGCTGAGGGCCGGTGTAAAAAAGAAAAAGGGCCTGCAATTGGCCCCCGGGCTGCATTTTGGACATGCCTGCCTAAGGGAAATCAATATCAATTACAAGGTTAGCTTTGGGGTATTTCCATATGTTTTGTCACATGCCCATGAGCACAAAATGCCACGTAAGACAGAATGCCTTAGGGTTCATTCTTGACTCTGAAGAGTGCAAGAGCACTCCCCTTAATGCTTATTCCTGAAGAAATTGTGTCCCACTTTTAAATACAGAGAACAGCATCATAACATGTGTTACGGTCCTTAGGGCTGGTGGTAAGGACAGGGCCCTGATGCGGGCTGCATATCCTGCTGCTCCATACCTTGTGCCTCTGAATGGGGCACAAGGTACGGGGTGGGATGGGGGATGCCTAGGTTCCTACCCACCTGCCCATATTGAATGGAGAGCTGTCTAACAGAGGCAGCATTCCATTCAAAGTCTTTTTTTGCACTTGACACACTGCGTGGGGCATTGTGAATAACCCCTCTTGTGTGCAAATGCCCTAACACTACTGACCATTAATTACACTTTTCTCAGATTCATTCAACACTATGAGATAAAAGAAAATTAAATGTAACCGTCATAATGATTGTTGCAGTGGGGACACAATGATGTATTCTATTGTATGGCTTAGTCAGGAATATTGACCGAACATTAATGTATTTGGCAATGAGTTTTAAATCAAAGGGTTTTTAATATATGAATAAATATATTTTGACAGTGCGGTTGTATATATCAATGTCTCCATTTGAATGATGTAATTTTTTTCAGGGTCAGATATTTGCAAATTGCTGAGAAATATTCAGTACTTTCATCCAGAAATGTCATGGCCCATGTGCCCATTTGCTGCTAACTAGCATATTGTTCGTACATTAGAGAACTTGCCTGAGAACACATATGCCCGGGAAAGCATTTGCAGGAGATTAGTTGCCCACATTAGAACAGATATATAATGAGTAACTAATCTTTTATTGTGCCATAGCCCTAAAAGGACAGTGTGCCACTAACTTAAAGGAAAAACGGTTTATTATAGGTTATTTGGTAGGAAATGTTTCAGAACAACCCAAGCTCTAGTGCCAGGTGAACCTCAGGTATATTTGTTCATTACTATAATGTTATCTGCGGATTATATATTTTATCAGTGACTGGCCTGGGAAGAGTGACAGCAGGTCTACATTTTATACTCCTAGATATTACATTATACCGAGAAAGGTGCATTTCCAAGATAAGAACAACTAACAGAAGACAAATGAGCGTTCTGCTTAGTTCCCTTTTCTAATGACAGACAATATTGCAGTGCAACATATGGCTGTTCATTCTGGCAGGATTTCAAAATGGATATTGCTTTTACTATAATTTACAGACCAGTATGTTTTGTTATTTGACCTCACCAACACTATCAGAAATTAAGCCTTACTTATCAGAATCAAAAACAAAGAGGAGAACAGGGAAACACAGCCATTGTAACACTGACACCATTACTGATGTTTAAAATTTAAAGTTCCATTGTTTGAGTATGGCTACTGAAATATAAAAAGATTGGATTTTAATCAAACTGCAAATTATAGATTAGACAGTAAGACAGACAGAGAGATCATCACAGATGATGTCACCACCAAGTATGACTGCCAGCTTGCCATCATACAGCAGACACATTTATAACTATATTATATCCCCATACTACACGGCTAATTAGCAATGAATTGAGGTGCAGACTGAACTGCTTTGTATGCAGCAACACAGTATAGATTTTAACTAATTGCTAATATAAATCTAGCTTGTCAGTTTTTATGTGTCCAGTTTTACATGGGCAAAGTTGCAACTGTAGCTTTCTAAAGTAGTTTTACCAGATAAAGAAAAAATTGAGCACATATTTTTTCCTTGATGGGATTTTTCTTACCAATTACGTCTTTCCTTCAAACATACTAAATAAAAAGCTTGCCAGGTTTTAGTTGAACATTATTTAAAAAAAACACAAGTGTGATTAAGAACACTATTGCATTTCTTTACCAGACTGTTACTGTTAAATAATAATAAATCAGCCTTTAATTGTATGCCTAGCTTTTAATCACAAAACATACAAGGCATTGTGGAATTGGAACTGTAGGAAAGCCCTGTACCAATACACTATGGTAATCATTTGAGTAGTCAGGGAAAGCAGACGAGAGAATTATAAGAGACAGACTGAAACTGCTTTCAGTTGCTATTACATTTACAAATACATAACAGACAATGTCTAATTAACACATATTTGCAAAGTTGCTTAGAATTAGATTTTCTTTCATTAATCAAAAAAAGAGTTTTCAAGTGGATGTCCCATTTAAAATGTGAGTTTTTTCCTCTTTTAAATCAGAAGCAGTGAAAGACCAACACTGTTCATTGTTTCAGATATAGATAATTACAGTGCAGTAAGATAATAGGAACAGTGACACAAGCACCTCAAGTCATTTGAATGGTATTTAATTATCATTCATGGGAAGTTAGTTAATGTATTGCCAAAGGGGCAAGATGTTGCAGTTTCCGTCTGATAGCTGTGGCTATGTACTGTTCTGGAATTGTTTAACTGCTCAGTTGTGTTGTCAGATATTTCTAACTGCAAGCACGCAGACACAAATGAATGACTCTGTTTGCATAGTTCAAATGCATATAAATCCCCATATTGTTGTATTCAGACAATAGTACAATCATCAAGTCAGTGAGAACTGATTTGAATTCTTGGGAGACACTTGCGCTTCCAATGCACAGATAAATGTATTGAGAAAGTGGGTGGGGTAAATAAATGCAATTGTGGCCATGTAATGATGGTTCAGGGTGTGTATTAGCCATTGAACCTTCACATAAAAATACCTAGTCGAAGGTGTTATCTGTAGAAACTATAAAAGTGTGCAAAGGACTATGCATTAGTCATTGTTCAACGAGTAAAGCTGGAGATACACAGGACAATAAAAGTTGCTGTCTCTGTCCCTCCAGACTGAGTCAGCAGTTTATTGGTTAAATATAAATAAAATTGCTTAAATTTACCATATACTGTATCAAAAAGTCACCCTAGGCCCAGTTGTATGATTCAAAACTTAGCCCCTTGGCCATTGGTCAGATCAAACAAACATAAAAGAAGGGGAGCGTGATGAAGTGCTCCATCACCCTTGAAAAAGTCGGGACACGATGAAACACATTGGGAACAGATTTAACAGACTTTATTGATGAACAATCATTTTCTTCTAAATTCTTCTAAATTGTAAGTGCAATATATCTTTGTTTGAGTAAAGGTGCTGATACAATTTTACACGATGGAAGAGTGCCCCTTCTTTTATGTTTATTTGTAGACTTTGCCTGCTTGGGACCAGCAGATTAAGGAGGCAGCATCCCATGTGGAACATTTGTTGGAGTTGTTGGATCATTTCCTTTTAACCCTTGGAGTATTGAACATTTGTATTTGACCTTCAGAGCATTTCGACTGGGCCTTAAACCAGTTTTCTCTTATATACATCAATGATCAGATCAGTCCGATTTGGTGTAGTGTGGCCAAATCTAGCAGAAATCTGTTTGTTTGGCATCCTCTCCAAACAAACGATTCTTGCTGTTTAGGACCACCTTTAGAGATTCATGGTGACAAACAATGTTTTTTTTTCAGGTAACTAGGTAGAATATGGAAACATATTTATGTTTTTGAATTAGTAGACATGGTGCATTGGCAGATCAAACCTGCCCAATTCCCAAACTGATCAATGGATGTTGACCAGTATCAACAGGTCACAAATAATTATACAATAATTATACAAAATGATTGGTATGGTCAGCATTAGTTCTCAAAATTAACTCAAGCATACCTTTTTTCCATCATACAGATTTGACTACTAGAACACCACGTTACCATCACTCTTTGGGAGTGGTTTTCTAACCGGTATGGCTGCTTCTGTTCATTCCTATGGTAGTATAGTGTTACTTCTGGCCCAACCAGTGGTATTCATTAAAAAAAAAAAACAGAAAAACAAATTATGTAAACTGGATCACCACTAAAGAATGAAAAGCCTGCTGGGAACTTACTTCCATGTCACAAGTTAAAGAGATGTTCTAATTCCACAGGCAACTTTTCCTAATGAAAGTTGCAGTGTTAAAATATGCAATAACCTTGTATGTGAGTACTGCAATAATTGTTTATACCCACTCTCATAACTCTCTTTTAATTGGCCTTCCCCACCAGAGACTGTCACCTCTCCATATATAATGAACATTGCAGCGAGGCTCATACACCACAGTAACCGCTCCTCCTCTGCCATGCTACTCTGTCAATCCCTGCACTGGCTTCCACTACCTTTCAGAATTAAATTCCAATTAATGACCCGGACATTCAAAGCACTTCATAACTCTGCCCCACCCTACATCTGTGACCTCATCTCTATATACTCACCCAACCGCTTACTGCGATCCTCTACTGACCTGCTACTCAACTCTTCTCTCATTACCTCCTCACATGCTCGCATTCAAGACTTTGCAAGGGCTGCACCCCACCTTTTGTACCGCTATTGCTTGTGATGTATGTAACTCCATATGTTCAATTCATGTGATTTAGTTGTATAAACACATTTACTTTACAGCACTTTACTTTACTTTATTTGCTGGCGCTATATAAATACGTTAATAATAATAATACTCATATAAATTCTGTTTACATAAATATGTGTTTAATTGATGGAAAATGTCATTCTGTGCTGGTCCATTCTTTATAAATTCTGGAATCAGTGGAGTCCCTTACTGAATACGAATAAATACCACAAGGTACGAAATGCGTAGAGCAATAATTCATCGCGTTTGTATATTTTTAACATATTGGCATAAATAAACGTGGTGATTTATAGTAGGATATAGGGTAAATTGCAAGATATATTTTTTTTAAGTAACAGAACCAGTAACCTAACTAGAGGGGGGCAGGTCCTGGCGCGGGACGTGCAGCCGGGCCCCCCCCTCCGTGCACCATGTTCTGCTGCTGGAGTCAGTGGCGCGCGAGCTGCCGGGGGGCCCTGAGGGGGTGCAGGCCCTGGCCCAATCACACCCCCTGCTCCCCCGGTAGTTACGCCACTGAACAGAACAAAAAACAATCTCCTAGTGAAATGTTATTTCCTAACAATGAAAGTAATTAGGCAAATGACCATTAATTCATTGTAGTACACAAGAGAATTCATATTTACATTTCTTTCAGGAGTACTAACATCCTGGAATCCACTAAACCACATTCTGTGTCTTCAGCTATGTATTATGAGAACTGGAATAAAAGGCATTCAGGAAAGAGCTTTGGTGCCTTTCATCAATGTGTGAACTGAAATGGCCACCAGTAACTATTTCCCTGTATGACAATGGAGACCATTTAACACAACTGTGCCAGATGCACACAGAGTGACTGGACAGGGAGACATCAGACATGCATGTATTTGTTACATATGCATTCATCATCTATGCTAAAAAATTGAGTATGTTTTCTACTATTTTAAGCATTATTTTTTACTATTGTGGATTTAAAAATAAATCAAA
This sequence comes from Xenopus petersii, assembly GCA_038501925.1. Taxonomy (NCBI): domain Eukaryota; kingdom Metazoa; phylum Chordata; class Amphibia; order Anura; family Pipidae; genus Xenopus; species Xenopus petersii. Next base: position 88,586,053 of record CM076678.1, read on the forward strand.
ATACACCACAGGCAAAAGTGCAAGTCACCATGTGCAGAATTTTCTTGACAAATGTACTGAAATTACACCAAATGTTTAGTTTATTTGTACACAGCACTTTCCTGCCAGAAGGGTCTACAATAAAGCATTTTCCATTTAGATGACTGGAAGGACTGTGGCCCAAGTACCACTAGTGGGTAGCTGATGCCATGTTACCACCACCTACTTGAAACTGGTGTTAGTCATTGTATCCCACGGTAAGATTATTTAAAGTCTATAAAATGTGTGCTGCAAAAAGCAGTTAAAATTTACTATCAAACATGCAACAGAGCAATTTTAATATAATCCTCTTGATTTTATATAATTAATAATAATAATAAATAAATAAACTAAACAAAAATAAATTATATATAATATTTTATATAATTGGCTTTCAATATACTTCTCTTGATTTCACAAACCATTCTAAAGAGATGAGGTTTACAAAATCAATATAACACTGGGATGCTCTAAAGCCGATTCTTCCATCCAATTATTTGGATATTTTAAGCTGCCAGAACAATTTCATGGAAAATTGTTTTATCCAAAGGCTTTCACTTGTTCAAACCTGTTAAGCGTTGGCTACTACCCATGACACTCACAGCAGGAACTTGGTGGGCAGCAGGCAACAGTGAAAAGAAATTAAGCTGCAACCCAGGAAAAGCTTTGTTGGGGAACATTTTTGTTGGAATAGCTGTGTATGATGCATTCAGAATACTTTCAGGCTAGAAGCCTAATTATTCATCCATAAGAGAGAGCTAGGTAAATAATTTGCTAACTTCATGTGATATGCTTAAATGTAATTTAATGGTGTGGAGTCAACAGGGTTAGAATCTTCATAAAACACAAAACTGTATTTGCAGGAATGGCATTTGCCTTATTATCTAATAATACTATTTGTATAAATAGTTATAGCCTTTTAAAGAAGAACGACATACACAATAAAATGTATTTTACTTTCTCCTTCTAGTAAAGCTACTTTTAATTTTATTGCCTCACCCGGCATGATACAAAGTGCCTAACAAAGAAAAACACCTTTTATCAACAGAAGGGAAATAGTTTTTATGCTGCATATTGTTCTAACGACTGATTTTTTTTCTATGCTTCAGAATTGCTGTTAGTTTTTCAATTTTTATAAGGGCCAATGAGCATATGCTAAACATTTGTATATAAGGAACACTTTATATAACCATCTTGTTAAATAATGAAGTCTTATGGTAAAACTACATGGCCGATTAGCCCTTAAAACTTCCAAACCCAGCTACTATCACCATAAAATTTTTGCCAATGAGATTGTGCCAGTGGTACTCTCCAACCATCTGTCATGGATGATTCAGTGTGGTTACTGCATTGCTTATAGGTAGATAGCTTTATATGTTATGTATATATTTTAAACAATGTGCATGTGCACGAATGCCCAATAAACTTCTATAGAAGCCTCTGAGTTTCCTTAAAATTGTGCATATGCACAATAACCATCTAGCATTACCCTTTCTTTATCAATCCAGCATGGCACACATCCCTGAACTGCATAGAAGATGAAGCACATTATGTTGTTTGCAACATGTGTACCCTCCTTATCCCTAGACAGATAAATCAAGGGACCTGGATATATCTCAGTTGCTCAAAACTTTGATACCCAGTGAAAGCTGACCTTGTAGTTTGTGAGGGTTGCTTACGTCAAACGGCAATGGAAAAAGTTAGGTAGGGGTAGAACAGATATCTTGCTAACTGCTTTGCTAGGTACATGTGAGACACTCTGGAAAGCTTTGCAAAAAGGCATTGCTAGTTTGGCTAAACTTTATTACTGGATAGTATTAGATAAAGCAGAAACCCTGAATGGCAATAACTTTTCAAAACTGTTTGTTTAGAGTATTAATTAGGATAGTTTCCAATCCCAGTGATGTGCCGGATTCTAAAAAGTGTTGGAACCACATGAGCCACCAGAAGTTTCTGACCTGGTTTGAAACATTGATGGAGACCAGGCTTGGACTGGGATAGAATATAGGCATTGGCATTTCAAATACACAGATGATATTGAATCATCCTTCCGAGTCCTACCCGAAGGCATGGGCTCCGTTGCCCAAGCTGTTCCCAGCTACCGCCAGCGAACAGCTCGAACGGGTGGGTCCCCCTTCGCCGAAGCTAGGGAGGGCCCACCACCCCGCCCCCCCGAAGGGGTTTGGGGACGTTTGGACTCCCCTTCGCCGAAGCTAGGGGGAGTCCCGTCTACCCTGGGTTCTGCCGAAGCTTCCCCCAGGGCGTGTCATGGCCTGCGAGTCCAGCCAAAAGACCGTGACCCCATCCAGGGTGCTCAAACCAGACACAAAAAAAGGTGCTGGAGTGGGCGGTGCAAGGCCATTGGTTGCCTTTTGCAAGGCTCTGGTTGGCAGCCAGAAAAAGAAAAGACTTCCCGCCCGCCTAATGGCAGGGGCAAAGGAAGTGAAGCTTGGTTAAGCATGGGTGCATGTGCATCTCCCCCGACTCAAAAGGCAAGTCAGGGGCCACCCTCATGGGAGCACAGCGGCCCAGCTTTCATCAAGCTTCCGCTTGCCAGCCTAGTCCAGAGGACCAATGGTTTCTCCGTTCTTCAGATAGGATCATTAGAACAGATACTCCTCATTGGTCTTGCCAGCCAGAGGACCAAGTGGTTCCAAAGGTACTACACTTGATCTTAGCCAAAAGGCCGAGAAGCGATCAAATACACAGATGCCCAAACAGCCCCCACCAGCCTAATAAATAGTGACTTTCTACAGCATCAGACAGCAGCCCCTCTGTCATTTGCCAGAATCCACATATTGTTAGTTCGAGACTGATGGGGAGAGTCAGGTGTGCTACCACATTATTATGTGTAAGTAAAATAGGCCCTTTGTGTTCTGTGTTTTGTATGCAATTATATAAACTGTAAAGGCATATATAAAAAGTAATTCACATTACTGCTTTAAATGAAACGTCAGTGTAATTTGCAGTGAGTATTTTCATTCAAATTTGATGCAAATGTTGCACATATCTGTGAAATAATATGCAAATCCCTCCAATGTGATATATCTATAGTTTTTTTTCTTCTATGTTTAGGCCTTTTACTTTGTTTAAAATAATATTTTTAATTCAAGCCTTTAGATTTATGCTTTTATTTTGCTTACAGTAAAAATTAACTGTGTGATATTGCCTATGGGCAAAGCTGCCCTGAGCCTACTAACCAACGATATGGCAAAAGAGTATAATTACTAGGTTCAAATGGGTTTTCATATAATATTTTATACTGACTGAGAACAGAAATTGCTTTCTGACACTGGGAATATTCCGCTTCTGTACATATAGTTTCAGTTTTAAAATTTTGGGCCATTTCCAGCAACATAAATTTACTGATACAATGTTCAAAATACGGGTTGTCCCTTTGAAATTAGAAATATTTGGCAGCTAGAAATTGTAAATACTTGCCAAGATTCTGGTTTATATGCAAGTGTGTGTTGAATAGCACTGTTCTATATTATAAATGTATGTGGCTGCATTGATTAGCACTGTGTACAGGGCGTGACGCACAGTGTATTTTATACAATTACCAATTTAAAGGAGAATGCTGACCTGGGCCATAACCTATATCTTGGCAGTAATATATACATGTGACATCACAGGAGATACCAACCAGGAAGTGACTCAGACCACCAGAAGCTGCTCTTGTAGAAAAAGTCAGGCTGTCTGGAATTACAGTGCTGTGGGTTGTGTGGCTATGGGGATGTCTCTTATTGTGATTCTGTTCACCAGATGCTGATTGCTTTTAGCACATCATAACTATTTGCATTCATAAAAGGACCTTCTCCCAGGATGGATAACAAATAACATCTGCTCTGTCAGACTCACCAATCACTTACAGACAGAGCAGATACTTAGACACAGCAATTTAACCCTTCTGTAACCCTTCTTTTATAGTATTCCACTCTGATAAATATAAATATGGAGTCATATTGTGCTACATTTTTTCTAGGAACGTAACACACACTCTCAATAGCCATACCAAATTGTATCATTTTAATTTAAAGTGTGTTCACCTCTGGTTGATTATTTCTATATTATGAAGTGTAAAAAATGCTTTTTCATGTTAATAATTTGCTTCCAGTAATAAAAAAAACAACAATTCATTCCAACTGCTGGACTAAGATACAATAAAGCATATTCATTGTGCCAGTGCCATACTGTCTCCGCTCTGGACTGTACACTTATGATGCCTTTGTGAGAAACTGGCTTTTTTAGTTGGGTAAGGGAACCCCACAATGTATTTTTAATCATGTTTGATAGGGTTTATCAAACAGTGGCCAGGCAAATTTCACTCCTACAGTCACACATAGCTGTTCCTGCCAAATTGCTTGCTATAGCCCACTCTAGTGTCTGCACTAACAGCCACTGTGTCACCTTGTGTGCAGAAACACAGACTGGATTTTGGTGCAGAAATGTATACTTTAGTCTCTTTACTTTTGAGTTGAAGGTACTAAGACCTATAGCAGACATAGGGGCAGATTCACTAAAGGGCGAAGTGCCCGTCGCTAGCTAAAATTCTGTAGAAATCCAATCCGCAGGGACATCGCCAATTTACTAACAGGCGTATACGACAATTCAATAGCGAACAGGACTGTAGCTAGCGTACATTGGCACTCTATGGACAGGTGACTTTTCACTCAGGTGAATTGTCTTTGATCCGCAAATTCAAATGCAGATTTTACTGAAGGTTACCTCTTTCACCAGAGTTGACTTTGCCACCTCAGACCAGACGAACTGTTAAGCTAGATCTTCCTCTCTCTTATGTCAGTCACATCATATCCTGTCTGCCAAAAATGCATTAAAGTTTAAAAAACGCTGGCGACTTTTCCTTTTTTTAAGCGGGATTGCCTTCAAAAGTCCTACCTTAAAGGAAAACTATACCCCCAAAATGAACACTTAAGCAACAGATAGTTCATATCATATTAAGTGGCATATTAAAGAATTTTACCAAACTGGAATATATATTTAAGTAAATATTGCCCTTTTACATCTCTTGCCTTGAGCCACCATTTCGTGATGGTCTCTGTGCTGCCTCAGAGATCACCTGACCAGAAATACTTCAACTCTAACTGTAACGGGAAGAAATGAGGAAGCAAAAGACACAACTCTGTCTGTTAATTGGCTCTTGTGACCTAACATACAGTACAGTGAATCCTACGATCCCAGGGGGCGGCCCTTATTTTTTAAAATGGCAATTTTCTATTTATGATTACCCATTGGCACATACTACTAGAAAAGTATATTATTATGAAAATGGTTTATTTACATGAAGCAGGATTTTACATATGAGCTGTTTTATGCAATATCTTTTTATAGAGACCTACATTGTTTGGGGGGTATAGTTTTCCTTTAAACAGAACATATGGAACATTCATTTTACAGTGGGCTCGTGTGTAGGGCATAATATTAACTCTTTTGTCGTTATTAAGGTTCCTAAGACATTTGTAATTAAAAGTGGTAACTTCAAGCATTTGCACCAACGTTTCTAATAAAGAAGTCCAAACAGCTTTAATGTACCCACCCTATTCAAATTGACCTAAGCTAAGCTAAGATCGCGAGCTAATTTTCGCTAGGCACAAACGAATACTAGCGAATCTTTGCTATGAAATGCTCCAACTGGCAATTAATGCTAGCGAAAAATCTGCAGCGTTCGGCGCTTAGAACGCAACTTCGCACATTAGTGAATTAGCGTAGTGGTAGCGAATTTGCGCATGCCAAAGTGATGCGAGGTGTGCGAAGTGGTCGCTGGCGACAATTCCCCCTTAATGAATCTACCCCATTTTATTTTGACTGTAGTTGTAGAACTCAGTAGTAGTAATCACCAATATTATGTATGCATTCAACCTGCTTGTACTCCATAGACAGGAAACACTGAAGCATTTGCATATTAAGGCTATGTCTGTGTGTATATGTATAGTGTAAACCAGCACGTTTGCGTTGATGTTATAAACACAGTAGAAGGTGTCAGGACGATCATTTGTTCCTAGCAGGTGATCTACATGGGCATGTGCTGATTTAAATGAAATATGTTTGTATATTTGTTGAGCTCATGATTGTATTGGGGCAAATTTATAATCACTTACCAGAATGATTAATATGCCACCTAACCAATCCAATCATTTAGGCATGCGTGTAATGACTAGATCTGGGCATAACATGACGACTTTGGCTACAAATGTTCACAACCAAAATGGCCACGGATCTGCCTTTTTTGGCTATCATGACAAACAGCAGATCTGCTCAACTGAAGTCAGCTTAAAGCTTTTTTATAGCATACTTCACAGGGGGGAACCAGTGTGCTCATAAGTCTGTTCCTAGTTTGTACATAAGAAAGGTTTCACAGTATGAGTTGCATTCTCTGTAATTTGGTTGATTTTTTTGACAATTTGAATAATTTAACATTAATGTTGGAAAGATATATAACATTGTTGCCAGAAGGTTGTGGAAAGTAGCTATTATTACCATTATGCTAGTATATTCAAGCCACTTAAGAAGTGGTCATGCTGATGCACTTTGTCTGTCACTTGATTCTGCCAACCCTCCTCTTACTATTCCAGCACGGCAGCACAAGGGGCTTTCTGTTCAGCACATAACCTATTGCCTTAGGCTTGTCATTAGACACAAGTTATACACAAAACTAGTAAGAACCAAACATTTTCATCTTAACTGGTACCAGTTTGCTACCCTATTTTTTGCCTCAGACAAGGCACTTAATTTAACTCATGGCAGGGTTCCCTCCTGGTTCTGAGCCTTTTTCACCATCTGTTCTTTTGTTATTATATGTGAATATCAGAGAAAATGCTTTTTAAATGGAAATATATTTTTCAATGCTATATCTTCTTTAATAACACACAGAAACCTTAATATTATGCAAAAGAAATGTGACCTTTATTAAACAATTTTGGTTTTCTTAGACTCAAGACTGGTGCTGTTTATTTTATCACTTGACTAAAACAAAAGGACTCACTTAGGTAAATTCCTCATCTACCACAGAAAATGTCTTTTGCAAACACTCCAGAAAAGTACAAAAAATCCCAGAGGATGTGTAAACGCACAGATTTCTATATTCTGGCAGTAGGTGCCACAACCCACCAGTGAATTTGAAGAATTATATCACACATACACAGTTATGGAAATGCTTGCATATACATGCATTGCTTTTGTGGGCTTCTTTACTAACAGAAGCAAAAAGTAATTCTCTTGACTTTAATATGAGCACTATACATCTGGCACAAGAACTTGTTATGCACACAAACAACAGAAAGAAACACTGGACCCAGTGTGTAGTCAAGGGCAAAAGCTATAATACTGTACCTTGTATTTTCTCTGGCAGTGCAAAATGCAAATTCAGCTCCTCGTGTGTGGTCATTTTTGGCATGAAATCTGCAAGGCCAGTCAAAGCACACACTGAACTAAGAATTGGATTTCCTTGTGCTTTGAACCTTATTGATAATTGTTACTATTATGGCTCAGGCATGCTAGTTGCTACAACATGATGGCTAACTGCTACACTAACTTAGGCAAAATACACTCTGTATGACAAAAAGGCACCTGTGTTTCTACTTTGCACTTTAAGGTGGCTTGATAAATGAGTCTCATCGTCCTATATGGGTTGATAGCACCAAATGTACTGACTACATACTTGAGCTCTCAGGGCCTCCACTGAATATCCAACTTAGGGCCCAGTTTTGCTCATGAAATGAGTACACATATTGGTGTATCGGTAATTAATTCATAATGTCAAGAATATCTAGGGCAGCAAATATATATCCACCCTGAATCTCACCCTTTCTGACCTTCAAGCAGGACTTTCAGGTGTGTCCAGGAGTGTCCAGGAGAGCAAATGGCCTTGCTCCACAATTCTCACAATACTGGCCAGCCCCATAGTTTGGGAAGTGGGAACCACTCCTCTAAATGCATGAACTGGAAGAAATTTCAAGAGGTGCTGTTCTCCTGTATGTTACAACAACACAGAAGTACTTGTCATGGTCATTTTGAGTTTTAAAGAAAAAAATCCTACACTTGATTACAGTATGAGTGTCTCAAACACGACAATTACCTTTCTCTAAAAAATAAGTGCTAGTTGTTGTACCTTTGAACACAGATGTTTTATACTATACAGCAGGTCATAACATTTGTAACATTTCTTCCATTCCACAGAAAAACTTGTTTTTCCCAGTAATTTAAAACAGTCAAAGGTCAAACAAAGCTCTTGGTTTTTCACATGTGCCTTTAAGCGTATGGGGTTGTTCTACATGTTCTCAACACAAGTTTAATGTAAAAGACTTGCCTACAGAGGAGACCCCAATGACAACATGTACACTTAAATATGTGTACTTGAATTGTAAATAGTAGCAAGGACAGCCAAAGTATCATGCTGGGCTCTAGCAGACAAATAATGCAGCACACAAAATAAATATATATAAAGTTCTACTTCTTCAATTCACCCAGAAAGACTATATTTATGCTGCTTTTCGATTAGGAACGCTAACTTGCTGTGTCATATTCTTTTTCATTAAAACAAATGTTTAGATAATGTGTCACTGTACTAGCCACACTGTATTACCATCCTGCCACCTGGTGGAAAGACAGTTCAACTGCATAGTACAATATTTAAAGTGCATAGCAAATGACAGGGAGTAAACAGCCTGACTTATATTTGGTTTTGATAAAGGCCTTGGATTTGAGACAAACCATGGATTGAGCAATTTATTTTATACTTCAAGACATCAGTAGCATAACCAAAAATACCCCTAAGTGATTATTCTTCAAGGATTGGTTTTGTCCTATTAAGGTTATAGTGGGGTATTATTAGGGTAATAAGAGTATAGAACCTTGCATTATCATGTTGAATCTCTCGTGTATATATATATATATATATATTATGTATATCCTATAGTATTTTGTAATATTATATGTTAAATCAGTGATGTATGTACATATAGACAAAGACAAGAGGTCCTCTGCACTCAACCCATTATCAATATATTTAAGACAGAGACATTTTGTGCATACTGCTACTGAAAAATGCCTTACAGGTACTAAGTTTTACCTGCAACTTACTAGCTGCTTTCAGAGTAAAACTCCCAAACTTGGCTGCCCTTTTATTAGACACCAGTAAGTTGCAGGTAAAACGTAGTCCCTTTGTAAAATGTATAATGAAGCAATAGAATTCTTAATGAATCAGATGAAAATTAAGCGTAGGACTGGCCAGATATGGGCTTAAATATATTGCAATATATGGACAAACAATCCCTGTGTTGTTTAAAGGGTAAGGCATTTTTCAGTAGCAGTATGCACAAAATGTCTCTGTCTTAAATATATTGATAATGGGTTGAGTGCAGAGAACTCTTGTATTTGTCTATATGTATTTTGTGGTCACAGCCTCATTGCACCCCTGCCTAATGGTTTTAAAAATTAGTGGTGAGCACAACTTTCCCCTGTTTGATGTACGTACATGACATAGTCTACTAGTTACCAAACGCCATAGTACAACTTACAAGTTTCATGCTTCAAACCAGTATGAAACCATAAAAAGGAACTTATGAAGATTGTTCAAATTGTCAACTGTCAACTGTCATTAATGTTTTGTCTGCACAATTTTATAAGAAAAACACAAATAGCAACATTTTAACCTATGAATATTAAAAAATAATATTCATAGGATAATGCTGCCTGCTCACGCAAAAAAAGGTCAAAATCAGGCAAAAGGAAATAGAGAAAATGGCATACTGAACAACCAAACTGGTCTGCAGATTGCTACATACTTATAACAAATAGTCAGTGGGAGTGAGTACATCCTAGCCTTGTGGATGGCCCTAAAGCTCTTCAGCCTGTTGGAGTGGAATGCACGGGGTTACATTCGTCGCAGGAACAAGAAGGTTAAGCATGTTGAAGTTGCTTGCAGAATGTTGTTTTTAAAAAAAAATAAATAAATAACCAAAAAGAATTTTGTTCCATTTTCACACAGGGCCAAAACTATCCCTCCAAGATATTTCTAATCTTGTCAAAATGTTTCAGCCAAATTAACTTATTAACTGTATGACATGACAATGAAAAAGCTTTATCATCTGTGTGTCATGTGAGATATAATCTCTGTTATCTTGGTCAAACTTGTAAACCTTTTACCAGGTCAAAGCGAAGATAACAAAACCAAAATTAGATTAAATTTATGATCAATGCTGGTTTTAGGGTAGGACAGAGAAGGCTTGGGTCCCAGTATCAATAATGGTCCCTTAGTCTGGGAAGACGCTGCGCTATTTCTTCAAGACTTGAAAAAGAAGAATTGATAGAATAAATCTCTTTTAAAAACAACATCAAATTTGCAGAAGCCTCATTCGAGTTTTGTGACTAAACAGATCAGTGTAATTACCAGTATAGCCTTAAAATCCTGCTGGTGACAAAAAAACAGTGTATCACCTGCATGATTTTAAGGCTATACTTTATAAACACTATTTGTTCTTGTTTATTAAACATCTGCTACAGTTTAGTGAGTTTTAAGTAGGGCTCTTACACACAGTGTTTCTTCCTGGGGTGGATCACTCCTAAGTTCAAACGCAGGGAAATGCAAGAGGAAACACAGTCCATACTTGCAGATTGCTCTGTACTCATTTAGGCGCATGCAAAGGCTAAACACAGGTGAAATACAGGTGAAATACATCTAGTTGGAAAGCAGGAGAGCTTCAACACAGCGTGAGGTGCCAGAGTATAAGAGCCCTTACAATGATAAATCCTCTCTTATAAATCATTATGTGTATCTGACTCTGAATCTTTACTATTTACTCAATTAATTGTCAGTTCCAGGCACTGCCTTTTACAACATTGGCTATATCTTTATAACTCCTCTATAAATGCATTCCTAGATTGAATAGTCTGAAAATTCTGTTGGCACATTGAATGACATTCCTGAAACAGGATGAATTCCCTAAAATATGTTTCTACAGAAAAGTACTTTCAACAGAGAGAAAGATTTAAGGCAGGATGGGATGCTGTATAATTAAACACTTTATGGCTTTAAATTTATTTGTAGATGTAATTGCAATTAAAAGCAGCGCTAGAGAGTTTATTTTAACTGCACTCATGGCTAGAGTTGCCACCTTTTTAGAGTAAAATTACCGGCCCGCAGGGGCAGCAACAAAAGGGGCAATCTGTGACGTTGGAGGGGATGATGATGTCACAGGCATTGAAGGTTCAGGGAAGGAGAAAGGGGAACAGGAAAGATACTTTTGGGGCGAATTCTGGGCAGATCCGAGGTTTTAGGCTACAGATTGGGGTGGGCCAGGGGCTGAACTTCAGGGATCACCCTATATTGCCGGTAAATTTGTAATACCAGCCCCGGCATTCATGAGTGTTTTACTGGCATGGCCAGGGCTGGATTTACATAGCGGGCGCCCAATATCCACTGCCATTCCTTGCCCCTTTCCCCTGCCTTTCCCTTTATTCATGCAACTTTTAATCATTGGGACTGGAGCAATGGGGATTGGCGCACAGGAAATTTAAAAAAACGATTGTATCTCCTGCACATCCCTAGTGTTCTTGAACACATGTGGTGTGGTTGGGCAGCATGCTGCCTAGGCTGGGTCTTGGTGGCCTTTCCACAAATCCGGGCCTGGGCATGGCTCTGATTCCCAAAACAGTGCTTATGAAGCAACTGATAAAATGCCCTGTAGGAGAACTGACTTCTGCTACTTTGTTTCAAGCGTCAGAACAAGAGGAAAGAAAGGGATTTAAAAATGCTTTTAGTTGCAATAGCATTTACAAATAACTTTAAGAAAATGAACTCCTTTAAGTTATATGGCAACTTTATCTTAATGATCAACTGTTGGTTTACATTAGACCTGACAGAATTAGGTGTGTAAGGCTAGTAGGGATGCTATTGTTATATTAACTTTAGTTTTGTGCTGTTACTTTGGGACAAAGCTTTAAGAATAAAGCAATCAGTTCCTCAATGCAAAGCTTGTCTACAGACTCCAGTTTGTTTCTGAAGCACAGGATAAAGTGAAACACAGAATAAATGAAAACACTGAAGTCTGTATATAGAGCCAATGATAGGAAGCTGAGAACCACGATAAATGACTGATCCATACAAAAAGAGTAAGGAAAATAAGGATCCTCCAGTGATAAGCCCCGCAAATAGTGTGCTGCTGTGCATTTAAAACCAGGTTATACAATCCACAAATTCAAAGCTACCCATCAGCCATTATCTCTCAGTTGTCTTTGGCACTAACTGGCCTTGAAGTGAAATGTTAAGTACTACACATGCAGAGAAGTGCAGTATATGACGCTGAATGTGTGCTGCATGGCTGGACTGACGCTGATACAGCTGAGAGGTCTGTAGAGTGAACCATAGGCAAGCGGGAAAACGTGTTTTTTTCAAAACGCATCAGTTAATAGTCCAGCAGAATTCTGCACTAAAATCCGTTTCTCAAAAGAGCAAACGCATATTTTATATTTAATTTTGAAATTTGGTATGGGGTTAGACTTATTGTCAGTTTCCCAGGTGCCCTCAAGTCATGTGACTTGTGCTCTGATAAATTTCAATCACTCTTTACTGTTGCACTGCCAGTTGGAATGATATCGTCCCCCTCCCTTCCCTCCACAACAGCCCATGAGCAGTCTATCAACAGAACAATGGGTAGCTAACCAGATAGTAGCTACATGACACCTCTGCTGAAGGATTTGCTTGCATTGCTAAAACACTCCCCCACTAGTGTGAGTGTCCTAGCGCTGGCGGGGGGGGGGGGCAATTTCTTGTAAAAAAAAACTACTATTGCTGGTAGATCTCTTACAAATCCAGTACAGATTGCTGATGAATTTGTTAAATATTATTCACACTTTTACAATTTGAAAAATGATCTAACTAACCCCCAGCCCTCACAAAAAAACATTGATATATATATATATATGGACTAAAATACTGAGGTGACCATGAGTATTAACAATCTATTTTAGTACCACAAGGCGGCAGTACTCCCTTTAGCTCTCATTCTAATTAGATGGAAAATAACTCACAAGAAATACATTTAGGGTTTTTTTTTTTTGGTTCATTTTCCATTAAGGTTTTTTAATTCCATACAGGCAGAATGTAAAACCATAAATGGTATGTAATCTGTAAAGGATAGTAATAGTGGTGATATTTATAGTAGCTTGTATAACATGCAAAAGAATACAGGCAAGCACACTGCCATTTCTGTGGGAAATTACATCCCTTCTATTAAAATATTTCATGTTATACCGAGCAAACAGTGTGTGCACCCTATAACAACTGCAGCAAGAGTTACAAGTCAGTGAGTGAGGATACATTTATTATGAGAGTTGAGCTTGTATAGTCATATGAATCAAATTCTGTAAGCCTGTGTGAAAAAGAAATATGGTCTTATAGTTCAGACATTTCACAGAAAGTACAAAATATCAGTGACATTTACCAACAATACAGTGTTTCCCTCAGTATTCCAGTGTACCTGTGCTTATGCAAAACTCACATGTGCCACAGTTCAACACCTTATCTGTGAATAGTGAATACAGGTTCAAAACTTGCACCCATTTTTTGGTAAATGATTTGCAAGTTACGGTGACATTAAGCAGCATTGTACTGGCATGCCTAAGACCCACCAGAAGACCTAAGTCAAGGCCCCCCACTACTGCCACCACACTACTCCCCCACCAGTGATTTCACACAATCCATATCCACAAGCCCAGCAACCCCAACTTTGCACGTCTCAGCGCTGCAAAGTGCTGGCATGGGGTGAGGGAGGTCCAGTGCAAAGGTATGGCCCTATAAAGAATGTGTTTCATGGACCCATCCGCATTTAGTTTCATGACTGAACTAACACATTCTATGTCTACTTTTGTACATATTGCTGCCCCTTGTGTTAGTATGTGAACCCTATAATCCTTCATTCTGTCATAAATGTGATTGCCTCTGCAAAGATGAGGTAATGCTATTCCAGAATTATGCACTCCAGATATCCTGTGACCACCCATAATATGTGTTTCATTGTTATGTCAGAGGATGCTGGATACTAGTAGCTGTTGTACTATAGATGAACACCATCACTCCTGGGTCTGCTGCCATCTGAGGCAACAGACTCAATTCCACCCACCCACTTACCTGAGGGATGGAAATCATTGGTTTAGAAAGTGCAAATGTGCTCTCTACATTATAAGAGCCAAAATCCTAGATAGAACATCTTTACAATTTAAGATTTCACTACTTAAAGGGGTGATTCATCTTTGATACACCTTTTGGTATGTTATATAATGTCCAGTTCTAAGCAACTTTGCAACTGGTCTTCATTATTTATTTTCTATAGTTTTTGAATTATTTGCCTTCTTCTTCTGACTCTTTTCAGCTTTCAAATGGAGGTCACTGACACCGTCTAAAAAAACAAATTCTCTGTAAGGCTACACATTTATTGTTATTGCTACTTTTTATTACTCATCTTTCTATTCAGGACCTCTCCTATTCATATTCCAGTCTCTTATTCAAATCAATGCATGGTTGCTAAGGTAATTTGGACCCTGGCAACTAGATTGCTGAAATTTCAAACTGGAGAGCTGCTGAACGAAAAGCAAAATAACTCATAAACCACAAATAAAAAAAAATGAAAACCAATTGCAAATTCTATCACTCTCTACATCATACCAAAAGTTAACTCAAAAATACAAAGTGCAAAATATTTTTGTACGACGTAGACACTAATATTCTAAAACTGGCTATACAATGGCAGATTAAGCTGCTGATTCGCCACCCCCTTCACACCACATCGGCAGCTTATCTGCCCCTGTAGAAGCCCGTTCTGACCAGGCCCGGACTGGCAATCTGTGGGTTCTGGCAAATGCCAGAGGGGCTGCTGTAAATTGCCATCCCACCACTATTTGGTGGGCTGATGGGGGACTGTTTGGACTTCTGGGTAGTTGAAATGCCAGGGCCCATTTTGAATCCCAGTCCAGACCTGGTTCTGACTGCCTCCCAGATATCTGACTCAAAATCATCCAGATATATATCAGGCAGATTTAAAAATCCTTTCCTGACTAGCTTGCATAGGTCTCTGCTATAATCTGATCATTTGACCCTGAGGCCAAACCCCAAAATGTCCTCAAGCAGGCCTGTGGGTTCTGGCAAATACAAGAAGGGCTGCAGTACAATGCCATAGACAGTCACTATTTATTGGGTTGATGGGGGCTCTTTGAACCTCTATGCCAGAGCCTATTTTGAATCCCACTCCAGGGCCACCCTCAAGCACATATATTGTGGATTGTAGTTTTCAAGCTTCACATACTTTGCAACTATAATTGCAACAATGGTGGGTCAGCTGACAGCCCAGTTGTATACCAGACACACTGATACTAGAGATGGAAACAACTGCCCCTGGATTTCCCACCTTCAGGCTTCAGGACATGGGCTTTTATCCTAGTATTTCTCATCTTCTAAAAAAACTCTCTTTCATGTCTTTGTTAAATTCTTTGATGTAGTTTTCAGTTACTTGCTTTTCTCTAAGCTATACATTGTTCTTATAGTCGCATAAACTTCACAGGCAATGTATTTTTTTTTAACTTTTTATTTAACATTATGACAGACAAGTATTAATTTCACTTTGTTTGTTGCATATCATATTATTAGCAGAAAATTACATTTTCTTTCTATCCTGCTGTAGTAGGCTGTAGTATTTAGAAAGAATGAAAGGAAAAATAAGGGGGAGGATAGTTAGAAGGAAGAGTGGGGGGGGTATAGGGCTCTCACCTGTCCTGTTGTACATTCATGGTCTGTATAATTCTTATACATAATGTGACTGTCGCGATTAGGGTTGCCACCTGGCCGGTAAAAATTATGCTCGATGCCAATGTTATTAATAGGAAAAAAAGGTCAGAATATAGGAATGCCGGTATTTTTTTCCAGAAAAGGTGGCAACCCTAGTCGTGATTAATGTCCCAAGTAAAGCTGGCCATAGACGCAAAGATCCGATCGTACGAATCATCGTGCGATCGGACTTTCCCATCTCCCGACCTGCCAGAAACCATTCCGATCAAATAAAGTAGAAAATAACAGATCCGTCGATGTTCTGCCCCTGACAGCAATCATACGAAAGTTATGTCTGACCAAAGCTAGTGACAGTCTCCCTCTGAAAATCATATGATCGGCAATACATGCAGAGATATTATCGGCCGCCGACAGAAATCTTTTAACCTGTCCGATCAACCAAACAACCGATCTCCGCTGGACGAAAAATGTCAGGACTCTGACACAAGGCCCGAAAATTGTATGAATCCTCGATTCCTACAATCAGATCTTTGCGTCTATGGCCAGCTTTAGAGATTTTGGCTTTATCTTATATTTAGCTATTTTAAGGCTTATCTCCTGTTTGCATTGGGTGGTCTTGAGTCTCAAATCAGACTACCCATGGGGTCCAGGTTTCTTCATATTTGTCCATATTGCGGTTTATCATTGCAGTAAGTTTTTCCATTGAGGACACCCACCAGATTTTCCTTTTTACTTCTAGAAGTGTAGTGGTGGCAAGGCAAAAGGCAATGTATTTTTTAAAACTGAAATCTATTCTTGAAATAGTCTTTAATTGTCTCACTAGAGATTTCTGATGTGGAATCAGCTCTCTTCCCATATACAGTAGTTCTATTCAAAGATAGTATTTCCTGTTCTGTGGCCATTTTGCTTTCTACCTTTGTAAGGGAAATCATCTTAAAGAAAAGATTTTTTTTAAATTTACATCAGGCTACTATAAAATGAATCACAGTCACATGAAAATCATGTATCTTGAGTTCTAACCCTTTAGCACAGGTTTCTAAAGGTATTCAGTGTGACAAGCCCCCTAAGAAGGTCCACACTGTTACAAAGGTTGTATTGATTTCCATCTGCCCTAATTAAACTTGGAATTGAACCTCTGGTGTTTTTTTGTCTCTTGGCCAGGTTCTGCTGCCTGTGCTGACCTCTGGCAGATTGTAAGCTCCACTGGAGTAGACAGTATAATGTCTCTAAGATGCATTAGAATATGTCAGTGATATAAATTAAGAACAATAACAATAAATACAATGAATTGCTATTGAAATCAGAGTTGTGTTTCTGTTCTGTTAAAACCGTATATGTAGGAGTCTCTAGCTTGTAAAAAAAAATTTTTCCTGGATTCAGAGCCAGGAGTGCAGAGAATGTATACAGCCAGACAGATACTGCTTTATAATAGCAATTGCATTAACAAATAACTTTCAAACCATTTAAAAATTTGCGTTAATGTATATTGAAAAGTTGTTTAGATTTACGTCAGACTTCTTTAATAGTGAGTGACCCCATTAAAATTGAATGAGAATAATTAACTTATCCCCTCAGCCTGGTACCAGCCTTTTTATCTGAAAACAAATTTACAACGCACCAGCTTAATTATTTGCCAAATCAGCCATGCTGCTGAACATGCCCGGATCTGTGGGTTCTGGCAAATGCCAGAGTGGCTGCTGTAAAATACCATAGACTCACTATTTAGTGGGCTGGTGGGGGGCTGTTTGGGCCACTGTGTGGCCTGTTAGGGCCTCTGGGTACCTGAAATGTCAGGGCCTATTTTGATTCTCAGTCCAGACCTGCTACTGAATCTTAAAGTGTAACTTTGGCAAGACTGCTATTGTGAATTAGAAAGGACTAAAAGGAGTATGTTCATGAACAAAAATGACTCTATTTGTAAAGAAGTGTTGGCCTCTAGTGTTATGCTATTGAAAGTGTACATTGTTTAGTTTGTTCTGTCTACTATTAGGGTCAGTCCAAACGAGCAGATACGGGGAGATTAGTCGCCCCAGCGACAAATCTCCTCTTCTTCGGGCGACAATCTCCCCGAACTGCCTTCCCCCTGCCAGCTAAAAGGAAAATCGCCTGCGGCAATGCACACGCGGTGCTTCGTTTTCCAAAGTCGCCGGAAGTTTCCTTGTGAGGCAAATTTTCATTTTAGCCTGCGGAGGGCAGGGGCAAGGCAGTTCGGGGAGATTGTCGGCCAAAGAAGAGGTGATTTGTTGCTGGGACGACTAATCCCCCCAAATCTGCTCGTGTGGACTGACCCTTTATGTTTTGTATATTTGTGTTTATATAATTTTTTTATCTTTAGCTCATTCCTCTTTGCTTGTCCCCCAGCAGCTTGGCGGTTGTGCTAAGTTTTTTCTCATCATTCTGTTTACTAAAACTGAAGATAAATATCTCCAGAGATCTCTGGAGATGTTGCTCGTGGCAACCAATTCGATTTAATCAGGCACCTACAAGTTAGAAAACAAAAGCACCAGAGGTTTATATATACACATACAGTATATACAAAATATTAATAGACAGAACAGACTTTCACCAATGTACACTTATAATAGCATAACACTAGAGGCCAATGCTTCTTTATAAATAGAGCCATTTTTTGAGTAGATTACAGTCTTCAACTTTAGTGATGTGCAGACAAACAAAACCAGCAGCATTAGTGATAGTCTTGAACAGGTGGTACAGAATGACATCAAGTAATCCTGGCATTTGAACAAAGGTAGACATTTCTGCATTGCTAAAGGCCTATAGCGATGCCATTTGAGAACCCTTAACTGTCATGGAGCAGTAATGTAATTTAACAGTACAATGCAGAACTGAAATGTGGCTCTGTCTTTGTTGTTTCCCTTCTGTTCTAGACTTTGCTTCTCTTTTCCATTTCTTTGCATTTGTCTCCTTCCCATTTTAAAATGCTCCCCACCTGCGTTGTTTTACTCTCCCATATACTTTGATCTCTCCATTTGTTTCTCTACTTGTCAGTATTTGTCTCTTTCCCTTTTCTCTTCTTCGCTTTCTTTTTTTCCCTTTTTGGGACACTCAGAGACTCTCAATAACCTGTTCATATTCCTTGCTCACACACACAATAGCCATAAAGGAGTTACAGGGATCCTGCTGTACATCCATCATTCATGTGGTTCATGTGGTCTACAAAAACAAGCTTTAAAGTATTTGTGTAGTAACCCCCTACCTATAATCTGAAAAAAAAACATTATTTTAGGCACAAGAATGGGGCCAAATAATAAAAGGGCAGGTGCACCACTTGATCAGTGGCGTATTTTATATTGAATGTAGTTTGGTCTTAAACATTAGATGTAAAAGTTGTTATACTGGCCATGCATACACATATATTTAATATGAAGAGCAACCCCAGCCTAATGGATTTGTTAATTCCACACAGTAGTAGAGTGCTCCACCTGTTCAATTAACCTTTTCAGGTGTCAGGTGTTAAACAGCATATAAAACCCCTGCTCAGAGTCAGAATAATCTGCAACAAAATCCAAAGGCACTATAGCACAATGTTCGTTTTAGTGAATGCAAAAAGTGATTTTATTGGCTCATTGTAGACTTCAAACCATGGCAACGTTTCGGGCCACACAGGTCCCTTTGTCAATGGAAAATAATAGGCATAGTATTAGAAGGCACATCTCTTTAAGTTTTCTTAATAATCTGTGCAGAGAGAACTAATAATATTATGGCAGCATATGTACTACCCTGTTCCAACCACAATTAAGCATTATATATATATATATATATAAATATATGGGCATTGAGAGAAAATTCACACCAATTAATTTGCGGCAGCACTACAATCAACCTGCAGTAGAATTTCCTTCCCATACTCCCAACCACCATGTTCAATATATACATTGGCAGTACTGTGGCAGAAAGCATACCTCCCAACATTTTGGAAGTAAAAAAAAGGACAAAATTTTTTTTTTGCACGTAGAACAGCGAATGTTTTTGACCACGCCCCTTTCTGTGAACACACCCCCTAATTACCATGTTCATTTTACATAATTTGGCAGGTTATGAGAGTTTGAAAATATTTCTCCTGATCTGTGTCTCAAAATTGTTACAAAGTATCTTATTTGCACCTGTTAGCTGTTCTGTGCTCTCTGCCAAAAGCCAATTAAGTTACAAACTTTGTTTCTTTTTCTGGCTGTTCAGTGCAGAGAAAATATGGACTTTCCAGTACAAATGAGGTACTGCAGGTTGAGCTGTCAAAAGAGGGACTGTCCCTCCGAAAAAGGGACAGTTGGGAGGTATGGAAAGAAGGACAAATCCTTCATAAAATGAAGAATATATTAATTTTACCTGACCTGCAGGTTCAATGGGTACAAGCAGAAAAAGGCAGTGGGCTGCCTCAGAGCTTTGTGTTAGTAGCTTGGCTCCTATTAAAATTAAACACCCCTTTTTATTAAGGGATATGCATAGGCCCAAGTGCAGGAGCCCAATGGGTCACAAAATTGCAGCCCTTAGAATCCCCTAACGGTGCCCTTTATTTAATGACTGCACTTTGTGCCATTTTTGTAATGTTTACTGTCATTTTAGCCTCAAGTTTGTACTATTCTTCAACACAAATATCCTTTATGCAGGTAAAGGTAATTCTGTCAGTAAGAAACTTTACAACCTATATTCTTTTTTTTTTTTAAATGCTTGTGATATTTGCTTATCCGTGTATAATGGATATAGATTAAAACATGATCTAGTTGCTGAGGTTAGTGATGCGGACAAAAAAAAACTTTATTTTTTTATGGGGAGGGGGGTGTGCTTATCTTTTCTATCTATATTTCATTCTGACGTGCAAGCAAATGCCTTATATCTAGAGTCAGACAGCCCAGCCAACACAGTCAGCTCTGTATTAGAGAAGGGCTATTTGCTCATTGCCCTGCACAATGTGCAGCCAGAGACTCTGTGAGATATCTTCAGGTAACCTCAAGTAAACAAAATAGAAAATGGTGAAATGGCACCTCTTGGTACAGAATTCCACTATTTTATCTTACTTTACCAATACATATTTTTGATGATTAATGTAAAGATGAAGTAAGCATTCATTTGGAAAACAGAGATAAGTATATATACTGATATAATTATACATTCTTTGGTGGAAATTATGTTTTTTTATTTGAACTCAATTGAACTTTTGCTTATTAAGCATTTCAAGGTTACATTTATTAGGTTTAGTATGTTTCCGAAGTCGCCCAAAGTTGCATCACAAGGAAACTTCAGGCAACTTTGGCAATCCAAAGTGATTAGTATTCTTGCCGACGGGAAGGCATTTCGGGGAGATTAATAAAGGGTGTGAGGTATATGGGTGTCCTGTGAAATGTCCCTATCTTGCATGTCATTCAAACTACACAAACTACGGCAAATAAGGTGATAAGAAGGTCTGTTCTTACTCTCTGCTTATGTGGATTAATTATCCTGCATTGGGATGGCTGGCATCATATGGCCTTTTTCCAGATCTACAAGAAGAGCTGGTTGCTGACAACGAACAGAACCTGCAGGTCAACATTCCTCCAGCAACTACTGTTGGCATTACAACACTCCCCAGAGTCAGGAGTTAAAGAAGAAAGAGATATGCTGGTGAAGAAAAACACAACTTGTTCAACATAAATAAGGCAGAGGTATGTGTGGGTGTGTTATGCACGCTTCATATCCCATATCATTTGAATTATAAACTGTAATTTCTTAAAACGAAAACAAACAAAATTTGAAAAATATTAAGCACAGTGTTCATAGGATATGTGCTATTATTACGCTTCCTCATTACTGTTAATAGACAAAGAGATGAAAGAAAGAAAAAAAGAAAGAAATACAGTAAATAAGCAGGCATGATTTAGTCATCTGTCCCTTGCTAGCAGTTGCAGCCATGCTCCCATCTCCCAGGGATGCAAATTAAGGTAATTCTTGTCTTGTGTAACTCATTATATCCAAAAAAAACAAAATACCTATGGCACAACGGATGCAGTTGAATCAGTGATAGGTGTTTATTAGCTCAAAAAACAAGTGGCAATGCTTCGGGCCTCTACAGGGCCCTTTGTCAACTCATTAGACACTATGACCCACCACACTGTCTGAAGCATGGTCTGGGTTGGTGCTGAAAGGAAAGAAGTAAGGAACGGCTGCCTCTAAGTTGTGCACACATTTGTACAATATGTACATAAATTCCACCACACAAAGTGTGGATAAAAGATAATTTTTGCACACATAGCCAACAGAAATTGGACTACATCAACGAACCCCTCCCTCCCACATACATCTTGCTTGTACTTCCTTTAGGAGTCCATGCCAGACTCATTTCTCAGGCCATTATCACCCAACCAGTGCACATCCATTCAATCCCTGGAGATTCCCAGCTGTGTCAGTCCGGTGATATGTAATTAATTATTTAAATACTGTAAATATGTATACAATTTGTTGGCTTTGTGCCTCTGGTGCCTTTTTCAAAATTAGATAAACCATCTGCTATAATTACAGATCATAATTCTGTACCCTGGCACATGCTTGGCTACAAAGAGTGTATTTAATTAAATTGTACAAGCACATCTGAACTAAACGTAAGAACATCAGAACTAAACTGAATAGTTTTCAGAGAGGAGATCAGCCTATAAGAGAACTGCATGTTACTTAATCTGATCTGACCAAAGTTCTAATGATACAATAATGGGGAAATACCTTCTGTTGCTCTCCTTGATTTTGGTCAATCCTCTGCACACCACAGCCCTTTCAAATGTTCTTCAAAGACTACTATTGTTAGTATGTTCTTCAATAGCCTCTTGCAGTCAAATTCTTATAGCATTGAAATTTAGGGATGCACCAAATCCAGGATTCAGTTCTGGATTCGGGCAGAATTCTGACTTTTTGAGCAGGATTCGGCCGAATCCTTCTGCCAGGCGAACCAAATCCTAATTTGCATTAGGGATGCACCGAATCCACTATTTGTGGCCGAAAGATTTGGCCGAATACCGAACCAAATCCAAATCCTAATTTGCTTATGCAAAATAGGGGTGGGAACGGGAAAACATTTTTTACTTTACCTTGTTTTATGCATAAATTCACGAGATTTCCCTCCCTGCCCTTAATTTGCATATGCAAATTAGGATTTGGTTCGGCCAGGAAGAAGGATTCAGCTGAATCCGAATCCTGCTGAAAAAGGCCGAATCCCGGACAGAATCCTGGATTCGGTGCATCCCTAATTTGCATATGCAAATTAGGGGTGGGGGAAATCACCTGACTTTTCAGTTCATCCCCTTTCGCGAAGGATTCGGGGGTTCGGCCAAATTCAAAATAGTGGATTCAGTGCCTCCCTAATTGAAATGCTGTAAGATTCAATCCAAAACCAAAACATCTCAAAGGTATTCTGTCATGATTTTTATGGTATTACTAGCTTATAGGTCTTGTCCCCACCATCAGCATCTGAATCACTACAAGAACCTGAGTCCTCATCAACATAAAGAATAACATTATGCTTAACATGCAAATTTAATTACTTGCATGATCCTTCGGATCTCAGGTTTTCGTTACATCTTTGCTATCCTCTCATGTTCATGCTGCAGCATCACTCACTTTGCTGGGCCTACTCCTCAGATGTCACCTGACAGTCTGCCCTCCTCTTTTTTCATTGCAACCATAGACTTGTAAACTTTGTCTGGTTCTCTGGCTTCCTTTCTTTACTGCAGCCTTCCTTGCCACAGCAGCAGTCTTTGCATGATAATGGACCTTCTCCTGAGTCCTCTGCCTAATTGTATATGTCTTATTTCAAGGCAACAAACAATATTAGTGTGCTAATTACTAGTATTTTTATGTGTATGATTTGCACCTCAGGTCCCATGCTAGGCTGCACTGTTTTGAATATGTATCATTCAGACTATAGAGTTTGGGGCGAAGTAATGTGTCTAGGACAGCACCAAAGATTAATCTAGTGATGCTCTGCAGGCCTATGCAGGGACATTTCGATTTGGCAGTAAGTGACTGTTTCATTGCAACAGCACCATATGTAATATACTTTTATGGCCAAGATGTGTTCCCATATGTGGTGCATAGTCTTTGTTGCCCTAACCTGGACTGCCATTTCTTAAAATATAGAGTTGCATCCCAGATGGTCAGCCTCAGTGTACTAGTCTCTGCCATACTGAGACATCTATCTCTGCTAGTACTGTGTCTACCATTGTCCCAGGTAGTCCTCAGATCACTTGGGGTCCTTCCTCTCTAGGATGCCTTTTTTCAGTTTGACGTGTCAGTGGCTTGCAGCTCCTGATTATTATGTATGAAGAGGCTTACAGAATGGAACCCACTTCCAGCAGTATAACGTCCTAGCCCCAAAGCAAAGATGACATTTTAGGGTGCCCTCTCTTCCCTTACATAAACTTTGGGACAGGATCAACAACTATGTGCACCACAATACTAGTTACGGGGCCCCTTTTCCTCCCCTGCCCCCTTGCAGTCCTGTGGTCTGTTACCTCTGTAGTTAGTCAATAGAGATGCAGTGGCTAGCTCTATATTCACAGCCCCCTCTTTACTATGTAATGGCTTTCTTTCTCCCTTCATTCACATGCTTAACTACACGTGGAACAGAGCCCTTTGTCGACTGGTGGTGTTCTCTTGGCCCTGTATTCCTGGTGGCTAGATGGCTATAATTAAAGGATAATTTGATCTCATTTCATACATTCCTAGTGGCCCAGTAAGGTGCCAGTTGGTGCGGCAATGTTACTTCCACTCTGCCCCTGTGCACCTGACACCTGGCATTGCAAGGATGCCTGCAGTTGGAGACCACAGTGGCAGAACTACCAGGGGTGCAGTGGGTGCGATCGCACCAGGACCCACCCCCCCTCTCAGGCCTGCCAATGGTTCGCTCGAAAGCAAATACGACAAAAAAAATAGTAGTTTGGAGAGTGGGTATATGATCTAAGGTTTTAGGATGAGCCCTGGAAAACAGTCCAACACTGGTGAAGGGAACCCTGGAGTTGCTGCCTTGGCAGGAGGCAACTGTAGCATCAGGGCTCCCCTGCATCAATAGGAGTACCCTATTTGGTACAGATGGCAGGAAGGACTAAGTGACACAAGGGCAACTATACAGAAGTGCATGGAGCGCAATTCAACACAAGATAAATGTGGTATTAGGTGCAATTCACTGCAAGGAAAAGCGCAAGTTGCCTACTGCACTTGCGGACATAACAAGGTGCCTGTGGTAAGGTTCTTACTTTGCCTTATTACAGAAGCAGTGAAAGAACTAGGGAAATGTTTTTACATTTCTGTGTCTCTGTTTTGCACCAGCCACCTTACTCACCACCAAATTCTAATTCTGCCACAGGGCTGGGTGATCTTTCTAGATGTTTTCTCACATTGCTCCACTTCCTGATCTGTAGCATGATGACCACTCATTTTCTACTGGGCTTCTTTCATTCCAGAGAGGATCAATGCCTGCAACAAAGCACAAAACATTTTAGTCTGGCAATTTCAGAGTTGTTGTGGGTTTAAAGACACTGTCCCTCCCTCACATTTTCCTCCTCTTGTTTGCTAAGCCCGCCTCCCATTACCTTGCTCTACTGTCTGGGGAGGGCGAAGGCCACAAGTACAGCCTTCCACAACTCTGAGCCAAGGCTCACTCCCCCTCCTCCTCCTCTGTCACACCCAGCCCATGTCCCTTATCCCCGCTCACTTTTAGACGCCTTCCCTGGATTTCTTGACAACTCCACGACCTGGGAGGGAAGAGCTGAAGACAGTCCCTTTTCTAGGGGGCAAGGTAAGAAATGTGATGAACACTAGGACTGATGTTTAGAGGTATTACACTTAGCAACTGACTCTGTGAACAACAAAAGGCAAACAGTGTTGAGTGCAGGCAGATGGAAGCCTGTGGCTGGCTGGATGAAGTATATTACTTGCTAAATATATTAGCTTTAATTACTCTAATGTATCTGGAAAATAGTATTCAGATGAAACAGTGTGTAGAGAGAAAGATGCACAACATCCTCACAGAACAAGTACTTGATTTTATTTTGAAAGCCAAGAAAGCAGAGTTTCTCCCAAGTGCTTTGTATCTGTAACCTGAAAAGTTCTGTATCTATGAATCCCACTGGTACCTAAGTGGGCAATGTGTGAGTGCAACTTAACATTACAGCAACTAGATATTTGTTTTCATGTTTCTCACTACATCACTGCACTGCACTGCAAATTTCTCAGTGGTTGCTATGGGTTACTGCACAGGACACAGTTACACCTATTGTAGTAAATGATCCCAAGAACTGATGCAAAATTGTCTTTACAACCAAGAAAGGACGGCACTCCGGAAAAAAAGCAGGTTTATTGCAGGGTCCTGCGGATAACAACCGCCTAATGTGTTTTGGGAATAAATCCCTTAATCATAGGCTTAATTGTCTTTAACTAGATTTTTAGAAAATCATGTGCATTATCCCGTTATATAAAATTCTTCTTAGTCCACCAGTTACAGAATATATAATTATATTTAAAACATTGTGCGGTGATTCCTGCTATGCATTTGGCCACTTTGTGTTAATCAGTGTAACGCTGCAGTGCTCAGCTTCAAGGATTTGTGTTGTTGGTGGCAAAGATTCGTATGGAAACGAATAGCATATAATCTGTGTCATATCTCTTTTGCTTTTATATTGTAAGCTCTTTTGGGCAGAGCCCTCTTTATCTCTTGTGTAGTCTGCATTTTTTTATGTACTCTTTTATGTTTCATGTATACACCCATTATTGTACTGTGCTGTCAGTCAGGTATTTGACAAACAGTGTGGCAGGTAAGCAGTTAACAAAGGTCGATTTTCTGGTACTTCCATGCAGATTCACTGCAGATTCTAGTATCTAGCACTTAACATGAAAACATACACATATTTTGTGCCACAGTAAAAAAATAGTAGACAATAATTTTACACGCAATAAAAAATAAAAAATCTATCTTGTATACGTTTTTAATAAGAGCATACCTAATTTGTTAAAAAACTAACATAGCAGTGAAAGGCAACATTAACCGAAAACATACAATAAAGCTGATAGTTTATCCACAGCTGTGATCACCCCAGCCAGTAAATTCTGGATGCCGGAAGTGGCCATTCCCTGGGAGCATCGCACTCAGTGTAGAGCTGTTTATTTGGGCTCCATGGAGATATCCTTCTCTTAGTAACCCATATTTAACCCCTAATAAGATAACATTCCAAGGATGGGCAGTTCTCCTTAACATAACATAGTTTTAAAATATAATGCCAAAATACATGCTTTCTACTTTGTGCAATTTCCTCTTCTTCTAAAAGCATTGTAAGATAACTTTCTAAACTGTTAAAAGTTGATTTGATATCTCAGAAGTATAAAAAAATACAGCAATTAAAGTATTAGTTGTTTTGTTACAAATTGTAGTAAAACAAGGGAAGCATGCTCTGTAGGGACTGGAGATTCTGCTGCTGCTCATGAATCAAATTGCAGCCAGTAATCTGGCTTACTGAGTTGCTGCTGCCAAACGTGAGAGGAGGAATTGAATTAAATTTCTACATTTTATAAATTCATAAAAAAAAAATATTATAATATTATTATTATTATATTTTATGTATTGTATAAATACCAAGGCCATTTGTAATATACAATATATAATATTATTATATTCTCTTATTATTATTCTTCTCTGAGCTGCGGTTTATTTTATTTGGCCAGTGTTGTAAAGTTGATCACAAGGATAGACTTGTATTCTAATTTGTTTGATTAGTAAATGAACTGTATGTCCATCTGTGATTGTGTGGCCAGCCAAGCTCTGGCGCTGATCCCAGTGCCAGTCTTGCCACATGACAATCTAAGAACCTTGCTTCAGGTGGCAGTGTGTGGGAAAAAAAATTGGAAATTCAGCTTTTCTAGTGCAGAGGGTAAAATTGCTTTGAAATAGTGCCCTGAATAGAACTAATTGCTGCCAGTATGTCCCCTAGATTTAAAACTGGCCAGTTTCAGTGCAGCCCTATAACTCGCCTAGTTGACAAGCAGTTTGATCATGTCAAACACACAAAGAGCAAATTGCACTGTTCTTTTTAGTTAGCATGCAGAGAGATGTAATTGAGAGATTTGTGGTGGCTGGAATTGCTTACGTCACTTTCTGTATGCTGATTACTTCCAACACATGCTAATTGGGGATCTTGCTAATGAAGTCCACAAGAACAAAAAAGAAGGTGACCCAGCTAAATATAAGGTGGGTGCACACTGATTTGTTGGAAGCGTGGAAGCAGATTGCCATTATTGTCAAGCTCAATAAGACAACACAATATATGTCTAGTCCATTAAAATATATGCATACACTGGTACATCATTGATAAAATTCATGTGCAGATTGTTTATTTAGGGGAGGTGGCAGATTCTGCAGAATACTGCTATAAGACACAATTGTTCATGAACTCAACAAACTTCCTCCAAAATATTCATCTTTCACTGTTCTTGTTTCTATTTATGTTCTTCCAATACTATCCAAAGTAAGACTTTCCAGTCGACTCTATACTATGCCCTTATCAATTTCCTTTCTTATATTGCAGTCTTCCAAACAGAGCCATATTTCCTATTGTTTTGATCATTCTTCCTCTACTTTGTTCAGCATGAAAAAAATAAATTGACCTTGGTTCCTACCTTTTTGTCATGGAACGGAAATTAAGGCTTCCTTCTCCCTTTGCTATAACTGTCCATCATAATAAGGGATATGACTACAGCAGTCTTTTAAGCAGTTTATTGCAGTGTCCCTTCTTGCTAACAATTTGTGATGCTACATTTCATTAGAATGAAATTCACTAACTTTATATTTCAGTATCTTGTACTATTGCCTTTTCTGAATCTATGTTTGTTTCTTATTTTGATAAGATTTGATTTGATTTGACCGAACCAAGAAATGATTCTATGGAATATGTATAAAGCAAAAAGTGCTGAGATTTGGCTAAATCGCAAACTTAAACCTAGATTCAGTGGATCCCTAGATATGAGCAAGTGCCAGTGTAACTTTATTCACTTGTAAGTTGTTCTGTTTGCCAAGTAAGCTGCATGAGTCAGACTGTGTCTGTGAACATTGTAGCAGCCAGTCCCAATGAGGCTGCCCACAACATTCCTAGTGACACCTAGAATGTTTGTCTCCCTATAGTCAGTCTGTCTGACTGACACTTTAGTTAAAACCAGTTTTGCAACATTGGTAGTACTGTATTAGAAACAGCCATTGACAGACATGCTGAGAGCATACCTTTCCTAAATAAGTCTTTTGTTGCTTCTGACATAACTAACCCTCAGTAAATTCAACAAGAAAACAACAGACTCAACGGAAATATTATTTATTGATGCAATCGAAGGATTATGAAACACGCTAGCTGTGCCGTAATCCTGGCTCCTACGAGACAAGTTTTCCCCAGTGCATCAGTTGGCTTGATTTTAGAACACATTGCAAGTTATTTTTTTATTAATTGGATGATCAGCTGTGGTATGATTGCACCACAGGGGTCCCCAACTTTTTTTACCCATGAGCCACATTCAAATGTAAAAGAGTTGGGGAGTAACACAAGTATGACAAAAGTTCCCGGGGATGCCAAATAATGGCTGTGATTGGCTATTTGTTAGCCCCCTGATAGCCTACATGAGACTCTGGCATTACACCTGGTTTTTATGTAAACAATAACTTGCCTCCAAGCCTGAAATTCAAAACTAAGCACCTGCTTTGAGGCCACTGAGAGAAACATCCAAGGGGTTAGTAAGCAACATGTTGCTCATGAGCCACTGGTTGGGGATCACTGCACAGCCAAAATAATTATATGGGGAAACATACACAGCTGTATTTCTACCTATCTCTACCTACCTGTCTTTGCTTTATGTTCTGTCTCTGTCTGTTTCCCCTCTATAACTCAGGAGAGATGCCATAGACCTCTCAGGCAACACTGGTCATATGGTTTCTTTTCTTTCACAGGGATTGGTTGGGTTTGCTGATGGTGGGGTTTGTGGATGTAGTAAATTATGCACTGGCAGTGTCGGACTGGCCCACCGGGATACCAGGAAGACTCCCAGTGGGCCCAGGTGTCAGTGAGCCTCTTGCTTCTAACCATTTGGCATATATCATGGTCATTCCCTAATTTTTCGGAAAAAAGAGGCTTAATAATAGAACAATAGAGTATAGTAAGTAGATAAAAAAACTTGGAGTTTAAAGAGGTTGAGTGAGTAGAGGAGGAATAATAGTTTGGAAAGTGGGCCCACGGTCTAAGGTTTATGGTGGGCCCCTGGCATCCCAGTCTGACACTGTGCACTGGGATCCAAAATTGCCTTTATTTAGCAATTACATTTAGCAAATACATAGTGGTACCAACCTGAAGTTTTGATGCAGGAAGCTGTAGACAAAATATAATTCAATGCAAACTTTTTGATATTCCTGTAATAACAAATGCAGGCCATGATGCTTCCTGTATCACCCAGCATACATCTGTCCTATGCCTGACAAGCTGCCCTTTGCCTGTAACATGTATTACAGAATCATCCACTGGACAACCATCCCATGTGGTTCTCACAGGGCAGTCCTTAACTTTGACAGAACATAACAGGGTAGTAATGTAACACTGGACATACACCTGTACCTAGGGTTGCCACCTTTTCTGGAAAAAAAACACTGGCCTGGTACATGGTACATGGGTATACTATTATATGGTATTATAACTATGGCAGTGCATACAGGTCGTCCATGTAATACTGTGCCTGTAAGTGGTGGAGTTGTGACAGACTATGGTGCCATCTCAGTCAACAATCTATCTTACCCAAGCTTGTAATCCACCCACAATGCTGCAAGCTGTCTCCTTAGACCTCCTTAGGGAGCCATCTGAGGCAGCTTGTTGTTGCTGCCACCCCCCTCCCCCATGCACTCACCTTTTTTTCACCAGAGGGGTTCCGGGGGGGGTCCATGAGGGTGGTGGAGAGTGCCAGGACGTTAGCGAAGAGAGCATAATTGTGCTCTCTGTGCTAAAAGAGCAGAATTTCCATTTTTTTGCGCCCTTTGTACCTAGTGGGGCGCTGCCACTTTAGGCGAGTTTCTCAACTTGCCTCATTGCTGCAGCACCCCTGGATCTGTGCCTCCAAAGATGCCCCAGTAGCTCCCCATCTTCTTTTCTGCTGATTCGCTGCACATGTTCTGTGCTGTTGTCAGTTTCTGAGCTAAGGGACCTACTCACAATATACTGTATATATATAGAATATAAATATCATGTAACGAGGCTGATTAGTAATTCATTCAGATTCAATTACATGGCAGATCTAAAACCAGCTCAATTTGCACCATAATTTAATATTTAGCCATTTAGCATCAGGCTATGTATTAGACAAACCTTATTTTCACTTATGTTCACATTCATAACTCACTATACAGCTTGTACACTCTCTAACACCTCTAACTTATAGCTGAGGCACATGTGATGTTATATAGTTTTATTATTCTGGCAATTAGATTAAACAAACAGAGTGCAAACTACATGTTGGTATATATGATCAGTACACTCTGTTGGAAGTGATAATGTGTCCTTTTATTTTACATAATGTAACATTCTATCCTATATATAAAACAATTCTTGAGAAAGGTCCTAATGAGGACCAAAACATTGGACTTAAATACAATGTATCAAAAATAAAAGGGCAAAGATTGTTTTAAGGGTGTGTCGGTTTGAAGATTTGTGTATACCTGTATATATATACTGTATGGTAGGAAAGATGTTTGGGTGTTATTCTAAATTGCACCAGTGCAATTATCCATAGCAAGTCAGATCTTTTAAACTGGCAGTAGACTGTTTACTGAATGTACCAGTATGTTATAGTGCCTTTTATAAAGGAGTTATATTGGTAATTGCAAAGCTATATCTTCACATTCAATGTATAATCTATACCATTGTGTATTATATTCAGAAATAGAAATATAGGGGAGTTCCTTTGTGGGTTTATTATCATTTCTTTTTTTGCTACATTAGAAATAAGTTGTTTATTGTAATTTTTCTTATCTGCTCTTATATTCATTTTTAATACATTTTCCTGCAATGGGAAATGGAAGGAAGTCTGATACTCAATAGGCACTTTAAAAATGCAAAAAATGTGGACTTTTACTGCCAAGCAGTTTTGTGGGGTTGTAGCTGTGTAGCACTAGCAATGGGAAGGAGGGACCTGTAATTCACTCTGCTACCTTTCAAACTCCCATAGGATCTGGAGTTATGAGTTCTATATACCCACACATAGCAAGAATTATTTTCTTACCTTTGGTCACACATTGAGCCACACCCTACATTCTGTATAATGATCAACTGGCTAACAGACATTTTCATTACAAATTTCGAAAGTGCTGCAGAGGTAATGCTGTAACCTTGTTCACTACTAGTTTTTATGGGGTAAATAAGAGAAATATACTTTATAATATCTAATTTTATATAAGGCAAAATACATTTTATTTAAAAGTATTGCTCAGCTTAACTTTTTTCCTAAATGTTTGGTAACTGGTCCTCTCAGAAAAAAACAGCAAAAATGCCCCTCCCTAATGGAAGCCGACTCTACCAGTAGGTGAGTAACACACAGGGAAGCAGAAATCTATAATCAGTACAGGAGATATTAAATACACATAGAAATGTTTAAATAATTATGTAAAGCAAGTACATATTTGTGTTTCTCAGTACCTGTCTTCTTTTAAGTATCAAATAAACACACAATAAAAGTTACTTGTTTGTTTCTGTTCTCACATCTTTCAGGAACAACAATGACATACATAACAATCAGCTGGAGGCCTTTTTTTCAGTGCAACCATTACTAGCAACCTGGATATATTCTATGTTAAAGCTACTGGTGCGCTCTAACTTCACGATATGTCTGGTAAGTATTTGGACAAGATACATTTTTTAAAGGAGAACTAAAGCCTAAAAAATAAATATGGCTAAAAATGCCCTATTTTATATACTGAAGTTTCAGGTCCTCAATAGTAGCAATGATCCAGGATTTCAAACTTGTCACAGGGGGTCACCATCTTGGAAAGTGTCTGCGACACTCATATGCTCAGCAGGCTCTGAGCAGTTGGTGAGAAGCTAAGCTTAGGGGTTGTTGCAAATTATCAAGCAGAAGATGAGGTTTGTCTGTAACTAAGAGGCTGATTAATACATTTTCATGCCAGTTGCACTTGTTTCTGAGCTGCCATGTAGTAATTATCTCTATAATCAGCCTTATATTGTGACATTTCTATTCTATGTGTACTGTATATTGTGAGTGGGTCCCTAAGCTCAGTAAGTGACAGCAGCACAGAGCATGTGCAGTGAATCAGCAGAAAAGAAGATGGGGAGCTACTGGGGCATATTTGAAGACACATATCTTTACTGCTAAAAACCACAGAAGAATGTTTAGTTGAATCTTGCAAGTGTATTGGAGTCAATGTGAAGGTGACATTTCATTGTGTTTTTAACTCTGCATGTATATCACCCTACCTTGTTACAGTAGCTCCTTTTTAATATTCTACAACTGTTCTTCAAAGGAAAAATGGGCTCCCATATTTACAACTGGATAGCATCTTAGATAGACAGCAGCATTGTCTGGGGAGTGCTTCTATCCATTGTTTGATGTGTAAGGCAAGAGACAGATCATAGGTCTGCAGTTTTTTTGCTGCACAACAGACTGCATGGTGACATTCTAGCGCAGAGTCACTGGGTACTGGCTGAGGAAGATTGACTGTCCCTAGTTTCAAATTCACATGAAAGGTTTGAAGATTCCTTCCTGAATGAGGTCAGACTGGAAGCATTTTTGCATGGGAAGACCACAGAACATTGTATCAACAATGTAATAGTCTGCATATAAAAATCCCGCGCCAGTCTTTCTTTAATATAATGGGTCCAGTGACCTCCAGTCCTGGCACATGCCCAAAAATAGCTTGGATCCTTGGACTTTCTGTACCAAAGAGTGAGTGGGACCCTGTAGGGGAATGTAATATTGGTCGCTAATCAAAAAAATTGCTCACAATGTGACAGTAGGATAGCAATTGTGAATTTTATAGTTTGCGATAGCGTGCAGTGTATTTACTAAAACTTCTTAAAGGAAAAGGAAAGTCGTTTCACACTTGGAGGTGCCAAATGTTAGGCTCCCCAAGTGAATGTATTTACTTACCTGAAACCCCAGGCCGGTGCTCCTATCAGCAGAAAACTATTTCTCTCTTGACCCCATCCCATCACTCTTTCTAAAATATATTTTATACAAATATATACTATATAACATATTCAAATCATCCCTATAAACTATTACATTTCTGTATACCTTCAAGCATGTCCTTGGCACACCAATACTTAAGAAACCATCCTCCAATCCAACTTTTCTCAATTAATACAGATCAATTTCACTCCTGGCCTTTCCCTCTAAGTTCCTGGAACAGCTTGTCCCCAACTATTTACTGAACTTCCAGCCCACCAACCATCTTCTTGAGCAATTTCAGTCAGGTGTCTGTATGGGTTACTCTACTAAAACAACTTTAACTAAGGTTATCAATGTTGTCCATTCTGCCAAGGGCAAGGGACATTATTCCAAAATAATACTCCTTAAAGGAACCGTTCAGCGTAAAAATAAAAACTGGGTAAATAGGCTGTGCAAAATAAAAAATGTTTCTAATATAGTTAGCAAAAAAATTAATGTATAAAGGCTGGAGTTACTGGATGTCTTAACAGAACAGAACAGAGCACTACTTCCTGCACTACTTCATCCCTCTAACTCTGCTAATTAGTCAGCAACTTGAAGGGGGGCCACATGGGATATAACTGTTCAGTGAGTTTGCAATTAATTATCAGCATTCCGTTCAGATTCAAAAGCAACAGAAAATAGCCATGTGGCCTCCCCTACCCTTGGTTACTGCCTGGTAACCTGGAAACCAAGAGAGCTGCAAAGCAGGAAGTAGTGTTCTGGCTATTATGCTACACACCCAGTCACTCCAGCCTTTTATACATTACATTTTTGGCTAACTATATTAGAAACATCTTTTATTTTGCATATGCTATTTACCCAATTCTTATTTTTATATTGAACAATTCCTTTAATCGCTCTGCAACATTTGATACAGTTGACCATTCTCTCTTTTTAAAGTACTTCTGAATGTTTTGTATGTGATTCTTTTTTTAGCATGGCTCTCATGCTATCTCTATGAGCACCTTCAGTGTTCATCTCACCTGGTGAAAAACCTCAAATCGATTCAAATTTGATTAGAATTTGCAGATTGATCCTATTCACCTGTTTTTTTTTTGTTTTTTTTTAAAAATCGATTTTTTTTTTGTTTTGTTTTTTGTTTTTTTAAATAATTTTTTTTAATAAATTGGTGTTTTTTTCGAATTTCAAGTTGATGGGAGTTTTTAGAGACTCCCATAAACTCAAAATTTGACCCTTGATAAATCTGCCCCTTAGGGGTATATTTATCAAAGAATGAAGTTAGAGATCACCACAGTCCTCTAGAATGAAATTTCGCCACTCTCCATTCATTTCTATGGGATTCTTAAAAGAGTATTTATCAATGGGTGAAAGTTCATCCTTTGATAAATACGACTTTCAAAATGCCTTAGAAATGAATTGAGAGTGGAGGAATTTCACTGTAGAGGACTGTGGTGATCTGTAACGTCACTCATTGATAAATATACCCCATAATCTTTATGCTGATGACACACAGATTCTCTTTTGGTGCCTGCTATTTGAGCAAAAATCACACAATGCCTTAATGCATCTTGGATGGCTACCTTAAACTTAATAAGTCCAAGACTGAACTGCTTATATTCCCACCCCTCCCTCCATTTAAAATAACAACCAACACTGTCACCTTATATCCAGATTCCCAAGGCAGGTGTCCAGTAGTCTTTAGCCCCGTTCTTCAATTTCTCAGTCTACAATGGATTCCTGACCAGAACATACCTGACCCTTCCTCTGTTCCTCAACTCCTAAAGTATTTATCCGGCCCTTAAATTCTACAGGACGGACTACTGCAACATATTACTAGTCGGTCTCCCAGAATTAGTTGAAGACAAAGCTTCTGACAGAAAGGCCCACAAATAAACAGCAACTGAAAGCCGCTGCAGTAAAAGCCTGGCAGAGCATTAAAAAGGAGGAAACTCTGAATCTGGTGATGTCCATGAGTTTAAGACTTCAGGCTGTCATTGCCAGCAAAGGCTTTTCGTCCCAAGTATTAGAAATGAACATTTTATTTTCAGTTATTTAATTTTTCCAATTACTTTTGAACCCCTGAAATGAAGTAAATGTGTTAAAAAAGGCTTTAGTTCCTCACATTTCTATGCAATCTTTTTTAATTCAAGCTGAAAGTCTGCAGATCAACTGTGTCTGAGTTGTTTAATTTAAAATTCATTGTGGTAATGTACAGAACCAAAATTAGAAAAAAGTTGTCTCTGTCCAAAGATTTATGGACCTAACTGTGGTACCAATCGTTCCTTAGATCTCAGATTACTGTCCACCACATTAAATTGCATACAATGTAAAATTGATATATGTTTATTCTTTTATTTAAGATCACCAATGTGCAAGAATTGGGCTTCTTTGGCTGATAGTGTTGGGAACACTTGCTAAAGGAATTGCAGACAGCTCATGTAACTGCATTAACCTGAAAAGTTTATCTGACTGGCCTGCCCTGGATTCTGAGCCGTGTTGCCTGAACCTCAGCCTTTCTGTGGACACAATTGACTGGAATAATTTTACTACAATATCCAGCTTGCGGGTTCTTGACCTATCTTACTCTGGTATTAAAAAGATCATGGATTTAGAAGAAGGGAGAAAGTTAACAAACATTGAGAAGCTGTATATAGATCACAACCATCTCAAAGAGCTACCTGGTGGATTTTTGAGTAATGCCCCCAACCTGAGGGTTTTAAATCTTGGATATAATCAGCTTGGCCATCTTCCAACAAACTTCTTGCGCGTTTCTAACAACATAGAGGAGATAGATCTCAGCTACAACAACTTAACTTCAATCTCACCCTTCATTATTCGATCTTCCCTCTCTGAGCTAGGTTTCCAGAATAACAGCCTGGAATGTACCTGTGCCCTTTATGACCTCCTTGAACCAACGTTCCATGGCAACAATGTCAGTAGGGTTCTAGAAGAACTGATTTGTTCCTCTCCAAGAGATGTTATTGGATTACAAATTATAAATGTTCGAAGAAATAACATCTGCAGGTCCCACAGCCTAACTGTTGTGATAATATGCATCCCTCTCATACTTGTTTTAGGACTCATGTGTTGGTATGTGTGCTGTCGTAGACAGAAAGGCAATTACTCTAAAACAAGGAGAGAATGTAGTCTGGCTACTGTTGATCGCAATGGAGCTGGTAACATGGGAGATTATCACCATTATGAGCCTCGCCAGCAATTCATTAAGGACAGAAGAGAAATTGATGTCAACCAGCTGAATGATCCAATACTATTAAAACCCTCTGCTGCATTACTTGGCAGCAGCAGAGATCTTTATGAAGAAGTGGAGATAAAACTGGGTACCTCTTCAGAACCATTAGTGGAAGGAGAAGGTCATATTAACAGGGACAGTCATGGATTAATGCTGGCTGTTGAGGGGGAAGATGATATAGATAGAAAAGCAGGAGATGAACTTGAAGTTGAAACTGTAAGTGTAACAGAAGTTATGAAGGACTCAACAGATCGTGAAAAGCTTTATCTGAACCAGTCTACAGACTACTATAGCCTTGTTCCAGGAATTGAGTTGGAAGACTCAGATCATTGTGAATATGAAAGCGTTGACCTCTCTTAAAGGGACCTTTTAATATTACTGATATGGGAGCTAGCTCTTGTGACAATTAGTAAAAAAGTAAAATGCCTTGAGTTCTAAAAGTACACAAAAAGCATCTGGCATTCTGTATTCCTGCGACTACTACTAGACAGAGGGGAAATAATGAAGATTTTTTTACAAAATGTAAAAGTATTATTATGTATTTCCATGATGTTTGCAAGGATATTTATTTTGGAATATTTCTTTATGGTCAAAGCTAAACAGACCCAAGGGGACATTTTGCTTAGATTTATTTCAATGTGCAATTTCACTTCTGTTGTAAGGAAATCTACCAGGTGAAGCTCCGTTTAAGCAAAGATGTCCAAAAGTTGTTAACCATAAGGGTTTCATTAGCAGCAGGTTATGATGTAAGAAAAAATAAATGTTTTAACAAAATAACCTATACTTGGAAATGCTTTATATACTTATGACATTATAAGCACAAATTAAGCAAAGATTACACTTCAAAAGAAGCTACCAGCTATCCCTTGAGCCACAATCTGCATTACAATAAATGATAAAGTGCACATACCACACAAAGATATGGAAGCATATTTTGAACTGGATAAAAAATAAGTTAAAAAATATAGTTAAATATAGCGGTGATTGTGTGTCACATGCAACACAGCAAACATTTCATTGGGAAGATGATATGACCGTACATATGCTCCAAATAATTTAAGGACCAATATCAATAGGAAATGAGAAAACACTAAATGCAGTTACGCAACATTCGTTTCCTTTGCACTTTCAAAAATGTACACGTATCAAGAAAGAATGATATTTGTAGCCATTAAACCATTTAAGTAGATTGCAAAATGTACAACACTGGTTTAAACTATCACCATGCTAACCCCTTAAATTATAATTTATGGTTTAGTGGCAACATGCAACTTTACATTATCAAAGGGCTTTGAAACGGAAAGGAAAAATATTTTCCATATTCAATTCATGCTTTTTTTTTTTTATTTCTGAATCAACCACAGGTAGGGGTATTTTTGATTGTAAGTTTGTACCTATATCTCTGTTTCTTTTCAGCAGTGCTAGATGCACTAATAAAGAGAGGAGAATGTTTTGTTATTGGTGGTGTTTGTTTTATTCTGCTTGTTTATCAACTACATCAAATGGGAACAAGTATGTGTATGTTACATGCAAATAGAATAAGGTCATTCCAATACATCTTTCTTGCTGGGTACAATACGGTATTGCCATACTGATGAAATTGCCTGACTGTGTAGATTCTTCATGAGTAATCACCAGTGTGGCAAAGGCTGTGGCCTAGTTAGATTTAGGTAGGGCAAAGTGTGCAAAGTCCTGAACATTAACAATAGTGGGAGCACTTACCGACCCTTGCATAGCTCCAGCGTGCTACATGTAAACCACAATCCCACACAGCTGATTCTAACAAAACATCTTGAAATCACGGAGCACCAAGGAAGCCAGCATCCATTCGTTAAAAGGATAGTAGTTTATTGAACATAGTTTAAAATCCAAATCAGCATGCCACAGACATATTGTGGGCTGCATTCTTTACGCGTTTCGTGACTTCCCTCTTCTGATGAAGTGGCGGGAAGCCACGAAATGCGTAAATATGTCTGTGGCATGCTGAATTATCCTTTTAATCAATGGACACTGTCTTGCTTGGTGCTCCGTGATTTAAAAGTGTGCAAAGTACAGCATATCATAAGCAGCCTTCCAGTAGCTCTTTCTTCAGTAGGTAGGGCTATCACTGTTGAAACATCACACTGTATTATCCCTCTTGTATCTAGAATGCAGACTTGCAAATGATTATTGATTACTGTTGGAAATGCATGAATATAGGAAATGGATTAAAGGAACAGTAACATCAAAAAAATTAAAGTGGTTTAAAGTAATAAAAATATAATGCAGTGTTGCCCTGCACTGGTAAAATTGATGTGTTTGCTTCAGAAACACTACTATTGTTTATATAAATAAGCTGCTGTGTAGCAATGGGGGTAGCCATTCGAAGGAGAAAAGGCTTCCGGTTACACAGCAGATAAGCTCTGTAGAACATAATAGTGTTATCTGTCATCCACTATTTAACCTGTGCCATATAGCCTATTTTCAATTTCTTCCATTGCTACACAGCAGCTTGTTTATATGAACTATAGTAGTGTTTCTGAAGCAAACAGGTCACTTTTACCAGTGCAGGGCAACACTACATGATATTTACATTACTTTAAAACACTTTCATTTGTTGGTGTTACTGCCCCTTTAAGTAAACAAGGGTAACTGGAAAACTGGAAAATTCTCCTCTTATGTTTCCTCTGTGATTTGTTTTGTCACCTGTACTTGATCAATAGTAAGAATCTTTTCTACCATTGGTTGTATTTTTGCAGTTTTTAGCTAGCTCATTGTCTTGTAATTGTCACTGTACTGAATATGTCTGCATCACTATTCTTGGCTTTTCCCCATCACAGTTCATTGACTTCCCAAATTCATCATCTAGCTGTGACCCCCTATCTCTGAGCTTTTTTCGTTTCTGTGTTTGTATCCATATAGCTTGATCTAATCCAGCCTATAAATGTATACCCCTAAGGATCAATATGAATAGGAACGAGAAGAAGTGGTGTAGAAGACAAAGAAGTATTTTGGAAAGGACAACTATATAACTATAGACAGACATGTCATGGTGACAGAAAATACACCAATTTACAGTGCTGCTCCAGCATTATCGTGCACTGAAATACACTTTTTAAAAGAGAAAACAGATTTCTTTATGTTTACTTTTGAAATCTGATGTTGGGTTAGAAATGACATTAGTTGTCCAGGTGACAACAGTCATGTGACTTGTGCTCTGATTAACTCATTACTGCTGCACCGCAAGTTGGAGTGATATCAATTCCCTCCCTTTTCCCCAAGCACCAATCAAGAGAACAATGGGAGGGTAACCAGATAACAGCTCCCTGTGGCACCTGCATTGCAAAAATTGCTACCATGTCCCACCGAGTGGTAAAAATGAGAACAGCACTCAATATTAAAAAACCTAAGACCAACCCGACTCCTCCAATTACATTGAGTAGGAGAAACTTATCTAAAAAGAGTTCCATTGTGCAGTGCTGGTTCTTTCCGGAAGCACAGGATAAGGTACAATAACCTGACATTTGTTGGTTCAAGAGTAACATTTTTTATGGTAGAGTGAATTATTCATAAAGTAAACAGTGTTATTTAGAAATAAAAAGGACGCCATTAAAAATCATTACAGAATCATTTTAAGCAACTGATGTAGTAAGCTGTAGTACAATTTGTTTATACTGTGCTGGCTGGTAAAAATTATGATTAATGCCAATGTTATTAAAAGGGAAATGCTAAATGTATAGGAAGACCAGTATTTTTCCATAAAAGATGGCAACCTTAACTGTGGATGTCCATGGTTACAGAGCCCATTGATAGAATGCCATTTCTACTCAATACGCCTCTTGAAAAGTCATTGTTGTGATGTTCCTACCATGGTTATGAGGAGCAAAGTAAGGAGTAACCTACAAAACCATGGTTTAGTCTGATCCAGAAATACTGTATGTCCTTCAGCTTAACCTCAGGGTTTGGTAGTCCACTTTTATTAAACTTGTTCATTAATGACTTAGGGGAGGGTATTGTAAGTAATGTACCAGTGTTTACAGATGACACAAAACTATCCAGCCCAATTAATTCCATCCAGGATGTGGCATTCTTGTAACACGATCTTGACAAACTGGCAATCTGGGCAGCTAAGTGGCAAATGAGATTCAATGTTGATAAATGTAAAGTCATGTACCTGGGATGTAAAAATATCCAAGCCACTTATACCCTTAATGGGACTGCACTAGGCAAATCCATTATGGAAAAGGACCTTGGAGTCCTTGCAGATGATAAACTTGGCTGTAGCAAGCAATGCCAGTCAGCAGCATCAAGGGCAAATAATGTCTTGAGTTGTATTAAAAGGGGCATAGAGTCAAGGGAGGAGGGGGTCATTCTTCCACTGTATAGAGCACTTGTAAGGCCCAATCTAGAATATGCCATACAATTTTTGTTCTCCATCACTCAAACAGGACATTATTGTATTAGAGAGGGTCCAGAGAAGGGCAACTAAGCTGGTAAAAGGTATGAAAAACCTTAGCTACTGTATAAGGAAAGACTGGCCAAATTGGGGATGTTGACGTGGGAGAAGGGGCGCTTATATGATAACTATGTATAAATATATAAGGGGATCATATAATAATCTCTCTAATGCTTTATTTAACAGTCAGTCTTTCCAGCTGACACAAGGTCACCCATTCCGATTAGAAGAAAAGAGGTTCCGCCTAAATATTCGGAAGGGGTTTTTTACAGTGAGAGCTGTGAAGATGTGGAATTCCCTCCCTGAATCAGTTGTACAGGCTGATACATTAGATAGCTTTAAGAAGGGGTTGGATTGCTTTTTAGCAAGTGAGGGAATACAGGGTTATGGGAGATAGCTCATAGTACAAGTTGATCCAGGGACTAGTCCGATTGCCAATTTGAAGTCAGGAAGGAATTTTTTCCCCCTCTGAGGCAAATTGGAGAGGCTTCAGATGGGTTTTTTGCCTTCCTCTGTATCAACTGGCAGTTAGGCAGGTTAAAAAAAAGTTAAAAGTTTGAACCTTTTTCAACCTAACTTACTATGTTACTATGTTACTAACTGAAGGGATAATCATGCAGTTGCAGGGTGGTGTTGAACAAAGCACCAGTTGGTGGAAAACACCTTTTTTTAAGTGAGGGGAGGGTGACACCATTGACTGACTGTGTGTGAGTATTTCTGCATGATTTTATTGTGTAATGTGGGATTACAATGTGAATGTGGACTCCTTCTCTTGTTAAAACTGAATGCAACAAGTTATACTGGCTAGGAGTTAGTGTTTGGAAAGCACACTCTGCTACCTGTCCTCTGAATTTAGCAAGTCAGAGGGATGTCTGAGTTCCACAGTGCCAGTTCCCAGTTTTCTGAATGATGCCTAAGGTAGGGAGCATCCCAGATGATGTCCACTTACTGCTTACCTCCTTTCCCTGTATGCAGTGTTGCTGACTGAGGTGCAGCTTTTTACATTCTTTTGTGCAAAGAGTGCACTTAGCCCCACATTTTATGACAGTGTCATAATGACACTCCCTTGAATCAGTTGGGTAAATTAGTGTACACCAATGCATTATATTTATATTGTTGGGATTTGTTACCCACAAATATGTAGATTGTAAAAAAGTTGTATTGGACCCTGGCAGTGACTTTAGGCAGTGATAATATTTAACTCTAGAAACAAAGTCATTGTTTTTAGAGCTGGAGTCAAGCCAGATAGGGAAATAGTTGTTCTGGGTTGAACCTTTTTGCTCACAAACACCGGGGCTCACTTAAAGTGGGAGTAGCTGCTTCCCTTTTCCTGAATGTCTCAGGCAAAATCCTGTAACCCCTTTTACCCTGGAATAGACACCAGTGAATATTTCAGGATGTTGTGTCAACACTGCTGCAGGTGGAAGTCATTTGTAATTCCTCACTAAGCTTTGTATTGAATCCTACTGAATGAACATTTGTTTTGTGTTACAATACGGCTGTGAGGCTAAATAATATTGATGGCTTGTAGCATTTTGCTTTTGCATACTCTGCCTTCCAGCCTCCCTTTCCGGGTGTATTGAATGATTTATTTGAGGATATATTTTTCCACCACAGTGATAGACCAAATCATTAAGCTTGTTAGTTCCATATGAACTAGGGTTTCTTTTTCTCTGTGTTTTTTTTTAAATGTGACCCGAAATGAAGTATGGGGCCAAACACGGCTGTGGGTCCTAGTTAACTTCTAGTTACGACACTGATAATATTCTTGTTTCACTCGGAACGTATGACCTCCTTATACTTATTGAAGTGCATCAAGACTAAATAAACAATACACTTGAACAATCAAATGCTCAAATGTTTCCACAAAAGTTATATTGTTATAATTTAAATAGTGTCAATCTGTTGTGCAGTAATGTTCATCAATGATTTGTCATTTATCTATTTCCCTGTCACATTGGTCCTTACAATAAGAGTTCCCTACTAACCAGGGTGCTATCTGCAAGAAGTTTATATATTTAATTATAACATTACTATTGTAGCTTATAAAAGAGTACTGTCACCATAAAATTACATCTTCATTTAAAAAAAGCAGTGTAAGCTAAGAATTACAGATGCCATTGAATACAGCTGAATTGACTACACATTTTCTACTGAAATGTATTATAGTCTGTAGGCACAAAACCATCTGATATTAACTGAATTCTGTACCTGAAAAAACAAATATTAAAAAAAAACTGTTCATAGTCAGTCACACCTATCGATTCCATTCCTACTCACTCAATATTTTCCTGGACAAAAACATTCTTTTGCAGTGACCAATCATTTCTAGGTTCACCCATAGAACAGGTCAAAAACAATGTGGCACCATTACTATCAAGAGTATCAGATCTGGAAGCTATGTGTCACACATATCTCCACTTACATAAAAGCAATATTTTCCAAGTACACAGT
The DNA here is from genome assembly GCA_038501925.1 of Xenopus petersii. NCBI lineage: Eukaryota > Metazoa > Chordata > Amphibia > Anura > Pipidae > Xenopus > Xenopus petersii. The sequence continues at coordinate 88,630,180 of CM076678.1, forward strand.
TATTGTTCAGGGTCAAACATACAAAAAGGAAAAAATTGATCAGTGCGCATTCCCTGGTCCCCTGTCACAAATTCATTTAATATCTAAGCTAATGCATGTATTTAGCAAAACAGGGGTTTTTAGTTACATAATTATGATCATAAAATTGATAAGCCGCCATACTACGTCAAAGTAAACCCCAGATCAGCTGCATTTCCATTGTATTTTTATTTGCCCTTGGAGTGCTCCCACATATCCCCCTTTATTGTTCAAGGTCTCCTTCTTATGTTGCTATTTAAGCTCAAAGCACATGCAGTGAATTCTCCATTTGAATTTGCCACATTTGCAATGAGCATGCGAATTGAAACAGCATCTTTGGTGTGTCTCCTGGTGATTCACATTATTTTCAGTCAGGAGACAAAACGAACGACTTGTTGCCGAAAGTCGCTTTTTAAAAATCGTGGGCGACAAATCTCCCAAAATCTCCCTGTTGGCCACAGCCCTAAGCTGACATTTCAGAACCTAGATCTATCAGTATACAGCTAGCATAACAAGTATTGCTTTTGTAATTGGATTACTTCAATTCTTATCTCTCCCAGTCTATACTCTTTACCAGACTGGTAAATCTAACACTATAATCGAATTTTGAAGGAGAAATATAGGATCACTAATTTAATTGTGCTGTGATAAAAAACAGAAAACTTGTGTTTATTATTTTGCCCTGAATGAAAGTAAAGGCATTCGAACATATGATTATCACAAAAATTACTTCTCCATGCAAGCAAAAAAGTAACTATACAATTGTAAAATTATTGTAACTAGGGATGCACCGAATCCAGGATTCGGTTCAGGATTCGGCCAGGATTCGGCCTTTTTCAGCAGGATTCGGCCGAATCCTTCTGCCTGGCCGATCTGAATCCGAATCCTAATTTGCATATGCAAATTAGGGGCAGGGAGGGAAATTGTGTGACGTTTTGTCACAAAACAAGGAAGTAAAAAATGTTTTCCCCTTCCCACTCCTAATTTACATATGCAAATTAGGGTTCGGATTCGGTTTGGTATTCGGCCGAATCTTTTGTGAAGGATTCGGGGGTTCAGCCGAATCCAAAATAGTGGATTCGGTGCATCCCTAATTGTAACCCTTATTTCCACCCAGGACTAGCTTTCTCTCACATAGTGTAGAGCAGGGGTCCCCAACCTTTTGTTACCCATGAGCCACATTAAAATGTAAAAAGAGTTGTGTAGCAACACAAGCATGCAAAAATCCCTCTGGATGACAAATAAGGGCTGTGATTGGCTATTTGGTAGCCCCTATGTGAACTGGCAGCCTACAGGTGGCTCTGTTTGGCAGTACACCTGGGTTTTATGCAACTAAGACTTGTTTCTAAGTCAGTAATTCAAAAGTAAGCACCTGCTTTGAGATCATTGAGAGAGCTTGGCCCTCAACAAGTGGATCTCTCTTGATATGCCAACCTTCAGATGGGCAATATCGGGCTGATCCAATCGTGGGCCCTAGGACCCAAAGATCGGATCACAACGAGGCGAAGATGAACCGATGCGGTCCTCGATCTGATGGAATTTTTAAACCTGGCCAATCTACAACTGGCCTACTTAAAGGGCCCTATACACTGGGAGATAAACTACCGATTTAACCTGTCTTCAGATAGTGGTAGACATGAGAATAGCACCCTAGCAGGAAAAGCAGACTAGGGAGCACTTTTAGCAATGCAAACATATCCTTCAGCAGAGGTGACTGGTAGCTGCTATCTGGTTAGCTACCCATTGTTCTGTTGATAGACTGCTGATGGGTTGCTGGGGGGGGGGCGGGAATGGAAGGGGGTCTAGCCCCATGCCAAAGTTCAACATTAATTATAAAAACAATTGTTTGCTCTTTAAAAAAAAGGATCCTGCTGGAGCAGCACTATTACACACTTTTTTCCTACGACAGTATCTCTTTAAGCACAGAGCCAGGGCAACAACAAAAGTTTATGAAAGTATATCGCATCATCAGGGAAGGGATGATTAAGGCTGGGTCATATGCCAAAATGGTACTCTGACTATGGTTGTAGCACACACTCTGAAAAATGAAGAAGAGTGAAATTTAGTTCTCACACAGCTGAACTGCTCAACACTATGGGAAGCTGTGGGGATAATCTGCACATTAAGCAGATGGAGGCAAATGGGCAACAGTAACAGAATGCAGGTGTTTAAGCATCTGGCATCAAAAAAAGAAGCAGCTCCTGTTTTACCCAGACCCTTCTCAATGCCTCACATTCAGAGCTGCCCAAGAACGGGTCGAGAGTGCTCCCCCCTCCCAAATAAAACAAGATCTCCTTGTTCCCACTGACTTCAGTTCAAGTAAAAATGCCAAGCACAGATATTGCTAAACAAAGCAGCTGCCACTATAGAGCGGTTTAGGTGCCCCTTGTACAGTGGGCTCTCTCATAGCCTTATATCTAGACTTAGTTTGGGTCAGGTAACTAAATATTAAGCAAGAATAATTCAGAAGTTTTAGCTTTTGCCTCATACAAAATGTGTTGTTCATGCAGTAGCTTTACATTTTTAAGATCTATTTTTTAATAGCACAACACAATTTGTTTTTGAAATAAAGATTTTATTTCAGGCAATGTTTACATAAAATGCTAGGCTTCAAATATAACAGATACCATAGAATACATAAAGGCACTATTAGATGCTCAGTGCAGTCATTGCTAAACTTGGAACAGGGCCTGAACAAGGGGTAAACAGCATTAGGCACTTGCCTAGGTGGCAACCATTTTGAGGAAAGGGCTGGAGGATATATTACGTGGGAGGCAAATCTCCTTGCCTCAGCTCTGCTTTGTAAAATACTATTTGGAGGGATGTTAAAAAGGACAAAGAACTCAATAATGAGCCAGATGTTTTATTTTTCAGTTCAATTGCAATTTATGAGGACAATGGAGGGGACCTGTGCTTCAGTCTCTAATTTAGACTGATGGGAAATGGTAGGAGCTGGAGCTGAAGGAATCAACAATAGACAAAGCAATAATCTGCAGATTTAATATCAAGACATGGTGCAGGTGGCAGAAACTCCTGAAATAATTACATAAATAAAAGAGAGAGAATGGTCAAAGCAGATGTATTGTGGGCCCTAGAATTATTATGTATGCAAAGGCTGTCAAAATGTCTCTCCTCATTTTGTTGTGGACTCCTACTAGATTTGTTATGTTACTAATCTGGACCAAAAATGGGTCTATAACCAGCAGGGTTGCCATCCAGCCACTATTTTACCAGACTAGTTGGTAAATCACAGACTAAGGTCATGGTCAATACTAGAATCTAATTGCCAGGTTTCCCCGCAACTTGCCTATTTAAATCCTGGACCCTTCCTAATCCCATGTAACACCCCTGTTTCCAACAACATAGCACCACTCATCTGCCCACTCTACTGCCCAAGACCTCACCACCCATTCCCTGTGATGTCTCCATTGGAGCCCAGTATTAAACAAAAGGCAATTCTTTTAACCAAAAAGGTCTAGGAAACAGTGCTCTAAACTGTGCACTCAATGCCAGTGAATCAAACAACAGATGATTTATTACTTACCATACCCATCCATCCATTTTAAACAATGAATCACGTCATTTATGCGCACATGACAATGATAAATTAAAATGAATCTGCAGCATGGTTGTGCTGCACTGGAGGCAGGGGCGTGACAACAAAATATGTGGTCTTTGACCCACACTTAAACTTACTTTGTGTCCTAATGTTTTGAATGTTCTTTACTTTTCTTTTTTCATCTTCTGCTTCACTCAATAGCCCTGTTGTGTTTTGCTCCTTATCCTTTTAAATGGTCAGTTTCTCTCTGTGCTTCTGCTTTATCGTTTTCTTGTTTTTCTTGTCTTTTCTTCTGTTGTCTGCACTTCTTTCTTTCCCCCTTTCTTCTTTTGTTTTCCTACATATTCTTCTTTCTCTTCTTTTCAAGCCCCATTTTCATGAACTTCCTGCTACCCATATGTTTTCTCTCCTTTTGCCCAGTTAAAGGAACAGTAACACAAAAAAATTAAAGCGACAATATCATGGACAGTTGACCTGGTAAAACTGGTGTGTTTGCTTCAGAAACACTACTATTACTTATATAAACAAACTGCCATGTAGCCATGGGGGCAGCCATTCAAGTACTATATTTTCATGACTTTAAAATACTTTTTTGATGTTACTGTTCCTTTAAGACATTCTAAGAGCTTGCATCTTAAACAAAGGACCTGTAGAGATTAGATACGTGAAAGAAAGCAAGCTCATGCAATATTTTAGCCGGGAATATTAAATTACGAAAGCCAAGGTGCTTAAAGGGGACCTGTAACCCCCAAAAAAATATTCAAAATCCTATTTTATAATGTTAGTCAAGCAAAATGAATGGAAATTACACTATATAAATTATTTGAATCTTGTTTCCTTCAGTCTGGGAATTCAAAATGATAGCAAGCAGGCAGGAGCCATTTTGTGGACACTGTTTTTAAGGAAAGCCTTAAAATCTCAGAATTTTGTTTGTGCACCAGAATAGGGGACCTGATGTCCATCCCCATGCGCTGGCTACAAAAATTAAATGGTAAAGAGAATGGTGGAATGTGAGGAGAGCAGTGACATCTAGGAAGTGCTAAATGGAAATTGAAAGTAATTGTATGCCCGCCTCTATGCCCAGGACATAGAGGTGGGGCAGACAATATTTGATTGACAGCTGAAATGTTTAAATAAGATTACAACAGCTATGAACGCTTTAATAAAAAAATTTAAATTGGATTTCATGTTTAATTTGAAAATGACTTTTATTATACAGATTTTTATGTCTGGGTGACAGGTCCTTCACGTTTAATTTAACTTTTAGTATGTTATAGAATGGCTAATTCTAAGTAGTAACTTTTCAATTGGCTTTCATTTTTTCTGTTTTAAAATTTTTAATTTATTTGCCCTCCTCTTCTGACTCTTTCCAGCTTTCAAATAGCCCCATCTAAAAAAGAAATTATATGTAAGGTTACAAATGTATTGTAATTGCTACATTTTAATACTCATCTTTCTAGCCAGGCCCTTTCCTAATCATATATCAGTCTATCTTTCAAATCAATGCATGGTTGCTTTTGCATCCTAGCAATTTGCATCCTAGCAACAAGATTTCTGAAATGGCAAACTGGAGAGCAGCTGTATAAAAACATAAATAACCAAAAACCACAAATAATAAAAAATGAGAACTAACTGCAAATTTTCTTAGAATATCTCACTCTCTACATCATACTAAAAGTTAATGTAAAGGTGAACCACACCTTTAAAGTCTGGACTGGGAGAAACAAATATGGCAGCTTCTACTAAGTATTTTGGGGAAATCCTTAATGTGCTATGCTGATTCCTGTTTCCATTTCTTTCACACATGCAAATAGACTGTCACTGCCTCTTGCATTCATACATACAAACAAACTGGCACACAAGCTGTGAATGTGTCTCTCAAACACAAACATGGTATAAAGCAGAGATGTCAGCCTCCTTGGGGTGATTTCCAGGAAATTTTGGTCAATTCTATACATACACTAACCATGGCCAATTTTGCCCCAACCAAGCACAATTACAACGCTACTATGTGACCCCCGCTCTACCTAAGCCCAGTGTATAAATATATAATATAAAAAAAAATGTCAGTTAACAGCTCTGAATAAAGCAGTTCTGACTAGATTGTGTTTTAGTGCCACCTAGTGCTAACGTTTTTCACCTGCAGTTGGCTTTTGTCGATTCATTGATATTTTTATTTTAGTCATTTCTTACTTGTATATAAATCATAGCAGACATTAGATTAAGGGGTGGTGTTTCAGGGTTAAGCTGTTTAACATGGAATTCCATAAATACTGAACACTCAAAGGCAATGCTGCCTTTCCAAAATTTTTCAAAAATATTTTTCTCTTGTCCAGGGCTAAGCATGATTAGTGTTTCCACCCAAAGTGTTTAGTTACATTAAAAACTCTGAACTGAGATGTTATAGGGGATGGGGACTCATATAAGTAAGAATGCCATAATGGAGCATTCATTTTCGACTGTAGCCTCAAGGCAGTCTACTAGTAAATACATTCCAGCCCAACGGGTGGTTATTCATCCTGGTGCCAGAACAAAGCTAGTATTTTTTTGTTTGTTTGTTTGCCATGGGGTATATCCATATATATCCCCTTATTTCATTCTGGAGATTATGTGACTTGCATAAACCATAAGTAGTGCCTTCCAAACAGTGGTGGAACAAAAACCAAGCCATCTCCCCTCTCCCCCACTGATGTTAAGAAATTGACCTGGAAAGTCCACTTTTCAATATTTCCAACAGTGTGAGCCCCTTAAAATGTATATTTCCCCCACAACGCATGCACCCACACATTGCATCAGTGTTAATTCTGGGCATGCTTCCATAATTTCTGTATCTGCCTGAGGTACCAGAAGGAGCCAGCAAAGGGACAGATATATATGTGATTGATCTATATAGATGAGCACTAAGGGGTGGGAGTCTGGGAGAGTTGCCACATATTTTGTGTTATTACTGATGTTTTTATTATTACATGTGTGATCCCTGATTTCCATAACTCCCATGAAGAGTCCAATTCAGATGTGTGCATGTTTGCGTGGGAATTTCTAAAAGAGGAATAATATCAGTAAATAAACTACAACCAACTTCCTCCCAATAAAAGCTTAATCTGTCTCCTCTGAATTCCAGAACACTCAGGAGGCCTTAGAAAGATTTACTGCAATCATGTATAGTGGCAGGGACCAGCCATAAACTTAAGCAATTAACTAAATATAGCATAAGAATTCCTGGGAAAATACAGTATGTAGAGAAATGGTTCACTTCATGTTGCTTAAAAGGTAATAAGTCTGTGCACAAAACACAAGTAATACACAAATACAAAAACAGCGGAAGGTTAAATTGTTTTGGCCCAGGGTCATCATGGTGACCCTTACGAATCTGATTTTTCTCTTGAAACATATAATTTATGTTAAGGACATTTAATTGTATTTCCACTTACTGGTAATACAGAAAATCAAATCTTTGAAAAATATTTGTATGGACAACCAGAACTTTGGCAGTTTTTGATTGTAAGTGGCTTCATTTTTGTGGGCAGTGCACGAAAACAACAGAAGATCTCAAGGTAATGAGAGCCTTTTCAAAATAGAATACAAAAAAATCCAAAGGTGCCAACAGAACAGAAAAGAGTAACAACATAGTACACATATGGACATTCAAACAATGCCAGGCCCATCATGTAACTGAAGAAGAGACTGCACCGCCAAAGCTGAAATATAAAATAGCTGTATTTGTGTTACTAAGTTCTCCTTCACTTAGGGGCACATTTACTAAGCTCGATTGAAGGATTCGAATGAATACTTCGAATTTCTAAGGTTTTTTTTGGGTACTTCGACCATCGAATAGGTTACTACAACCTTCGACTTCGATTCGAACGAAAAATCGTCCGACTATTTGACCATTCGATAGTCGAAGTACTGTCTCTGTAAGAAAAACTTTGACTACATACTTGGCAGTTTAAACCTACCGAGGTATAATGTGAGCCTATGGGGACCTTCCCCATCACTTTTCTAAGCTCTTTTTGATCAAAGAAAAATCCTTAGATCGATCGATTAAAATCCTTCGAATCGCGCGATTTTTACTTTGATCGATCAATCAAAGGGTTTGCGCAAAATACTTCGAATTCGATATTCAAATTCGAAGGATTTTACTTCGAGGGTTTATTAAACCTCGATATTCGACCCTTAGTAAATGTGCCCCTTAAAGTGTATCATTATTGGAAACTCCACCGGGCATATGTGGATGCTAATAAATTATTTTACAATCTTACCGTGTCACAAACTACTGAGAAAAAGAAGGAAAACATGAAAGAAGCACCAAATGTACCAATGTGCATGCACTTTGGAAGAAGCAACTGCCAAGCACCATGCCAGAAGGGCAAGAAGTATAGGAAATAAGGTAAAGTTACAAAATGCAGGGCACACAGAACTTAGATGGATGCCACATTCCTGCTGATAGTCTCTCTGGCCAACAGCATAAGACAGGACCTTTATTTGTCATATCTGTGGGACACGTTTACTTAAATGGCTGCCTATTGCAATGCAGTGATTTATGGATTCATGTCTGATGTGATTATACTGAATCATTAAGGGTGCTCTGCATAAACCAAAGGCATAAACCAAATTTTCTGCTCACGCATGCCAAAAGAACTGCCCCTCCCCATTATTCTGTTTAATTGTGCCGCATGACATAAATGATTTCATTTCAAGAAGTAAATATAATGAACATCTAATATAAACTGCATGCTCAGTTTTTAACAACAATGTAGCGTTGTAAGTGAAGGTTACTGGGCTCCACATCTAAATCTTTTGTGAAACCTATCAGATCTTGGAAAGATTATTGTTTTACACATATATACAGGTGCAGTCAAGGTTCCCACAAGGGTGGATGTATTCAGTGGTTGTAAGCTGCAACTATTTTATCACTTCGACACATATGTATTATAACATATATTCGCTGCAGATGATAAAATATATTTGCTGCAATCCACAAGTTGCTAAAATGCTGAAGCAGCACAGGTACTGATGCCATAGTGCTTGCCATACTGCAGTAGCTTACATACAGAGCTTTAATGTATTTTTAGAATGTGTTTCTGTTGTTACTATATGTGTATTTGGCAGTTTAACAGAGAGTTTAATGGGAATATATACAGGGCTCAATTTGCAGTTATTATGGCTAGGTAATAAATCAAAAGGTTAGCACATCCCTATCCATAGTATATAAACCTCAGAGCTGTCAGTAGGCTGCTTTTCCCATTTAGTCTGCTTGCTCACAGGTAACAGGTAAGAGTCCTTGCATGCAGCAGCCTGATTGAGTCCTTGTAAATTAGTGCTAAAGATGTCACTGCACAATTAGGAGCTAGAACTGTATTTTAAAATAATTAGTGATGTATTTTGAAGAAAACTGTTTAGTCATTGTGGATTATTATTTGTATTCATTTTAGATACTATGGTTGAGAGAGTGGTTCAACTTTGTGTATGTTATAGAACAGCCAGTTCTAAGCAACTTTTCAATTGGCCTTCATTTTTTTAATATAGTTTTTGAATTATTTGCCTTCTTCTGATTACCCTTTCCAGTTTTTAAATGGGGGTCACTGAACCCATCTAAAAAACTGAATTCTCTGAAAGGCTACAAATGTATTGTCATTGCTAATTTTTATTACTCATCTTTCTATTCAGACCCTCTCTTATTCATAAATCAGTCTCTTATTCCAGTCAATGCATGGTTGCTAGTGCAATTTTGGACTCTAACAACCAGATTGCTGACGTTGCAAACTGGAGAACTGCTGAATAAAAAGCTAAAAACTCAAAAACTACACATAATAAAAAAAGGAAAGAAAACCAATTTCAAATTGTCTCAAAATATCACTCTCTATCTCATCATACTAAAGGTTCATTTAACGTGAACAACCCCTTTAATTTACTAACACTGGGAAGGCATGCCTTAATGTAGTAACCCCTAGCAAAATAAGGTGCACAGTATTCAGATGATATGAACATTAACACCAATTAGTATATATGTATAATTACCAACATTCTTCTTTCAAAAGGGATCAAATGAAATATACTGTCCCTAACATGGAAGAGATTTCAGTCCTTCCTGAATAGTACATATTCCATTAGTACACAGTGTTGGAAGTTTTATTTACTAGCAGTGGGCTAAGGGGGGCAATTTTTATAAATGTATAAATTAGATTAAGTTCTGGAAGGGGTGCATTGTCGTTTTTTGAATTTACACATATTTGACCAAATATTGATCAAAATATAGTAAGCACCAGTATTTTAAAACCCTACTGGTATAGCAAAGTGATTGAGTAACTGATCAGTATATACTGTAAGTGACCATGTTTTGAAATGCAGTTTATTTCAACAGAGGGTTTTAGATTCTATGGAGAAAAGAAAATTGTGATCACCAATTGATAAATTGGCCTGTGGTTTTGTGTGAATGTTTGAATTTAAAATCGTATTTTTGGGCAATTTTTTACTGGGTACATTTTAAATAATGGAAAGAGGCAGTGAAAGCTGGGGGAAACAGAGGTCGGGACCTGCCTTATGTAATGGCTAATGTAACGACTCATTGTTATACTTTGTTTCTATGCATAGTTCCTTTGTGAAACACCCTTGTTATCTTGCTGATCCGTGACTATTCCTCAGTATTCATTATGACTGTGTCCTACACATTAAAAGTGGCCAATGCCAGCTTTGGGTGCTTCTTCAAGTTGCTCTTCAGGTGGAAAGGGAGTATCTATAAGTTGCTATACAAAGAGTTTATCGTCTTTTGTTGTCTCTATGCCATGCTGAGTGTTACATACAGGTAAGTTGTTTATTTATTTTAATAACATGTAATGTATTTTACAAAATCTCAGACATTTTTGGCCCACTATTCTAGACATGTACTGAAAGAATGGCTGTATTTACAGGTAAATACATTCCAGACAATTATCCTGTAGTTTATCCCTCTTTCCTAAAATGATGAATATCCACTACTGGTAGGTCTTGCAAATATTAAAAATGAGAAGGTTAAAAAATTAAGTAGAAACAGGAACAGTGTGCTGAGTTTGTTTGCACCCTGCGTAGAGCGATACTGATTTATGACATTATTATATGAGGCAGCTTACCACCAGTGATGGGCGAATTTGCGCCGTTTTGCTTCGCCGAAAAATTCGCGAAATTCGCAAAACGGCGAAAAATTCGCGAAACAGCGCCGGCGTCTCTTTTTTTTCGAAAAAAACATTTCGACGCCGGCGAATTTTTTCCACGAATTTTCGCGGGCGTTTCTCGAATTTATTCGCTGGCAGCGAATCGCCCATCACTACTTACCACTCCAGAAAACATAACTGACAGATTTACCAAGTTGATCTGCTTAATTTTGTCTGAATCTGCCTTTTAAATGGTGTACCAAAATGTTAGACACTGCCAAGTAAATCAAATCCCTATTTCTTTTCTTTTCCCGGAAAAAAACACTGGGGAAAAATGTATCAGAGAGGTATACAACCATCTGTGTGTAGCCTGGCTATTTCCCTGGAAAAGGGAAAGGAAGGCCAATGAAAATATCTAGAAACTTGAGACCAGACTTCCTAAACACATACTATGTACAGATACTGTATATTTTGAAAGCAAAATATGCACTTGCCTTTTTGAACTTACCATTTGCATAGGAAATGATAAACAAAATATGTTTCATGAAAGTTTATAATATTTGTGATTAATACTGAAGGTTTTTTATGAGAATATTTATTGTAGCTTAATTTATAGGTTCTTAAAGGGATTCTGTCATGATTTTTATAATATATTTTTATTTCTAAATTATACTGCAAATAATTCACTCTACCATATAAAATTGTATTCCTGTACCAGCAAGTATATTTTTTTTAGTTGTAATATTGGTGTGTAGGCAGCCATCTCAGGTCATTTTGCCTAATCATGTGCTTTCAGAAAGAGCCAGCACTTTAGGATGGAACTGCTTTCTGTCAGGCTGTTACTCAAATGTGTCGCAGTGGGACCTGGTTTTTACTATTGAGTGCTGTTCTTAGATCTACCAGGCAGTTTTTATCTTGTGTTAGGGAGCTGTTATCTGGTTACCTTCCCAATTGTCTGCTGATGGGCTGCTGGTGCTGGGGGTTATCAGTACAGCAGTAAAGAGTGACTGAAGTTTATCAGAGCACAAGTCACATGACTTGGGGCAGCAGGGAAAATGAAAATATGTCTAGTCCCATGTTAGATTTCAAAATGAAATATAAAAAAATCTGATTGCTCTTTTGAGAAATGGATTTCAGTGCAGAATTCTGCTGGAGCAACACTATTTTACTGATGCGTTTTGAAAACAAAAAAATTCCCATGACAGTATACCTTTAATGAATGAAAGGCAGAATATTAATTGTAATTTTGCTTATAGGTGCTTTTTAAATGAAAAGCAGAAGAGTGACTTTGCTCAGCTGGCTCGATACTGTAACCAATACACGGACTTGATTCCTGTTTCATTTGTGCTGGGTTTCTATGTTACTCTGATTGTGAACCGTTGGTGGGCTCAATACACAAATATTCCCCTCCCTGATCAGCTCATGTGTGTAGTATCCAGCAATGTCCATGGTGGGGATGAAAGAGGGCGCTTGTTGAGACGTACCATGATGAGATATGCTAATCTATCTTCAGTTCTTATTCTGAGATCGGTCAGTACGAGGGTGCTCAAGAGATTTCCAACCATGGAGCACATTGTTGAAGCAGGTAAATTAAATCAGCATGCTTTATTCATCTAACGATTGCACCAAATCCAGGATTTGGTTTGGGAATACTTTGGGGCCAAATTATGATTGCTCATGCCTTGATTGCTTGAGTTTACTAATCATGCAGGATTTTGTGCCAAGCAAACCTTGTTAATCTATGTCATTTTACCCAAGTGGGCTTTTGAAATGAAGAAAAACTTTGTCAGCCAAAAGGCAAAAGTCATGGGAATTTAAAGCTCTGGACAACTGGAAGCTGCTTTGTCTTGTCTGCAACTTATGCATTGTTTTGTTTGCAACCAAATTTTATTTTGTAAATTAAGGTTCCAATTTGGTTTGGTATTCTGAAAAATCTTTTAGAGACAATTTGGTATTCTGTCAGGTCTAAATATCATGGCTTCAATACATCACTAACTATAATTGAAAATTCAGACAAACTACATGATGAAAGACATATTATTTATATCTGAAGTGTGAACAAATTCATAGGAACAAAATTGCTTGTTCCAAAAGGCTGTTTTGTCACTATGCATACCTTTTACACATTTCTCTAGTTTGGAGCAGTTGCAGAGATAGTGGCTGTAAATCCAATTATTCTTCTGAGCCTGCTCAATGATGAATGCATATTGTGGCCAACTTAAAGGACAAGGGAAGGATTTTAATCATTTTGATAGTATGTAATAGAGGGCCCCTGTGTGTGTACATAAAATAATTACATAAAATAATCGCTGAAATAATTTTTTAAAAAAAATTCTCCAGTACTGTCCACCTGAAGTGAATGTATGAAGTGATGTATGTAACATGGTGCCAGTGAACTAAAAGTGCATGTACCAAAGTTGTTCCTCCCCCTGGGCATGATAATAAAAATTAAAGCAGATGGCAGCCAAGAATAAGCAGAGAAACTTGGTGAATGCTGACAGGATCTCTGCGCTAGTCATGATGCACAACAATTGAGGAGGCAGAGGGAGAAACACACTGATCGTCTGAGTATTAGAATAAATTGTAAGAGACAGGAGATAAGTGTGTAGAATCCCCCCTTGGTTTGTGAGTCACCAGAGTAGACATGTTGGAGAGCTGCTATTGGTGCATGCATCAATTTGGGAGGGCTATAGCTGATCTATGTGGGTAACTGCTCCGTGGACATTCTATGGAAGTGCACTCAAGAGTAGTTTTAAATGTGCATGCACTGCCCTCTGGTCAACTGCACACATTCTGCAGTCTTGGTCTTGGTGCAGGAGCGTGGGATTATGGGAATTTCTCTTCATGAACTTCATGAACAAGGCTGCTGATCAAAGAAATGGCTGCAAAATCAGCAGGCTTGAGCAAAAGCATGACACCAGCAGAGGTATGCCTCTTAATGGAGATAAATTCTTTATTGCACTTTCCTTGTCTTTTAAATTAGCACTTGCCTAGATTTAAAACAGCCAAGTAGTTATTTTCTTAGGGGAAGACAATATTGCATAAATTGCATTTGCAAATGTATGCTTACCTCTTAGCATTTTGCCAAAATGTTTGAAACTGTGCATGAAACACAATTCATGAACACTGTGGGTTTCATTTATCAAACAGCCATGTGGTGCTTCTATAAAAACAGCATACAGAAATGTACCATGGGGCACACCGTGATTCTGTTATGCTGGGACTTATTACTCACTCTCTCTACAACTGCTCTGGTATGCAGGGTAAAAATTATGCATTGGGGATAAAAACATGGCCAGTTGCAGTGGTTTTTGTATATAATCCTGCTTAGTAAATAAGGCCCTATGTCTATGCCTGTGATTATATGGTATGTTATGAAATTTACCACAGCTTTGTTCAGCATTAGACACGAGTAACAGTTATGTCCCATGTGCCCCCCCTTAACGCCAGATTCAGACTGATCTGAAATGATCCAAGAGAAAATATAATGAACCATGTACCAGAATCAATATGTTTCTTTCAAACATGCCTTTAATTACCTTGATCATTCAATCTTATTTAGGTTTTCTTTGTGTTTCTCCTTTCTGTCTCAGGTTTTATGACCCGCGAGGAACTAAAGAAATATGAGTGTCTCTTCTCAGATTATAACAAGTACTGGATCCCCTGTGTGTGGTTTACCAACCTGGCAGCCCAAGCTAGAAGAGATGGGCGAGTGAGGGATGATGTGGCTCTGAAATTACTAATGGATGTATGTTATAATTATTGAGTAATGCCCTTTATATACCACTGGCTCATTGTACATAGTGATCGGCGAATTTTTCCAGTTTCGCCAAAATGAAAAATGTGCGAAACACATTGTAGTCAATTGGCGTCAAAATTATTTTGACACATGTCAATTTTGACGCCTGTGACCATTTTTATTTTGTCCAAATGCATTAAAGTCAATGGGTGTCCGAATAATTTTCATGCGCAAAAATTTTTATACGCGTGCCTATTTTGTCCAAATAATTTTGAGGCGCGACAATTTTTATGCATGCGACTATTCTGACATGTGCTCAAATGTTTTAACGCAGTGGATTTTTGCAGCAGCAAATTTTCTCCACAGTTTCATGAATTTATTCGCTGGTGGAGAAATGCAGAGATTAGCCGAGAATTTGCGGCTGGCAAATTTATACGCCCATCGTAACTTGCATCTAACGTCCCTGCTGTCACAGTCACATTGGGGTCAGTTTAATCAGGATCCACATAGCAAAAAGAGTTTAGTGTTCCCACCAGAGTCTCTGTAGTTCTCTCCTTGCCAGCTCAAATAAGCCTGTTCTCCTCTGTGAATATGTTTGCCAAATTTGAAAGGAAGAGCCCGTGCTCAAATAGCCATGGAAAAGACCAATACAAAAAAATTATAATATAATGCAGTATTTCTCTATTCTTATGGTTCATCACAAGTATAATTTTCAATAGGGATGCACCAAATCCACTATTTTGGGATTTGGCAGAGTCTTGAATGCTTTGTGAAAGATTCTGGCAAACACTGAACCAAATCCAAACTTACATATGCAAGTTAGGGCCAGAAAGGGTGAAAGAGATCCATGGGGCTGCACAAGTGGTTACAAATTATTTTGCTTCCTGCAAGGAAAGTCACGGGATTTTAAGGATTCAAATTCGGTTTGGACATGCACATGGATTCAGCTGAATTCTGCTGAAAAAGGCTGAATCCTGGCTGAATACTGAACTGAATTCTGGATTCGACACATCCCTAGTTTTTAATGCAGACATTAAGGAGAGATATTTTATAAAGCAATTTTAATGTCACAAATCTGAACCAAAAGTACTGAATCTGAATGGAGTTTGGTGTATGTGTGTGTAAATTTTATCTAAAAAATAAAATTATTTAAGGTAAATATCAGGATTTTAAATGGTTGTAAGTACCTACTTGTTTTCCCACAAGGTGTATATTTAATCTACATTGGGAATATTAACCAGAGTGTTGGTATTGTGGAAGCCAGGGTCCACATAGCCTAGGTGGGTGAAACACCCACACAGAAAAACAGGGAGATCAACCAAACAGATAGTACCTTTGATTGAGATTAAACCTATGTAGCTATAATGTATAACTTCATTATAATGTCATTTATAAAGGTTTGCTATCCATAAAGTGGTACAACCATCTCCCATAAACAGATAATTCTAATAATTTACTAATTTACTCAGACATACATATCTATTGTATCTATCTATTGTACCAATTGTACAATTGGGTTTATTTCATGTTTAATTGTTTTTATAGAGGAGGTATGGTGATCCATATTGCAAAAAGATTCTTTTAGAAAAAAACCCAGGTAACAACTATTCCAGGTAATAAATAACAGCCTGTATTATAAACTTATACCATGAATGTTGGCCCTTTTATTACTTGGTCATTAGTTGGTCAAAATTTTTATAGGTTTGACTCAAACAAAGGAAAATAAGCTACTTTAAATTGCAAGACTAGGCTCTAGGCTTAAATATCAGCACAGAAATGCGCTAGTCTTAACTATAGTACTTAAGCCTTGTTATGCTTGTCCTTTATTTTGCAGTTTGCTGATTTGATGCAAAGGATGAATATTCCTGCCTGATTTTCTAACTTGCATCTTAATATGCATGGGCTATCAACCAATCAATATTTCTTACAAAGAATCTCAACCCTTGATATTGCCCTTTGTGTTACTGCTTTATTGCTCTTTGTTCAGAAATCTGTTACAATTGTCTGCTAGAATCTTGATGTATTTGTCACCCATACTTGCAAAACTGCGATGAGTTTGTGCCATCTATATATGGGTCTTTATATTTACATTCTTCTGATTAGGAAAAACATTATAAACCTCAGTCAGATTAATCTTTCCTTACCAGAGGAACAACAGACCAGCCTTCTTTCTTTCTCCTGACTATCCCCCTTCTCTGAGTCAGGACCTCATTAATGATGTAACAGTGACAAATGCACTGTAGCACATTTGCAATTCTTACATTTTAAGAGAGTAAAAGGCACACTACCCAAAACATTAATATTCCACTGGAAAAGGTTACCTTTAGTGATGGATGAATCGGTGCCATTTTGCTTTGCAGAAAAAATTGTGAATTTTCCCAAAAATTTGCGAAATGGCGAAAAATTCTCGAAACACATTGAAGTCAATGGGCGTCAAAATCATTTTGACGTGCAAAAAATTGGACGCGAGTGACAATTTTTTATACGCGCGACTATTTTGTCCAAATGCATTAAAGTCAATGGGCATCCGAATAATTTTGACGTGCGTAAATTTTATGCGCGCGACTATTCTGACGTGCAATAATTTTTTTTTGTCTCTGAGGATTTTTGACGAATTTATTTGATGGCATCGAAACGCATAAATTAACCACAAATTTGTGACTGCCTTATTAATTCACCCATCACTAGTCACCTTGCCTTCTGCTGCTAGCAGGCATTACTGTTTCTCATGTGTCTGGCTTTTCAAAAATCCTTCCATGTTTCATTTCGTGGTCATTTGTCCCCCTGTTGTTTTGTATAAAAGCTTGTGCTA
Source organism: Xenopus petersii (assembly GCA_038501925.1). NCBI lineage: Eukaryota > Metazoa > Chordata > Amphibia > Anura > Pipidae > Xenopus > Xenopus petersii. Next base: position 88,647,435 of record CM076678.1, read on the forward strand.
TATTTATTAAGAGTTTTGGAGAATCTCTGAAGCTGTTTGTTTCATGTATTTGCAGGAGCTGAATAAGTACCGTGCAAAGTGCAGCATGCTCTTTCACTATGACTGGATCAGTGTCCCACTAGTGTATACTCAGGTCAGGTCATTTTAACTTTATTTTTTAACTTTTATATCTATAGCATTAGTAGGATAGGCAGTTTTCCCTAGGTTTGATGCAGTGTGTGTTTAATGTATTCCTACCAACAGCAAAAACAACATATAACTTATTTCTACAATGATGAATGTAGATAAAAAAAAGTAGATGCATCTGCCTGTATTCATTTTACAGCATACCTGAGTTTACTTTTATAGGCATGGCCACTGCATACAGCTGTCTGTGCCATCTACAGGAATGCACCTGCCTGCAAGGCAAAAAAATGCTCCTGGTAACTTTAAGGGGTGAATTTCTGCATAATAAACTGCAAATTTGGATCTTCTAGTGCAAGGAGCACAATTCTGCTCTCTGCACTTGCGATGGGGACCCCTCCGACACATGGCTTAATGAAAGGAGTAAATGTGCTGCATGAAAAATAAGTATTCTGTCATGGTGATTTAATATGACCACAGACATGCAAGAGCACTAAGGGCAACCTTGTATTCATGGGGGTGGCCACCAGTCTCTGTCTGTGCTCTGCCACAGAGCTTAGAAGTCACCACCAAGGCATTTAGCCTCATGCTTATATAAAGAATCAAGGTACTCAGTGGTGACTTCTAAAAACCTAACAAATTTTATTAGGAAGGATGTTACATTAATTTCTAATACAACATTCCTTTAGAAAATGAAAGACTATATTGCACTATTCTATGAACAAGTCTGAAATTTCTATTTTCCCCAAGTTTCATTAAACGCAGTGCTGCTATCACACACATAAACAACTAGTTCTACTTTATGGTCAGGCAGAACTCCCAGCATCTTCATTTTTATGTACAACTTCCAGAGCAACTCACTTACTTGATTTCCCCATACATTTCACTTACTCTGAATCTTTCTTCTGAGATATCAAGCTGCTTGTCCATCATCATCATCATGACATCCCCAATCCCCTCTGCGCCCACTCATTTTTATTGCCTATCCATTACCCTATCTGGAAGTGTGAATAGCCTCCATAAGAACACCTTTATACTTGTGCACAAATACCAATACTTTTATAACAATCCCCAGCACCAGCCCCCCACATAAATGTTATTTATATAGCTTTGACTAAGAAATACTGCAAACACATGCAGATTTTATTTAATATCTTGTATTTCATTCCCTTATAAGGTCCCTATTACATTTCCACACCATGGTTAGCTGCCTGTATTTTTTGACATGTAAGAGGGAACCAGTAACGTAACTAGAGGGGGGGGCGGGCCCTGGTGCGTGACGCGCAGCTGGGCCCCCTGCCCCCCTCCGATTTTCAGGCCTGATTACAGTAGAGTGCGAGCTTCCGGGCCCTTAGGGGGTGCGGGCCCTGGCCCGCTGCTCCCCGGGTAGTTCTGCAACTGGAGGGAACAGAGGTACCCAGAGGAAACCAATGAAGGCATGGGTGAATAAACAACACTGTGGAAGCTACCAGTGCATACTTCCTGGTAGCTTCGAAGTGGAAGCTTACTGTTGTGTAATGGCTGCGTGAGAGACTGCTAATAAAAGCACTGTTATACTCCCTCATCCTCGGCTACAAAAACATAACAAACACCTTGCAGAACCCCTCACAAAATTTAAGCATTGGATCCCATCTGAGGAGCTGCATTACTCCATTAGGGCTCTGACTTACACACAAACGGTCACTCATGTGTTCCCCTGCAGTGGCTTTTTTATGAAGTCCACCAAAAAGGAACACATGAGTTAACGGAGCACATTCATTCCAAAAAAGACTGTACTGACTGGTCCATATGGAACTGCGAATGCAGGTTAAATGCATGGTACCAGATTCATATTTTGGTTTCCAATTGATATTTAGATTGCCCTTTCTCTTCTGATTTGACTCTGACACTACAGGTAGTTACGATTGCAGTCTATTCGTTCTTTGGTGTTTGCATCATTGGAAGACAGTTTCTGGAGCCTGAATTGGGAGAAGAGAAACCAAATATCGATTTGTATGTCCCCATCTTCACATTGCTGCAGTTCTTCTTTTACTCTGGTTGGCTGAAGGTTAGTATTACTTACATCTGTATTCCATGGACTCTACTAAATAGTGAAACATCCGCTCTCAAGTTTTCAGTTCACACAAAAATTATGTCTCATCCTCCAATAAAATGTTCACCTGTTTTGTGTTAGATTGTGTTGAATTAAACCATATGTAGAAATAAGCCGGCGATTTTTCATTTTAAGCCAGCGCAGAGTGAGGGAAGGCGTTTGGGGAGATTGGTTGCCGCAAAGACGAGGCAATTAGTCACCAGGCGACCAAATCTTCCCAAAACGCCCAGTGTGGCCTTACCCTTATGGAGTTGGCAGGACAGGTAACTACCGTCCTCTTAACCGTTCACCCCTAGCTGTGGATTGATGGATTAAACCATATGTAGAAATAAGCCTTAGGCTGACTAATCCAATCTAATTTTTCAGGCAGATTTACAGTATTGCACCAAGGGAGAGGAAAAATACTGCAAGTCTCCCCTCATGTTCAATGACAGCAACCTACACCAGATATGGCCACACCGAGTGACCTGCTTCTAGGTGAAGGAAAGTCACATGCAGCGATTCGTTTTCCGAAGTCGTCCGAAGTTGCCTCACGAGGAAACTTCAAGCGACTTTGGAAAACCAATTGCCGCATGTGATTAGTTCCGGCGATTTTTCATTTTAAGCCAGCGCAGAAGGTGTTTGGGGAGATTGGTTGCCACAAAGACGAGGCAATTAGTCACCAGGCGACCCAATCTTCCAAAAACGCCCAGTGTGGCCTTACCCTTATGGAGTTGGCAGGACAGGTAACTACCGTCCTCTTAACCGTTCACCCCTAGCTGTGGATTGATGGTGGCCTTCCTCTCTCCCCCCCCTTTCTGTAGGCTCCAGCCGGTGCTGTAGGGGGGATGTCAGTCATGTGCGGCTATTGGAGGAGTCAGTGTGGTAGAGAGAGGACTGACATTACCTGCACTTGTTCTTTGCTTGGTCAGGTCCCCTCTTCCCTGCTAGTATATGATGGGGCTGGTGCGTCAAGGTCTTGCACCAGCGCTGGTTTGCGCTGTGGGCTCCTTTATTTCCGGGTTGTGGCCGTCACATGAAGGCCCAGCAGCAAATTTAAAAAGCCAAAATCTGCAGTCTACACTGCGGCTGCTGTGAAATTTATGATCGATTCTGGTAAGTTAGCCTTGCGTTACTACTGGAGTTATTAATTCTGCAAACTTTTTATCTTTTCATGTAGCCGTGTCCTCCCACTCTGAAGCTTGAGACCAGTTGAGAGAAAGATCTAAGAGATGTGCAGGGTCAGGCTTCCTCGTGATTTTCCAAAGAGGATTTGTCCACGTTGTTTTAAGGAAAATTTTCAACAAGAAGTGCCAGAATCTATGTCTCAATTCATGTCCTGTTTCAAGTCCAATATGCAACAGACATACGTTTAAAGCTTCTGCTCAATCTCAGCCACAAGCAAATACTTCTGTTGCTAGCCAGGTGGATACATAATGTACTGATGGATTCATCTAATAATGATATGAGAGAGGATGCTTACGTGTTTCCAGTAGAAAATATACAGTAGATCATCTTGTTAAAGCTGTCAGATCTTCGATGGATCTAAAAGATGAAATCAAGACATGCTCTAAACAGGATATGATGTTTTTGGATCGTAAGAAATTCTAATTTTATGGATCCTATGGATTGTTAAGTTGATGCTGCTTTCAAAAGACTTTTGGAATTTTCTACGGCAGGGTTTAGGCCAGGAGTGGCCACAGCTAGTGTCAGCCAGTCTATTAGGCTTTCGCTCACTCAGCTGGATCAAGACATGGAAGATGGGATCTCCCGTGAGGATATGAAGTTTTTCCATGGAAATTATTAAACTGGCGGCAAACTACTTGTGTGATGCTTTGGTGGAAAGCATTACAATGACAGCTAGATCTTCTGCTTTGGAAGTAGCTGGTAGGCGTGCACTGTGGCTTAAACATTGGGCAGCTTTGGTTTCTAAGTTAGGAGAAACAAAGAAGTTATTGCCTCAGGACAAATGGCTTTTTCCTCAAAGGAATTGTTTCCGCCGTCAAATCAGTCCAAATGACCTAGAGAGAGGAAGAAGACCTTTTTTTAGTTCCATCTGTGGCAGACCAAGTAAACCTCAGAAGGGGGGGAAATAGGTGAGAAGCATCTCGCTAACTTATTCAGACCGGTAGGGGGAAGACTTCGTTATATCACCAGCGATCCTTGGGTTCTAAGTATCATCAGTGAAGGGTACAGGCTTGAGCTGGCCTCTTACCAAGAACCTTGATTTCTTTGCACAAGAGTTCCCAGAGAGAGAACATATCTTCTCAAGGGATTTCAGGAATTTGTGCACTCCCATGTTTTGGTTCCTGTTCCTCGAGGTGAAGAGAGGAAGGGAATCTATTCTTCAGTTTTTAGGTCCTCAAACATTCAGGCAAGTTTCGTATGATAATCAATTTAGTTTATCTGAATGCTTTCATGAAAAAGATTAATTTCAGATCAGCAGAAGGAGATTTCATGGCGACAATCGATCTTTAGGACGCCTACCTCCATATTCTGGGAGAGACATCAACAGTTCCTGAGAATTGCTATCAGAGATCAGCACAAGACAAGTCATTATCAGTTAGCGGCTCTGCTCTTCAGTCTGTCATCATCCCGTCGCATTTTCACCAAGGTCTTGGTGGTGGTGGAAGTAGCCTTTCTGAGAACCCAAAATATTCTGATTGTTCCTTATCTGGAAGACTGGCTATTGAAAGTGTCTTCCAGCAGTCTATCCTCCATAGATGACTGAGAAGTAATTTTCTGTCTAGAGACTTTAGGTTGGAAGATCAAGTATCAGAAGTCGGATCTCTTCCGTCTCAGAGGAAGCAGTTCTTGGGGGTCAAGCTGGACTCGGAACAAGTCGTACCTACCTTCCTCAGCTAAGGAAGGTCAGGCTCTGCAGATCCTAGTCAAGTCTCTCTCAGCAGAGTGAAGTCTTGTTCAACCTCCTCATGTGAGACAAGGGTCATAGAGCGGTGGCTGCCCACAAAACAATATTACAACTATAAAAAATAAACTTGCTGGTTCAGGAATTACATTTTATGTTGTAAGTTATTTGCAGTGTAAACTGTAATTAGGAAATAAAAACTACATGATAAAAATCATGAATATTTGTGTGGCCATTTTACATGAACAGAGGGACTAATGTAACCTTTGCTTAGGGACATTGTTCAACTGTTAACTGATTATTCTTTATACTGTATATATATATAAATATTTATATCATTGTCTTCCATTCAGTAATCCCATCACTTTGCAACAATTCCAGGTCGCCCAACAAATCATTAATCCTTTTGGAGAGGATGATGATGATTTCGAAACCAACAGGTTAATAGACAGGAACTTGCAGGTAAGAAATCCATATAGTTCTCATGTCAGGTTTCCAATGTGTAACTATAAGGTTTTAAAGACCCCCCTACTGTGTGGGAAATACCAGACATTGTAACATATGATTTAGCTAGGGCCAAAAAGGGCCAGAAATCAGCTAACTGAAATCTGCTGACTGATATCAGCCATACATAGCCTCTTTTTTCCGCATTCAAAAATATTGAATCTGAAACGGCGATAAACTTCATCGGATTTTGGCTGAAATTGTAGAGACTTGTGGTTCTTTGCTGAAATCCTTAGTCTGTTTGCATCAATGCCAGTTCAACACTTACAAATGCAGAAAAGAGAGGACGCTATTGCCTCCGGTAGGGCTGAAATCAGACAGCGGAATCCAGCCCTGGCCTTGTGGTAGGAGTATGTTCCTATTGTTCCAAGAGAGGTTGTGGATGCCGATATAGATCTTGAGGCAGAAGGCTGCAGTAGGAGCCAGAGACACAAAGGTAGTTCAGAGCTTATTGGTAGATTGGAGGAGTCATGAGGAGTACCATAACATATTAAAGCATGAAACCACAGACTAAAATGCTTTTAAACAGGCCTTTACACTTGAATGTGATTTCTAATATCATCGTATTTTACAGCTAGTCAGCTAAGGCACAGTGCATATGAATCAGCACTTGATTGAGTGTTGATTCATATGCACTGTACCTTAGCTGACAAATTGTAATGGATTAAATAAAGTACAATATTTTATACTTTGGAAATCGTGTCAGAGAAATCCGTAATATTATATATATATATATATATATATGTTCCACTTATCAAAAATGTGTATATATGAGCATTAATTCTTGCCTATTACTTATCACAAATTCTCTCATTTCACAGGTTTCCTTGTTATCTGTAGATGACATGTATCAGAATCTTCCCCCCTTAGAAAAGGACAAATACTGGGATGATCAGACTGCAGCTCCCCCATACACCTTGGCAACTGCAGCTGAAACTCTGAAACCATCATTCATGGGATCTGCTTTTGACATGCGGTAAGCAAACTTCTTGATTTCTGCTCTTTAAAGGGGTTGTTCACCTTCCGAACACTTTTTTCAGTTCAGTTGTTTTCAGATTGTTCCCCAGAAATAAAGACTTTTTCAATGACTTTCCATTATTTATTTTTTACTGTTTTTCCTAAAATCTAAGTTTAAATTTGAATGTTCCTGTCTCTGGTGTTTAAGTCTGGCAGCTCAGTAATTCAGGTGCTAAACCTTTACAATTTTGCAACATTTCATTGATACATTTCTCAGCAGCATCTCTGGGGTATTAGCAACTATTGTATCAATTCTAACAGCTGCCTGTAAAGAAACCCAGAGATTCTACTCAGCAGGGACAAAGAAATGTATCGTATAAAAGTGTATCAGCTAAATGTATCAATTTAGAAAAGTTTTTAGGGTCAATGACCCCCCCTCCCAGAGCTGCTTTAGAATGTGAATAATGACACTTCAATATTAGAAAAATGGTGACACAGAAAAAAGAAAGTAATTGGAAAAAGTCGTTATTTCTGGTAATCTATCTGAAAACAACTAGTTGTTTGAAGGTGAACTACCTCATTAAGGAAAATTATACATCTTCAATGATATATCTGGAACTATACCTGTCAGAGCTCACACTGCTACTTTATACTAACCTTAAAGAACCCAGCACATTACTTCACTGCAGACATGTCCAAACACATTCAACAGTAGGTCCTTGCAGCAGAAGGGCATACTTTCAGATTAGAAGAAAGATTCCATTTACAGAAAGAGCTGTCAAGATGTGGAATCCTAATCCTGAAGCAGTTGTGCTGGCACATGCATTAGATAAGATTCAAGAAAAGGTTTGATGCCTTTTCTTCCAATTATATTAAGGATGTTTTACCTTTGTATATGTAGATATTTCATTAAAAAATGTTTTTGGTGTCTTCTCATTGTTAAGAGTGTATTGTTATCTTAAGACAATAAACAAGCAGGGTTATTGTTTATCAGCATATTGGACATATAATGTGCATTCATTATATAATGTACATTCATTAGTGTGTTTTTACTACTCAAAAACTAAACCTGTTTTTGAATAATTAATATTTATCAGATTTTTAGGTGATTCAGATCAGAGCCAACAAGTGGCTGTGACCCCAAATATGCCAAGGGCTCGAACCCCAATGCTAAGCCGTTTTCTCTCTTCTGCCCCTTCACCTGCAATAAGCTTGAAGAACTTTATGGGTCGTGGGGCACGAGGTCACCATCTTGTACGATTCAGAGGGGATGGCTACCCCTCTCCTAATCCCAACTCCCGCAACAGTGATCTAGAATATGATTCTGTGGGTCGCATTGATGAGGAAGAAACTGGGGATGAGCAGGAAAGCAGGGCAAGTGAGCCTCCTACTCCAAAGGTAACATTGAGGGTACCTCACAGGCTAGAGGCCTCAGATCAACAGAAAAAGAGGGAGCAGCCCAAGCCACCTCCTTTGGTCATTATCGTTGATGAGCCCTCAGATGAGAGCCTGAATACAGATCCAGCAGAGTGCTAACCCTAAACATTACATGGGACAGAAGAGCTGCTTGGTATAAGAGACCCTTTAAGGAAATATTTGCTGCAATGAAATATGCTCCTAAACTGTATTCTGTAACAGTGATATAAACTTTGCAACTGCTTTCTGGAAGAACATCCAGTGGTTTTAGATATGTTGTAACATTCACAATACTTTATAAGGATGTAGCAGACACTGAAACTTGCAATTATATATATCTATATATATATATATATATATACTTTAAGGCCAGTGTATGAAAATAAAAGTGGATATGCCTATTGCAGGGGCAAAAAACAAAAAAGACATTTCTGTAAATATATTGTAAAATTATTCCACATTTGGATGCATCCCAACAGTTTCAATGCTGGTTTAGATCGAAACACAATGTGCCATGGCCCTAATGTAATTTTAAGACCAAAGCATAAAAAATGGACCTGTTTATGTCAGATGATCTTAGTAAGGGACCCAATAATAATGTTGATGCACAGCCTAGTAACTTTGAGTTATACCACTAACAATATGACCCTAAAAATAGGTTTCTGCTCCCAGTGTGTGTGAGCACATATGCGTTTGCTTGCAACAATTAAGGTGCACAATTTTGCACTTAAAGGGATACCGTCATGGGAAATTTTTTTTCCCAGAACAGTTAAAGGAATTGTTCAGTATAAAAATAAAAACTGTGTAAATAGATAGGCTGCGCAAAATAAAACATGTTTTATAATATAATAATAACATATAGTTAGCCAAAAATGTAATGTATAAAGGCTGGAGTGACTGGATGTCTAACATAATAGCCAGAACACTACTTCCTGTTTTGCAGCTCTCATTTTCCATGGCAGTTACCAATCAGTGACTTGAGGGGGGCCACATGGGTCATAACTGTTGCTTTTGAATCTGAGCTGAATGCCTAGGAACAATTGCAAACTCACTGAACAGTTATGTCCCATGTGGCCTCCCTTCAAGTTACTGACTTGCTAATTCAGAGTTAGAGAGCTGAAAAGGAGGGAAGTTGTGTTGTGCGTTGTTCTGCTAAGACATCCAGTCACTAGAGCTTTGTTTTATTTAATTTTAAAAGCTAACATGGGGCTAGACATATTGTCAGTTTCCCAGCTGCCCAAGTCATGTGATTTGTGTTCTGATAATCTTCAGTCACTCTTCAAGTGACTGAAGTTGGAGTGATATCACCTCCCTCCCCCCCATCAGCCTAACAACAGAACAATGGGAAGGTAACCAGATAGCAGCTCCCTAATACAAGATAACAGCTCCCTGGTAGATATAAGAACAGCGCGCAATAGTAAAAGCCAGGTCCCACTGCGACACATTCAGTTTAAAAGGATTGTCATGATTTTTATGGTGCAGTTTTTATTTCTAAATTACACTTACTTTTCACATATTTCACTCTATCATATAAAATGTTATTTCTAACCAAGTGTTTTAGTTGTAGTATTGGTGTGTAGGCAGAAGGGATGCACCGAATCCAGGATTCGGCCTTTTTCAGCAGGATTCGGCCAAATCCTTGTGCCTGGCCGAACCGAATTTTCATTTGCAAATTGTGGGGAGGGCGGGATTTCACATAACTTTTTGTTACAAAACAAGGAAGCAAACAAATTGTTTCCACTTTTTCCTTTCCCGCCCCTAATTTGCATATGCAAATTAGGATTCGGCTCGGTATTCGGCCAAATCCAAAATAGTGGATTCGGTGCATCCCTAGTAGGCAGCCATCTCAGGTCAATTTGCCTGGTGCTTTCAGAAAGAGCCAGTGCTGCACTATGGAACTGCTTTCTGACTGCTATTGTTTCTCCTACTCAATGTAACTAAAGGAGTGGCAGTGGGACCTGGATTTTTACAATTGAGTGCTATTCTTAGATCTACCAGGGATAAGGTTGCCACCTGCCCGGTAAAAATGATGGTTGATCCCAATGTTATTAATAGGGAAAAATATAAATATATAGGAAAAGCTGGTATTTTTTCCAGAAAAGGTGGCAACCCTAACCAGGGAGCTGTTATCAGTTACCTTCCCATTGTTCTGCTAGGGGTTTTTGTTTTTTACATCACGTCATGAGACTAAAGTTTATCAGAGCACAAGCCACGTGACTGGGGTCATCTGGCAATATGTCTAGCCCCAAAAAAAGCTTTTCTTTTGAAAAAGGGACTTCAGTGCAGAAGTCTGCTGGAGCAGCACAATTAACGGATGTATTTTGGAAATGTTTTCCGCATGGCAGTACCCCCCACAAGTGCTACCTGGCACATTGTTCTGCGGAGGCTTTTCATTTATCTTGCCATGTAAGCCACTGCATTCTATACAGCTTATCTGTTTTTTTTTTTTTATATTTATTAGGGATATTTAAATATAAAAATTATGTACTTTTAGAAATGTAATTTGACCTTGCAATGTTCTGTTGACCACATCTGTGCAAACACTTTCAGATTATTTGCAATAATTCTTAATTTTTAGTAAACACTTGCCTTTAATAAAAAAAAATGTTCCTAGGGGTGCATAAGTTCTGATTGGTTATTTAATAGTCTACAGAAGGCTCGGTTTTCACAGTAGGCATCCAAAGCTTGGTTACAAGTCAGATAATGGGAGCATGGAAACATCAAAGGGGTTGGTGAGAAACATGTTGCTCATGAGCCACTAGTTGTGGATGATTGTGCTATCCCCCGAGCTTTTTTTTTTTTGCCAGATTTAACATTAAAGGGGTTGATCCAGCAGTTGAACATGGGTCAGTCGGTCCTAAGAGATGGGCGAGCGCTGTTCAGAATGGACGGACGATGGCCTCAGTCGCCCTCGGCCCTAAGGGGTTGAGCCTTAACCTAGCATGTTTTCAGATGGGGTCAGTGAGCCTCATTTGAAAACTGGAAAGCGTTGAAGGCAAATAACTAAAAAAACAATTAAGATAAATGGAAAGGTTGCTTGGCATTGGTTATGCTATAACATACCAAAACTTAGCTTAAGGTGAACCACCCCTTTAATATGCCTACACAGCAGCTTATTTATAAACTACAGTAGTACTTCTAAAACCAATTCAAACAATTTTTTAACAGTGCAAGGTATATTATATTTAAACTAAAGTCTAAAATACAATAATGCTAGAAAAGGAGATTTTGTGTACTCACCGTTAAATCTCTTTCTCTTCAGTCGCTTGGGGGACACAGGGACACTGTGGGTATAGCTGGAACCACTAGGAGGCAGGACACAATAAAAAAATAGAAACTTGACCCCTCCTCCTCCTGCTATACCCCTCCTCTGTAGGCAGAGACACTCAGTTCGTACCAAAGGAGAAACAGGAGGTTATCAATAATCAAAAGAAAATCTGATAACTAATTACAAGACGAACAGTCTGAAGCCAAGAGAAGGCCTCTATTCAGGGAGGGAAGCCCTGTGTCCCCCAAGCGACTGAAGAGAAAGAGATTTAACGGTGAGTACACAAAATCTCCTTTTCTCTAGGTCTGCTTGGGGGACACAGGGACAGTGGGGACGTACCAAAGCTGTCCCCTGAATCTAGGGCGGGAAGTAGAGGCCTACGTGGAACCAGCCACTGCAGCCTGAAGTACCTTCCTGCCATAGTGGGTGTCAGATGCCACAAGGTGCCAAACTGGTAAAATTTGGCAAAAGTATGGATTGAAGTCCACGTTGCAGCCTTGTTCCGCTGAGGCTTATTTTCGAAAAGCCCTCTGGCGGAATGTGCCCTGACTGATCTGGGGGAACCTGACCCTTTATCAAGTGCCTGTGTGTTTGCTGGAGGCTGATTAACATACTGCCTGGGTCTGAACTAGTGACCTGCAGGTTGCAACAAAGTCTCCTATACTGCTGTGCAAGGCAGATGGATTGTGCAGAGGGGGAGGGGGCTCAGAGAGTGAATAGGCTGCTATTAAGGATATATGCTTACCTTAAATGAGCCACGGCAGGAGTTCCCAGACTGTAGTGTAGGGATCCTTGGGGCATATAAGGAGGATTGAGCAACAGGATGAACCTGGCTATACCTCAGCCCTGTGTCCCGGCCAGCGCATCCGCTCTCTGTATGTCAGAGGGAGGGAATCAATGCTGGATGGTCAGTGCAGAGCACAAGAGACCCCGGTGACATCCTCAAGTAATGGATCAGACTACTCAGTGTAGCTGTCCAGCTCCAGATCATGTGAAGGAATTGTAATGAAATAAAAATAAAAGAGCAAAATAAATAGTAAAATACTCCTGAATGCAGGAGATGGTCCTAACCTCCTGAGGACACAACGAAACTGGGTGTCTCTGCCTACAGAGGAGGGGTATAGCAGGAGGAGGGGTCAAGTTTCTATTTTTTTATTGTGTCCTGCCTCCTAGTGGTTCCAGCTATACCCACAGTGTCCCTGTGTCCCCCAAGCAGACCTAGAGAAATGCTGTATTTTGTATACTAAATATAGACTTACAGCACCAGAAACCTAATTAAACAAATGATTTAGGCTGTCAAAGTTGGCCTCAGGGGGCTGTCATCTTGTAATGGTTGCACATCTTTGCAAGACCAAGACGGACATACTCAGTGCAGTCTGGGCTTCAGTTGGAAAGTTAAGGTTAGGGATCATTAAATTATCAAAAACGCGCAAGTCAAATAATTTCTGCCATAGAAGCCGATATAGCAAGACTGATTAATAATCAGAATATACAGTCTGCACTGGGTCTGTGGCTACAAATCTCTACACGGTCACTGGCTGCTCTAAAGGGAAAAAAAGCTGCTCAAGTTCTGGGAAGTAAGGTGAAGGGGGGCTCCCTCCTGCCATTTTAAAGTTTGATAGTTTCCCTGCAGAGCAGTTAGGGACTTTTGAAGTTTCCTATCATCAGCTGTCAGAGCAAGTAAAATGAAGGGGGAATTTCACTGCATACAGTCACGTGTCTTATAAAAATAGACATTTTAGTATATTGATAATATTAAAGTATATTGGCTCTTATTTTTTTATTTAAACACCACTCATTATTACAACCCAGCACAATTGTGATGGCACTAAATGTATACATTGCTCTATGTTCTATCAAGAATCTCAAACAGAAAAGATGAAAAATGTTTTATTTTTAAATCAAAATTCCTGGTTAATACATACCTGTGATGATCATTTAGATAACACATGCTGTATGTTGATACAGTAGAACCCCCATTTTATATTTTCAAGGGAACCAAACAAAATCCTATAAAATCCAGGACAATGTAAAATCAGGGAAATGTATTATGCATAATATATATCAGGAAAATGTATTATGCATAATATATAGGTAGGACCACAAAACAATGTAAAATTAGGGAAAACTAAAACCAGGGAATGTAAAATGGAGGTTTCACTGTATTACAATTTGCAGCAGCATAAGAGCAAAAATCTTCAGCCTACGTTCTCTGGATGCTAGGTTTAGGCCCAATCACCAGCAATAAAATGGATGTTCTATTTCCAAATAGCTATATATTGGCTCTCTTCTTGGCTACTTGTGACAACTTAGGCTAACTAATGGATTAAATATAAAATGCATAATTTTTTTTTTTTTTTAAAAAAAAAAGCACACTCCAGTGCAGAATACCTACAGTAGAGAACCTAGATACATGTCCAGAGAATGTATCCAACTCTCGGAAAGGTCAGGCTACAGTACAACCTGATCTTTCTGCAAGTAGGAATCTTATTCTTGCACTGGAATGAGACTCCAAGATCAAGGAAAGGACCATGAAGACACTTGTCAGTGCACAAATATTTACAGATACAATTGAGGGCAAAAAGTAGCAGCACCAGGCAGCCAGCAGGGCAATGCATCAGCAACAATTGTTGGGTTTACAAAAAGCAACTTTACACAACAGTCAGCTTACCAAAACAAAAATGGCATATCAAACAAGTTTACCACTAAGCATGAGGGAAATAAAAAAGACACAGCCAAGTTGGTTTAGTACATTTATTGCATCTTAAAAACAGTTACTCCAGGAGTCCTTTTCGTTTGGCGGTTAGTTACCTGGAGGGAGGTTGGGGGAGGGGAGAGAATAAACAAAAATAAAAGTGTTAAACCCAAACCCTAGTAAACATTAAAATATTTTATGATCAAGTGGTCTTCTTCAGATTGAGAAATATCATCGCATAGTTTCAGTAGCAGAACTGGACATGGTTATCATCAGCAGAAGACAGTGTCTGACTATTCGATACATAGGCAATTAAACCCAATCCAACAAATCATACTAAGTTAGCTACATTATTACAGGAAGCTCAGCAGAAAAAAAAAACCTCATCCAAGTCTATGGTGTAAATCTGCAGCCCATTGGTCCTCATGTTTTTAACTGGGCAGTGAAAAAAAAGCAGAAAGTCAAATGCAAGCCATTAATTTTGTTGTCAACACTAAAAACTTAAAGAAGCCAAATGCAATTGCTAAAAAAAAAAAAAAAAATCATCCACTGCCATTTATGTGATATGTAAGGCTTAAAGGCACAAACCGTTTTGTCCTTCACTTTTTACATATATTCAATGGTTGATTTTGGAGGTACCTGGAGTCAAGTCACCAAAAATGTACAGACTTCAAATAACTAAATATAAGCACTGAAAATAATCAAATCAGATTTAAGAGCTTCTATGGAGGAGGATATGGCAGAATCAATTCTGTTTTAGAAATACTTTAGTTCATGTTGGATTGTATTTTAACAGCTATTCTACAGCTATATGCCAGGTTCAATTAATATATAAGTTGCTTAAAGTTTGATTTTTAGAATTACAAAAGGATATGGTTTATATTTGAGTTTGGCAGTGATAAAATGCCTTGTATGCTTTGTACTTTGGATTCTGTCATGATCTTTATGATGTTTTTATTTCTAAATTACACTGCAACAGTTCTTTACCATAAAATTTCATTCCTGAACCAACAAGTGTATTTTTTAGTCATGATATTGGTGTGTTGGCAGTCATCTCCAGTCATTTTGCCTGGTCATGTGCTTTCAGAAAGAGCCAGTGCTGCACTATGGAACTGATTTCTGACAGGTGTCGCAGTGGGACTGGGATTTTTACTACCGAGTGCTGTTCTTTTATGTTAGGGAGCGGCTATCTGGTTACCTTCCCATTGTTCTGTTGGGCTGATCGGGGGGGGGATGATATCACAACAACTTGCAGTATGACGAAGTTACAGAGCACAAGTCACATGACTGGGAGCACCTGGGAAACTGACAATATATCAAGCCCCATGTCAGATTTCAAAATTTAATATGAAAAAAAAAAAAAAAAAACTAGTTGCTCTTGAAAAACAGATTTCAATGCAGAAGTCTGCTGGAGCATCACCATTAACTGCTGCATTTTGAAAAGAAAAAACAAACTAGTTTTCCCATGACGGTATCCCTTTAGCTTCTCTCAAACAACATTGAAATTAAATTAGGGACTTTATTATAAAGTAATTAACATATGACATAAAAATACAGCTAGGGCCAACGTTAAAAACTTTAATGCTCAGTAATAAACCCACTCAAAACAAAGCATACTCACCGCATAGGACAGATCAACAAGTAGGTGTTCACTTGTTCAGTTAAATTATCTGGAGGGCGGAAAAAAAAGTTAGTTAAAAAAAAAAAATAAAAAAGTATTACACTGAGAGACTCAAATCATTAACATTTACAATCAGGTTATCTTCTTCAGATTGAGAAATATCGTATAATTTCAGTAGCAGAACTGGACAAGGTTATCATCAGCAGAAGACAACCAATTAAATAAAATGGCAGTTAAGCTGGCCAGACGCACAGATTCGATCGCACGTATCCCCGATTCGTACGATTTTCGGATAGTGTGTGGAGTGTCCCAACACTTATCTTGCCATGCCGATCAGTCGCTCAGCCGGTTAAACAGGTTAGAAAATTTGACGGCTGCTAATCATATCTCTGCATGTATTGCCGATCGGACGATTTTTAGTGGGAGACTCACCAGCTTGGTCGGACAAACTTTCATACAATTGCTGTAGGGTGAGAACATCGGCTGATCTGTTCTTTTACTGATTTAGTCTGAATGGTTAGTGGCAGGTCGGAAGAAGAGGACATACAATCGTTCATCCGATATCGAGGTAAAATCTTTGCGTCTATGGCCAGCTATAGGGAGGGATGAGCAATCACAATGACTGCATTGCCCCTGCATTCATTCCTTTTATTAGCAGAGGGGAAGGGACTGCCACTTAGCAGCTAATTTTTTAAGAAAACCACTGTCTCAACAACATCATCTGAACGCACCTCTATTCTATGTGCTCTTTACTTGTCCAAGTTGCTCCAATCATTCTGGTTGTTTGAATTCATGATGCTGCCTATCAAACCAACAATACTATATAAAGGCACATAACGGAGGGGGACTGGCTGAACTGTGATCACGCTGGATCCATAATTGCATCTCACCTCAACATTAGAATCAGATCTACAACAAAATGTAAAAAATACTTCAGAAAAGTACCTTTTGGCAGGCACCAATAATAACAACCGTATATTAAAAACTCATTGTTCATATTAATTTGACAGAGTAACGTTCCGTTCTGAATGCAAAAAAAAAAAAAAAGAAAAGAAAGGTGAGCATAAATGAGTTGATGCCAAAATCTTCTGCTTTACAGTGCCATACACTTGTCTGTAGAAATAGGACATATTACAGAAAGGATATAGCTTAGATGGAAGGTTTTGCGGCAAGTCTACATTTGGGGCATAAGTTTTTCAGCATGGGCGAATACTAGGAGGTGGGCACCATCCCAGTGAACAGAAGAATGAAACAAAAACTCAATGTACATGCCCAGTCAATCATTAGCAATCTTCTTGGTTATAGGTGAAAGTGCACTGACTAAAATAAAATATATCCAACTTTCGGAAAGGTCAGGCTACATTACAACCTGATCTTTCTGCAAGAAGGAATTTTATTCTTGCACTGAAATAAAACGCCAAAGTCAAGGAAAGGACCAGATGTTTTTTTTTTATCAGTGCACACTTATCTAGCTATACAATTGAAGCAAAGGGTAGCGGGACAGATTATATAGTAATAATAATCCTCGTTTAAGCATCACATTTATTGCCAATTAAAACCGCACACTCACTCCATAGGTCAAGAGAGTTAACGAGCAGCTGTTATCACTTGTTTGTTAATCTGGAGGGCGGAAAAGGGGAAAAAGAAAAAAAAAAAAAAAACAAACACTAATGAGCAATGAGTTGGGTACAAAGGCTAAAGGCTAAAAAAAGTCAGACCCAAAACCTTCACTTCATCATTTACAATGAAGTTGTTTTCTTCAGATTAAAAAATATATCATCGCATAGTTTCAGTAGCAGAACTGGACAAAGTTATCATCAATAGAAGACTCCGCAAATTAGATACAATGACAGTTAAAACTAATACACAGTATCATTCTTAATGATGTTACCATTACAGGGGACTCAATATAAAGTATTTAAAAACTCAAAGCATACTCACCCCATAGGACAAAGATTGAGTAGGCATTCTCCACTTATTTAGTTGCTTATCTGGAGGGAGAAAAAATAAATGGTGTTACACTGAGAGACAAATCATTAACGTACTTACAATCAGGTTGTCTTCTTCCGATTAAAAAAAAAAATCACCACAGTTTCAGTAGCAGAACTGGACAAGGTTATCATCAGCAAAAGACAACTCCATAAGTTAGATGCAATGGCACTTAAACCAAAGTAATCATCCCCTCATTTAAGCATTGCATTTATTTTTAATTAAAGCAGCATACTTACCCCTTAGTGAAATTGCCCAAAATGCAGCTTGTTTAATTGTCAGTCATCTGGAGTGAGGAATAGGGGAGGGGGGAAAAAAACAAGCATTATGGGTTTGGGAACAAAAAGGATAAAGAGACACAGATCCAAATCAAACTTATGATCAAGTTGTACCCTTTAGATTAACAAAACATTTTATAGTTTCAGAAGCAGAACTGGACAAAATTATCAGCAGAAGACAAATTAAATAAAATGGCAGTTAGGGAGGGATGAGCAATCACAATGACTGCATTGTCCCTTTATTCATTGATTTTATTAGCAGAGGGGAAGGACTGTCACTCAGCAGCTCATTATTAAAGAAAACCAATGTCCTCATCAACAACAATCTGAACGCACCTCTATTCTATGTGCTCTTCTTTACTTGTCCAAGTTGCGCCAATCATTCTGGTTGTTTCTGAATTCATGATGCTGCCCATCAACCAACAAATACTATGAGGGGGACTGGCTGGGCGGTGAGTAAGCTGGATCCATGATAATTTCATCTCACCCACACATTAGAATCAGATCTACAAGCAAAATGTAAATACTTCAGAAAAGTAGCTTTTGGCAGGCACCAATAATAACAGTATATTAAAAACAGAGTGCTCAGTTCTCCAAGGTTGTTTTCCACACAGCAAATTAAGTTTTGCAGCATTTTACATCATTTACACTCTGGATTAGAAGAGGAGAGGGACTAAATTTAAAGATAATGAGCCGATGCACTGCAGGTAGGCCATAACCCCACTATAACGTGAACAAAATGAAAACCAAGGACATCTAGCAAGCAACCCTCAAGTTCTACATCTCCCTCATGGACACAGCATGGGAGGTGTAAATAAACTTTGGATAGGGCCCTCTTTACCGCTTGTATCGCCCATTTACTGTACTACGCCACAGAATATGCGGTCGCTTTACAAATGCATGTTAACAGGAGATAACCCATAGTTTGGATACACCTGAACCATTTCTAAAATATCCTACATAAGACAAGAAAATCTGTCCCTGCTCTTTCAGCCTCCCTCTACACATGCATCCTTCACCCGTTGTCTCTAAACTCCACTGAACTACAAAAAGTAACATTGATACACTCACCAGCAGCCATGCAAACTCCACCATATTAAATGGCTACAAAATTTTGTACTCCACCGCAGAATTGATTGGCCCCACATGTGCATTTGCATACAGTTGTGCCTGAACTTTGTTCATATTTACTTGAGTAACGTTCCGCTCTGGATGCAAAAGAAAAATTGTGATTATAACAGAGTTAATGCCAAAGTGTTTTTCTTTACATTGCCCTAGTGAATAGACGAAACCAAAACTCAAATATTCAATGTACATGCCCAGTCAACTATTTGCAATCTTCTTTGTTATAGATGACACTATGCACTTACAAATACAATGTATCCAACTCTCGGAAAGGTCAGGCTACATTACAACCTGATCTTTCTGCAAGAAGGAATTTTATTCTTGCACTGAAATAAACTCCAAAGTCAAGGAAAGGACCAGAAGATATTTATTAGTGCGCAATTATCTAGCTATACAATTGCAGCAAAGGGTAGTGGGACACAGATTTTGCCATGCCAAAAAATACAAATCATAGGAAAGCCTCATCTTGCTTATACCACTGATAACATTATGTTTTAGCACAAGAGGTTGCCACTAGCACTAATGCAAAAGTATTTTCAGGAGATTAGTCAACCATGGGTAGTACAGATTTCCTGCAGAGGACAAATACCCCTGTACGCTATAAACCATAGGTTATGTACTATAGCAGGTTATGTACTATAGCAACCATGTACTGTTAATTTTTTATCTTAACAGGTTGCAAAGAATACAACCACAATCTACCCCCTCATTTCAGCATTACATTTATTGCAAATTAAAACACTGCATACGCACCTCATAGGACAAGAGACTTAACGAGCAGCTGTGCTCACTTGTTTGTTAATCTGGAGGGAGAAAAAAAAAGTAAAACACTTATGTACAAGGGCTAAACAAAGTCAGACCCAAAACCTGCACTTCATTAACTTAGTGATACAGTGGTCTACAGGATAAAAAAAAAATATCGTATAGTTTCAGTAGCAGAACTGGACAAAGTTATCAGTAGAAGACGCCGCAAATTAGATACGACAGTTAAAGCCAATACCATACTAAATTATATTACCATTACAGGGGACTCAATATAAAGTATTTAAAAACACAAAGCATAATCACCCCATAGGAGAGTAGGCATTCTCCACTTGTTTAGTTGTTACTTATCTGGATGGAGGAGAAAAAAAAAAAAAAAAATGTTACACTGAGAGACTAATCATTAACATATTTACAATCAGGTGGTCTCCTTCAGATTGAAAAATATCATCGTATAGTTTCAGTAGCAGAACTGGACAAGGTTATCATCAGCAGAAGACAACTTCACAAGTTAGATGCAATGGCACTTAAAGGAATTGTACAGTGTAAAAATAAAAACTGGGAAAATAAATAGGCTGTGCAAAGCAGAAGCTGTTTCTAATATATAGTTAGCCACAAATGTAATCTATAAAGGCTGGATTGACCACAGAATTGCCAGAACACTACTTCTACACCTATTTTGCAGCTCTTGCTTTCCACTGATTGGTTAGAAGGCAATAACCAATTGGTGACTTGAGGGGGGAGGGTCATATCTGTTTTTGAATCTGAGCTGAATGCCGAGGATCAATGGCAAACACACTGAACAGTTATGTCCCATGTGGCCCCCCCTTCAAGTCGCTGACTACCTCAGAGCTGAAAAGCAGGGAGTAGTGTTCTGGCTATTATGTTAAACATCCAGTCACTCCAGCCTTTATACATTACATTTTTGGCAAACTATATTAGAAACATTTTTATTTTGCACAGCCAATCTAGTTACAGTTTTTATTTTTACACTGAACTGTTCCTTTAAACCAAAGTAATCAACCCTAATTTAAGCATTATTTTTAATTAAAGCAGCATACTTACCCCTTAGGGAAATAGTACAATAAGCAGCTTGTTTGAATGTCACTCATCTGGAGTGAGGAAGAGGGGAGAAAACAAAACATGAGAATTATGGTTTGTTAACAAAAAGGCTAAAGAGACACAGATCCAAAACCTATGATCAAACTTATGATCGAGTTGTCACCTTCAGATTAATAAATAACATCTTTGTTTCAGAAGCAGAACTGGACAAAGTTATCATCAGCAGAAGACAACAAATTTTAATAAAATGGCAGTTAGGGAGGGATGAGCAATCACAATGACTGCATTGCCCATTCATTCCTTTTATTAGCAGAGGGGAAGGGACTGCCAATCAGCAGCCAATTAAAGCTAACCAATGTCCTAATCAACAAAAATCTGAACTCACCTTTTCTATGTGCTCTTTACTTGTCAAATCATGCTTGTTTTTGAATTCATGATGCCTATCAAACCAACAATACTACGAAGACACATAACAAGAGGGACTGGATGAATTGTGAGTACACTATCGACGATAATTTCATCTCAACCCCATACTGGAATCAGATCTACAAGCAAAATATAAATAATATTTCAGAAAAATAAATTTTGGCAGGTGCCAACAATATCCATGAGTAAAAAACAGAGTGCTCAGTTCTCCAAGGTTGTTTTCCACACAGTAATTTAAGTTTTGCAGCATTTTACATCATATACACTCTGGATTAGAAGAGAAGAGAGGGACTAATTTAAAGATGAGTCGAAGCACTGTAGGTAGGCCATATCCCCACTATGTGAACAAAATGAAAAGTAATGACATCTAGCATGCAACCCTCAAGTTCTACTTTGCCCCTCTTGGACACAGCATTATAGCTGTAATTAAACTTTGGACAGGGCCCTCTTTACCCCTTGTATACACCCATTTACTGTACATCGGCCCCTACAAATGCATGTTAATAACAGGAGATGACCCATTGTTTGGATATCTCAGAACCATTTCTAAAATATCTACATAAACCAAGAAAATCTGTCCCTGCTATTTCAGTCTGCCATTTTACACATGCATCATTTACCCCATGTCTCTAAATTCCACTCAACTAAAAAAAAATTAACACATTGATACACTCACCAGCAGCCCTGCGAACTCCGCCATATTAAATGGCTTCAAAACTTTGTACTACACTGCAGAATTGTGCATGAACTTTATTCATATTTGACAGAGCAACGTTCTGTTCTGAATGCAAAAGAGAAAAAAGAAAATAAAATAAATGGTGAGCATAAATGAGAATGCCAAAATCTTTTGCTTTACATTTTACAGTGCCATATTCTTGTCTGTAGAAATAGAGGACATTACAGAAAGGATATAGCAAGATGGAAGGTTTTGTGGTAAGTCTACATTTGGGGCATAAGTTTTTCAGCATGGGCGAATACTAGGGGGTGGAAACCATCCCTAGTGAACAGAAGAATGAAACAAAAACGTCAATGTACATGCCCAGTCAATCATTAGCAATCTTCTTGGTTATAGGTGACAAACTAAGTGCACTAACTAATAAATAAAATGTATCCAACTTTCGGAAAGGTCAGGCTACATTACAACCTGATCTTTCTGCAAGAAGGAATTTTATTCTTGCACTGGAATAAAACTCCAAAGTCAAGGAAAGGACCAGAAGATATTTATCAGTGCACACTTATCTAGCTATACAATTGCAGCAAAGGGTAGCGGGACACAGATTAAGTAGTCTAACCCTCGTTTAAGCATTACATTTATTGCAAATTAAAACCGCACACTCACCCCATAGGTCAAGAGAGTTAACGCGCAGCTGTTTTCACTTGTTTGTTAATCTGGAGGGCGGAATAGGGGAAAAAGAAAAAACAAACACTAATGAGCAATAGAGTTGGGTACAAAGGCTAAAATAAAGTCAGACCCAAAACCGTCACTTCATCATTTGCAATGAAGTGGTCTTCTTCAGATTAAAAAATATATCATCGCATAGTTTCAGTAGCAGAACTGGACAAAGTTATCATCAGTAGAAGACTCCGCAAATTAGATACAATGACCGTTAAAACTAATACCCAGTATCATTCTTAATGATGTTACCATTACAGGGGACTTGATATACTTTAAAAACTCAAAGCATACTCACCCCATAGGACAAAAAGATTGAGTAGGCATTCTCCACTTATTTAGTTGCTTATCTGGAGGGAGAAAAAAAAATTGTTACACACTGAGAGACAAATCATTAACGTATTTACAATCAGGTTGTCTTCTTCAGATTAAAAAAAAAATCATTGCATAGTTTCAGTAGCAGAACTGGACAAGGTTATCATCAGCAAAAGACAACTCCATAAGTTAGATGCAATGGCACTTAAACCAAAGTAATCAACCCCTCATTTAAGCATTACATTTATTTTTAATTAAAGCAGCATACTTACCCCTTAGTGAAATAGCCCAAAATGCAGCTTGTTTAATTGTCAGTCATCTGGAGTGAGGAAGAGGGGAGAAAACAAAACATGAGCATTATGGTTTGGGAACAAAAAGGCTAAAGAGACACAGATCCAAAGCCTATTTATGATCAAACTTATGATCAAGTTGTCACTTTCAGATTAATAAACAACATCTTATAGTTTCAGAAGCAGAACTGGACAAGGTTATCAGCAGAAGACTAACAAATTAAATAAAATGGCAGTTAGGGAGGGATGAGCAATCACAATAACTGCATTGTCCCTTTATTCATTGATTTTATTAGCAGAGGGGAAGGACTGTCACTCAGCAGCTCATTATTAAAGAAAACCAATGTCCTCATCAACAACAATCTGAACGCACCTCTATTCTATGTGCTCTTCTTTACTTGTCCAAGTTGCTCCAATCATTCTGGTTGTTTCTGAATTCATGATGCTGCCTATCAACCAATAAATACTATATGAGGGGGACTGGCTGAGCGGTGCATAAGCTGGATCCATGATAATTTCATCTCACCACATTAGAATCAGATCTACAAGCAAAATGTAAATACTTCAGAAAAGTACCTTTTGGCAGGCACCAACAATATCCATGTGTTAAAAAACAGAGTGCTCAGTTCTCCAAGGTTGTTTTCCACACAGCAAATTAAGTTTTGCATCATTTTACATCATATACACTCTGGATTAGAAGAGAATAGAGGGACTAATTTAAAATTAGCCGATGCACTGGAGGTAGGCCATATGGTCACTATAATGTGAACAAAATGAAAACTGATGGACATCTAGCATGCAACCATCAAGGTTCTACATCGCCCCTCATGGACACAGCATGGGAGGTGTAATTAAACTTTGGACAGGGCCCTCTTTACCTCTTGTATACACCCATTTACTGTACAGCACTGCAGAATGTTGGCATTTTACAAATGCATGTTAATACCGTAACAGGAGATAATCCATTGTCTCTAAATTCCACTGAACTAAAAAACACATTGATACACACTCACCAGCAGCCCTGCGAATGCCACCATATTACATGGCTAAAAAATTCTGTACTCCACCGTAGAGTTGGTTGGATCATATTTACTTGAAAAAGTAACTCCACTCTGAAATAGAATGCAAAAGAAAATTTGAGCATAAATGGGTTAATACCAAAGTATTTTGTTTAACAGAGAGGAAATCGAATGATATGGCAAGATGGAATGTTTTGTGTTAAGTCGACATTTGAGGCATGAAAAATTTGTATCAGCATGGGCTGATACTAGGGGTCGGGCACCATCCGTAGTAAATAGAAGGAATGAAACTAGATTCAATTTACATGCCCAGTCGATTATTGGCAGTCTGCTTGGTTATAGGTGACAAACTGCACTGACAAATTACAAATACAATGTATCCAACTCTCGGAAAGGTCAGGCTACATTACAACCTGATCTTTCTGCAAGAAGGAATTTTATTCTTGCACTGAAATAAACTCCAAAGTCAAGGAAAGGACCATAAGATATTCATCAGTGCGCACTTATCTAGCTATTCAATTGAAGCAAAGGGTAGTGGGACACAGATTATTTTGCCATGCTAAACATACAAATTGTAGGAAAGCCTCATCTTGCCTGTACCAGTGATAACACAATTCATGTTTTAGCATAAGAGGTTGCCACAAGCACCAATGGAAAGGTATTTTGCAAAGATATTTTCAGAATATTAGTCATTCATGGGTAGTGTAGATTTCCTGCAGGGGGGCAAATACCCCTGTATGCCATGAACCTACAAAGTAGCAGCACCAGACATCCATCAGGATGATGCAGCTCTAAACAATAGGTTATGTACTATAGCAAACACCATGCACTGTTACTTCTTTAGCTTAACAGGTTGCAGAGACATCAGTCTACCACATTTAAGCATTACATTTATTGCAAATTAAAACAGCACACTCACCCCATAGGGCAGGAGACTTCGCAAGCAGCTGTTCTCACTTGTTAATCTGGAGGAAGGAAGAGAAAAAAAAAACTGTAAAACAAACTTATGAGCATTAGAGTTGGGTACTTAATTATGATGTCTTCTTCAGATTAAAAAAATATCATCGTATTGTTTCAGTAGCAGAACTGGACAAAGTTATCATCAGTAGAAGACACCTCAAATTCTATACAATGGCAGTTAAACCCAATACCCAGCATCATACTAAATTATGTTACCATTATAAGGGGCTCAATAGAAAGTATTTAAAAACTCACCTGATTAAGGAAGAAGCATGGTGGTAATCTGGAGTCGCTGGATAGGAATTAAGTTGTCCCATAAATTTTTTATCTGGATACATCCAAGATACTTGGTGCTAAAAGTAGGAACAGATTATCCAGAAATGCAAGCACAAACCATTAACTCTGTTGCAAAAATGGATACTTAACAGAGTCAAGTGTGACCACTATAATGTGTGTCTCATGCAAAACTTAAAGGCACACCGGATTCCTTCTGCTTCCAGGTACATAATATATTTTGTGCACTGTTGAATGTTGCATACACAATAGCTTGGTGAGGCGGTCTTTATGCAATTGACACACATGCGCGCGCACACGTCTCAAAATCCCTTAGCCCACTGATGAACTTGTGGCTAAATCAGGAGGTGGAACTGAGAGGATACTGAACATGCACCA
The DNA here is from genome assembly GCA_038501925.1 of Xenopus petersii. Lineage (NCBI taxonomy): Eukaryota > Metazoa > Chordata > Amphibia > Anura > Pipidae > Xenopus > Xenopus petersii. The sequence continues at coordinate 88,673,250 of CM076678.1, forward strand.
GTTGGTAAAGAGGGGGATGCGGTTGCCAGGCCAATGACTAGTGCTGCACTGGGCCAAAATTCATCCTTGGTTTAAGAACACAGAAAAGGCAGATTTCATTGTGGTCTAGAGAATTTTCAGTAATACTATTTTCAAATGATTTTATCAGAAAGTATTCAGACTTTACTGCAGGTTTGACAGAGCAACAAACAACAATATTTTTAGACAAGATCCCCACACCATAGAATTAATGTGCTGAAAATTATACTGAATATTGACACTTGTAGTAATCTTGCTGTAGTGAATCATACCTGCAATTTGCAAAAAATATATATAAAAGTATAATACTTAAAAACCAAAATAGGTTTTCTATAGTACCCAGGCAAACTGCCTTTTATCACATGGAAGTTATGTAATTTATCCTGAAATTGAAACAATTCAATAGAAAATCTGACAAAATGCAAGACAAATTAGCCAGAGGTCCTATTCTAAACCATGTTTTATAACCCTGTTCAGTCATATCTGCTAATTGATGTTAACTGCTCAATGATCAAACCTAGAACACGTGGAAATAATTTTGTATATTCATCCCCAATGTAGAGAATACAAGCAACCACAAAAATGCTTCAAAAAAGTAAATTCACCCATGTTTCAGTCAGTATATAGTGATCCCCCTTGTTTAAAGTCAGACATGTCATTAGTTAAGGATATTATGGAGAAAACACAAGATACACAATATAATTAACTTGTTTTAACAACATTTATTTTATATGGGTATTAACATGTTTATTTGCCCTTTTTGGCCTTGATCTTTCTCAGGTAGAACTCCAACTCCTTCCCTTCGAGTACATAACCATCAGCTCTACCGCACTGACCTGGTCTGGATGCTATGCATGCTGAAAAAGAAAAACCAAATGGTTATAAAAGCAAACAGGCATACCATGCATGGACAAGGTAAGCACTATATTCACTTGTAATTCAGCTTGCATTGAACATTATATATTCTTGTACTGATCAGCGCAATGCACTTTTGACAACTGAGGCAGACAAAGCAGTTAAAGGGGTAGTTCACCTTTGAGCTCACTTTTAGTATGTTATAGAATTACTAATTCCTAGCAACTTTTCAGTTGGTCTTCATTATTTTGTATAGTTTTTGAATGATTTTCCTTCTGACTTTCCAGCTTTCAAATGGGGGGTTCAATAACCCCATCTAAAATACAAATGCTCTGTAAGGCTACAAAATTGCTACTTTTTGTTATGCATCTTTCTATTCAGACCCTCTCCTACTCATATTCCAGTCTCTTATACAAATCAATGCATGGTTGCTAGGGTTATTTGGATCCTAGCAACCAGACTGCTGAAACAGCAAACTGGAGAGCTGCTGAATAAAGCGCTACATCACTCCGTAACTACAAAAAAAAAAAAAGAAGAAAAACAATTGCAAATTGTCTCAGAACATCATACTAAAAGTTAACTCAAAGGTGAACAGAGAGAGAGACACAGATAAATGTACAGTTTGTTCTGCAGCCTTTACATAAGAAATGTTCCCCCATTAATAGGGTTGTTCACCTACCAAACACTTTCTTTTGACGTGGTTTCAGATAGTTAATCATAAATAAGACTCTCAATTGCTTTCCATCTTTTATTTTTTACCAAAACTGAAGCTGTAAGTTTAAGGTTTGTGTCTCTGGGGTTTCAGTCTGACAGCTGTGACCCAGGAGCAGATTTTGAATGGTTACAATTTGCTACATTTAGTTGATACATTTCTTGGCAGTATATTTGGAATATTAGTAACTATTGTATCAAATTCTGCTCAACAGATAACCAAATGTAACAATTTAGAACAGCCCCCTCCCAGAGCTGATTGCACTTCAATATCAGAAAAACTAATAAAGTGATTGGAAAAAGTCTGGTGAACAATCTGAAACCAACTGAACTGAAAAAAGCGTTTGAAGGTGAACAACCCCTTTAACACAACATGCTACAGGGCAAATGACCAGAAATACTGCAGCACACCTAGACAGTCACTCAATGCACCACAGAAGTGAACATTTACTTTACATTGTGATATCAGGAAGGTTAAATCAGAAATACCAAGTTGGAAATAAAAAAAAAAAAAACACAAAGACTGGAGTTCATGCTGGAGTGTGTCAACATTCTATTGGAAGGCACATGCAGTCTATTTTACCAGAACTCACTTCAGACATGTGCATATTAACTCAAAGAATTAACAGATTTAGATTTGTGCTCCTGCACAAAAAATGCATTCAACAATAACATTTGAAATTCAGTAGTATGAAACCAGTTTCATATTTCCAGTTGCCACCCAAGGTGCACAGTCACATGTATGATCTTGGAGCAGTTATCCCAGTGAGCATTAAGAGGTAGACAGCTCTGTTAAAGGGGAAGTAGGGGACAGAAGAGCAAGAAGGCTGCAAATAGATTTTTTATTTTGGGTAAAAACATTTGAGAGAACAGAACTGAACAGATATGTACAGAACAAGCAGGCTGATTTAATATGAAAGCCCCTCGTTCTCTGCTTCGGCTATAATCCTGATCCTAATTTAAACCTCGCTGTGCTCTGCTTGCTACGTTCCTGCCCGCAGCTCAGTAATGGACACGAACCAATAGAGCTTTGTCAGTGACAAAACGCTTTGGGCTCCTATTGGCTAGAGGGGGCAGGCATATAAAGATAAGGGCACGTCAGACAAGAAGAGAAGGGAGATTCTGATTACTAGCATGCTCATTCACAGGATACAGTGTAATGAGGCACTTCAGTGCAGAGAAAGCAGGTTAAGAACAATAAGAAATTTCGACTCCATAAACCAACTTTGGGAATCTGTGTAGGAAGTCTGTTTAAAGACAGACTCTGCACAGTAGGTGCTTACACAGAACCCCTTTGTTTTCAAACTATTTATTAACCTTTCATGGTAGTTTAAGTTCAGCCACATATTCATTAATGAAGTACAAACTGCAGAATAGGCTTTCACTGTCCTTTAATGGAGAACCACCCAGGGGATATTTGTGGATAATAAACTTAAAGGTACAGTAACACCAGAAATAATAAAAGCATTTTAAAGTAAACATTATACTGTTAGCAAGTACTTGTAAAAAACTGGTGTGTTTGCTTCAGAAAGACTACTATAGTTTAGATTGAATGGCTGCCGCCATGGCTAACACAACAGCTTGTTTATATAAACTACAGTAGTCTTTATGATGCAAACACACCATTTTTACCAGTGCAGAGCAACAGTAAATTATATTTCAATTACTTTGATAAACATTCAGTTTTTGGTGTTACTGTTCCTTTAAAGGTGTGGTTCACCTTCAAACAACAAGTTGTTTTCAGATAGATCACCAGAAATAACTGTGTGAACTGTTCTAAAATGATACATTTAGTTGATATATTTCTTATTTTGTCATTGCTGAGCAGAATCTCTGGGTTTCATTACAGGCAGTTTTTAGAATTGATACAATAGTTGCCAATACTCCAGAGTTGCTGCTGAGAAATGTATCAACTAAATGTTGCAAAATTGTAACAGTTTAGAGTCTGCACCTGAATTACTGAGCGGACAGTCACAGTCTCAAACACCAGACATTCAACTTTAAATTTAGATTTTGGAAAAACAGTTAAAAATAAATAATGGAAAGTAATTGAAAAAACTATTTCTGGGGAACAATCTAAAAACAAATGAATTGAAAAAGTGTTTGGAAGGTGAAAAATCCCTTTAAGGTATAGATTTGTGAGAGGGGGTTTATTTTTAAAAGCACTACATTATCCAGTCTCTAAAGGCCAGAGATAGCCCAAGAACAACAACTATGGCAATAAAGCTGAAGGACCGTCTCGGTTATAAAGGCTGGCTAAGTTGGGAATGTTTACACAGGAGAAGGGGTGCTCAAAGGGTAAAAGATAACTATGCATAAATATATAATGGGGCTAAACATTAACACTGATGCTTTATTCACCAAAGGACCTTTCAGCAGACAACAGCATCTGCAGAGATTAGAAGAAATGAGGTTCCATATTAATACAGAATATAGGTTTTATTACAAAGATGTGTCGTTGTGGAATTTTTAGCTACAAGAAGGGATTAAGAGTATTTTAGCAAGGAAGAAAATGCAGGGTTACAGAAATGAGCTTTTGGAGCAAATATGGTCAAGGGGTTGCCATCTTCTAAAACAGTTTTCGCATTCTTCCGGATTAACTAATAGTTGGGATAGGTCCATCAAAAAGGTTGAACTCTGAAAAGTGTAATTTCATCTATATTACTGTATGACCTTATACTGTCAACTCCACTGAAGCATTCACCAATGTCCAAATATAAACAAGGAACTAAGCACCCGAGACAATGCTTCCATGATCAAGACAGTGGCAGAAGAGGACTGGATGCTCAGCCTGCGTTTCTCTGCAGGCCAATGTCTGTTTGGTCAGTAAGGCCTCAGTGTTATCACAAGCTATAGATTCTAATTGTGGGCTCCTCAGAAGCACTTTTAACTATATAGATTACAGACTTGAATGGGGATCTTACATGCAGAGATCCAGCTTAATAGCAGAAAATGCATTATTTCATTATTAAGCTGGATGTTTTACATGGGGAGATCCCCATTTTTTTGCATACCTCCACTTGTAAATATTGTTTATTTCATATTCCTGTAGCATGAAACATTTAGCTCCTGCTAGTGTCCGTATAGGCTTATGAATATGCACCAGAAGGTGAAAAAAATCAGTCTAAAAGATTATGAAAGAATCCCTTACCACCAAGATTAGTTCTGGAATGTGTGATTTAACGGAAACAAGTTGAAGATTGAGGCCAATAGAAACACCCTGTATGCTACAGATTTTTACAGAAATTGCATTCAAATGTTACCTTAAATTCATAACCTTGATGTTTAAAACTCACCAAGCAGTTTGCCTTGCTGGAACTGTTCTTCCAAAAGTGGGCTTATTTTTGCTGTCTTTTTCCTCTCCTCATATTTCTTCTGTGTTTTCTTGGATCGTTTCTTGTTCAGGATTTCTTCCTCTTCAGGGGTCTAAAACATCAAATGGTACAAAATAAATCTAAAATTTGAAACAAACTTTACTATAAATATTAACTTTTACATATTATTGCTAAAAGTATATGGACATGTCCTACACAAAAAAGGTCAATCCACAAGGGGTGCTCAAACTCCCAAACACTTATGGATGAATAGAAGGCAAAACCCTGCCTAGAAGAGAAAAAGGTTATCAAACCACAAAAAGTTAACACCCTTTTCTTACATATTGGTGAAAAAATTTGCCATTCAGTGCATCATAAGAAGTTAAAAAAAAAAAAAAGCCTTTAAATGCCTTTAGCAAACACCGGATGGCAAGTCACATATGTAAAGTGCGGCAGCTTTAAGGGCTATTCATTTTTAAAGACCTGTGAAAACATCATTCATTTGCACCAGAGTGGTTTGATTCTACCCATCAAAAGTGAGACCTATTCCAGCCTCTGTTTGGAGAAAGCCCAAGTTGACTGGAAAGTTTAGACACTGACCTTATTGATAGACCGTGCATTTGGAAGTCAGAAGGAACAGTACTTTGCAACTATAAACCCCAAAATGTAGAAAAGGGAAATCAATGACCCTGAAGATATGAGAGCACAAACACAGCGACCATGGAGTCGTCAATCTGTATTTGGATTTAATTAGTGCAAGTTTGATGTAAACAAGAGATACACCAAAGCCTTTCAGTTCGGGATTCACCTCAATGCAAAACCTTTTACAGGATTTAGATTCAGCCAAACCTGAACCCATAAAGTCAAGACACTTTAAAAGCTCTAGACAATCTAAAATGACTGTTCAGATAATGATGTGTGTGCAAATAGGGTACAGATGCCGTATTTAGCCAAGTCTTTTGTTAAGGACCATTATTTGGTTGATTCTACAGCACTGCAGAATGTTTGCACTTAAGGGTTACTAAAACCTATAAATCACTACCCTTCAGACACACACAAACCAAAAAAAAGCAAAACAAAGCTGTGTTAAACTTAAACACTTACAAGTTTGGCTCCCTTCTTGCGTCCTAGTGGCAAAGCATAATGGGCCTCAAACCATTGTCTGAAAGGAGTGCTGTCAACCAGGAGAATGCAATTCTTCACAAGGGTTTTGGTTCGAACCAGCTCATTGTTAGAAGCATTGTACACCACATCAATGATTCTAGTTTTACGTGTGCAACCTTTAGAGAAATACATTAAAATAAAGTAAAAGTCAGATATAAAGTTGTTTTTAGGAGGAACTTTGTTATTCAGCATGCAACATTCAGAACTTTTAATTAGCTTCCTGTAAATCTCTGCATAACAAAATGTTGCAAATCCTTTCTGAAGACATTTGAGGGGAATGTTTTTAATCCACGCTGAAATATACAGGTGTTTTTGCACAGGTCCTCTCAGCCCTGCTCCTAAGTATCTTAAAAATGCAGTGCAGTCAGAGTAACTATGACTTTCCTAACACAGAGAGATTCAAGACCAAAAGATCATAGAAAGCTCCCATAAGGCTAAAGTTCTCATCATTAGCACTGCTGAGAATATATACACACAAAACAATTTTTGTGGGAAGAAAAAGGGTAACAGCTGAAAAACGAAATAAAAAAAAAAATTGCAATAGGCTTTTTAAAAAAACTGGCTAAACACTAGGTCCCAACAAGTAATTATGTATGAAAATGTTCTCAAGCCCTCACTTGGGTCCCCAAGATTAATGCCTGATGTAGTCCATTCCTCACTACTATCCATGCTCACATTCTTCATTTAATTAGTTACAATTAAATTAACTTAATGGCTTCCCGAGAGGGGATCGTATCATGCCTGTGCCTTGTCCTGAGGGCCGCCAAGTTCACCCACAGCCTAGAGAGGCCATACAAATCCCTTTGAGAAATGTTAAAGCTGAACCAGCTCTTTAAGCATTCCACTTCCCTAACTACCCAGTAGACCATGTTCTTTGGGAAAAAATGCACGGACCAGGGGATCTTCCGATAAGCTGGTGCAGCAATTATTGAAGTTTTGCTTTGTTTGCTAATGTGATCTCTGAAGACAATACTTTGCATAAACAAAACAGCATTGTGGAGTCATTGCTTCATTTTGAAATACAGTACCTATAAAGTAGGGATGCACTGAATCCAGGATTCGGCCGAATCCTTCTGCCCAGCCGAATCCGCATATGCAAATTAGGGGTGGGAAGGTAAATTGTGAGACTTTTCGTCACAAAACAAGGGGAAAAGAATTCCGCCTTTGCACCCCTAATTTACATATGCAAATTAGGGTTCGGATTCGGCCGTATATTTCACAAAGGATTCGGTGCATCCCTACTATAAAGGTTTGCAAATACAGATCTTTCAAGAGTTCAGACTAGGAACATTGGAAATGCACATTTTAATATAACTAGCCCTTTAAGGAAAGCTTTGAGCAACAGATTTTAACTTACACTCTGATCCCCATGAAAAGTTGCCTGCATCCAACCTCAGAGCACGATATTTTTTGTTACCACCGCGGACTCTCACAGTGTGGATACGGCGAGGGCCGATCTAAAATATTTTGACAGCAAAAAGTTAATCGAAATATTAACCTACAGAAGCTTTTTTTATATATAAAGCTAAAGGCAATTCATCAGTGTAACTATGACAGGCCTATCACTGGCCGGCAGCAAAAACATGGCCAAAACGGCCTGAGCTGCAAGCCTAAGGACAGTGTTTCATCACAGATTGCCATAAACATGACCAGCTTTTATAGATCCAAGGTTTCCTTATAGTTTTGCACACTATTCTACTAGAATTGCTGCAATGTACACAATAATAATGCTAATGGCACTGAAGTAGCACAGGTAGCCAGCATTTTGTGCATAACCGAACACACTATCACCAGTATTGTGCAGCACAACCTGATACAACCAAACTAGTGCCATTCTTGCAACAAAGTGTTTTGTGCATTTTTAGTCTAACCTTGGTGTTAGCGGCAGGGCGGCCAAGTTCATACTTCCTCTTTTTGTGGTAAGGCTTCCTTTTACCGCCAGTCTTGCGGCGCTTGTGCCAGTTGTCCCTTGAGATACCTGTTTATAAAGATCAGAATGACATAAGTATTCCATTCAATGGGGAAACCGTTTATATTCAACAAGTAGTTTTTGTCATAATGGCATGAGAAGCTGCCATCAATATGGGCTCAATCCTGCAGCACCAGGACTAGATAAATAAAATAGTCTATAGGCAGCAGTTAGCATGGTCTGCACAGGGATCTCTTTAGTAAAATAGAAGCCGAATAGTTATGATGAGTCGCAGAAGCAAAGGAATAGAAAACAAAACCGCTTGGGGTTTAATCGAAAAGTAAAGGCCTTACAAGTATATTGGCTGTCGCTTTAATGCACATGCTTGCAGTACGGAAAGAAACTACCAGAGTTACTGAAAAAACTGTCCCTTTCAATGCAACACTCGATTCAACGATGCCCGCCATGACAAAAAAAACTCACACCGACACTTTCGCAAGGGTTTAGCAAGCGACGGATCAGAGATGATGTTTTATCCCAATTTGCCCGGCTCAGGGTTTAGTGAAATCCCAACTATAATTCCCCACGACAAACGACCAGCTGATGTTCGACACCCGGGGAGATGGATGTAGATTTTAACTCGCGCTTTCACAGACAGCACAGCGGCCATGACTTACCCATTCTCAGGCGCTGGCTGGAAAGAGGAAACGTAAAGGATTTCGGGAAAGTTTGTTACTTCTACAATCTCGCGAGATTGCAAACGTCATAAAAAAAATTTGCGCTTGCTTTCGGGGTTGTTTTGTATCTGGTTCAAGCGATGCTGAAAGAGTTCCAATATTATACGCGTAGCTAGAGTATTTGTTGTTTTCTGTCTTACGTCATCCTGACTGTCTCCTCGTAAATTATGAGCGGCAGTTGTCAAACTTTATGCTTCTGTTTTACGCAATACAAGTGTTGAAATTAATTAAATGTCGACGTGTCTTTGCATTTGCCTATTGCACTAAAACACACGTTATATCAGGGGTGTCCAAAAGTTTTGCGACAAGGCCAGATTTGGTGAGGTGAAAATGTGATTAACATTAAATTAATGAATAGCTGTAATATTTAGCACAATTAGTGAAATGATTGTCAGTGGCGTAACTACTGGGGGAGCAGGGGGTGCGATTGGGCCAGGGCCCCCCCCGGTAGATCGCGCACTACTGAGTTTTTTACTAATTGGGACTTACGGAAGGGGGGCGGGAGCCCGGCTGCCTCTAGTTGCGCTACTGATGATCGTCTATACTGCTGCCTGTGTGCTGAAGGTGTTAGCAATAGTCACGTACTGGAACGTAGTGACGCGCAACTCTCACATACTTCTTTAGGGCTGAAGGTGTCAATAGACTTACTGACGTGCCAGTACAGTAAACTAAAGAAGTATGCAAGAGTGGTGCGTCACTACATGCCCCAGATCCCACTCCACATCACAGTTAAAAGACCACACAGACATCAGTGCAAAGTAAAACCCCCCCCCACACACACACACACAAGTTATAAAAAGCTATTGATGGTCAGAACCCCCTTATAAGTTAAAAAATACCATTGGCGCTAGGGCCCCCCCTTACAAGTTAAAAAAAATTGGGGCTTCGGCTATTTTCGTAGCTTTGGGTCTTTTCGCCGATTCAGGAGTTCGGCACTTCTGCATTTCAGCTGTTCGGAACTTCGAAGATGGAAGCAGGCTTCGGCGCTCATAAGGGGGGCCCGGCTCTTTCAAAACTGCAGCACTGCCGGGCCCCCCTTCATTCCCGGGCCACTCGTCCCCCCCTGATGGCGGCCCTGCCTTCAGCACACAGGCAGCAGTATAGACCAAGTGGCAGATCATTTCACTAATGTGCCCAAATATTACTGCTACGCAATTCCTGATCACACTGTGCTGGCGGGCCGCATTATTTCATGATGGAGGCTGAGGGCCAATTTAAATTTGAAAACAGGCCTGACTTTGGACATGCCTGCGTTATATCCTCTTTTAATGAGTAAAGGCTGTAACTTCTCCGCAATACCAATCCTTGTCTAATCAAAACCTTAACTCACCTATTTAATCTTTCGCTCTCAACTGGACTGTTTCCTTCTCAACTAAAACATGCTCTTGTCACCACCATTCTGAAAAAAACCCTCTCTTGATCCCTCCAATCTTGACAACCTATCTCTCTGCTACCTTTCATCTCTAAACTACTTGAGCGCCTAGTCTACAACCGACTAACCTCATTCCTCTCTGACAATAACCTGCTGGACCCCCTATAATCTGGTTTTAAGCCACAACACTCCACGGAAACTGCCCTGACTCGACCAACCTAATGACCTTTTAACCGCTAAAGCCAACAATCATTTCTCACTACTAATACTGCTTGATCTCTCAGCCGCATTTGACACTGTAGATCACCCTCTCCTCCTCCAGTCCCTCCAGTCACTTGGCCTTCATGACACAGCCCTGTCCTGGTTCTCTTCTTACATCACCAATCGTTCCTTCAGTGTCTCCTACAATGGAGTATCATCTTCTCCCCTACCTCTTTCTGTTGGAGTTCCTCAAGGCTCTGTCCTGGGACCATTACTATTCTCCCTCTATACTTCCTCCCTTGGCAAATTAATAAATTTGTATGGTTTCCACTACCACCGCTATGCTGACGATACTCAGATCTATCTCTCATCTCCTGATCTCAACCCAGAACTCCTAACTCGCGTCTCCTCCTGCCTGTCCGCTATCTCTAAATGGATGTCGCAACGCTACCTTAAATTAAACCTCTCTAAAACTGAAATGGTTCTCTTTCCTCCAACTAACACCAGTAGCATCCCCGAAGTATCCATCATAGTTAACAATTCCACTATCACCCCCTCTCCCCAGGCCCGGTGCCTTGGGGTTATCCTAGATTCTGCACTGTCATTCACTCCTCATATCCAGTCACTTATTAAATCATGTCACTTCCACCTAAGGAACATATCCAAAATACGATCATTTATCACCCAAGACGCTGCCAAAATTCTTATTCACTCTCTCATCATATCGCGTCTAGACTACTGTAACTCTCTTTTAATTGGCCTCCCCCTCCAGAGAGTGTCACCTCTCCAGTCCATAATGAACACTGCTGCGAGGCTCATACACCTCAGCAACTGCTCCTCCTCTGCCTCGCCATTCTGTCAATCCCTGCACTGGCTTCCATTACCTTTCAGAATCAAATTCAAATTACCGTAATGACACTGACTTTCAAAGCACTTCATAACTCTGCCCTACCCTACATCTCTGAACTCATCTCTATATACTCAGCGCCGATCCGCGCCTTTATGCCGCCTGAGGCGGCCTTCCGTTGCCGCCCCGACCCCTCCTCACGGCGCTCACATTTTCTGCGCAGGAGGGGGTCGGGGCGCTGCACGACGCTAGTGCAGAGAGCGCAATTGCGCTCTCTGCACTAGAAGAGCCGAATTTCCGGGTTGAAAACCGGAAATTCGGCTCTTAGTTACCAGGAGCGGCATTTTTGCCGCCCCTGGTAACCAGGGGGGCGCTGCCGCCTGAGGCGAGTGTCTCAACTCGCCTCATTGGTGGAGCGCCCCTGTATATACTCACCCACTCGCTTACTACGCTCCTCTACTGACCTACTACTCAACTCTTTTCTCATTACCTCCTCACATGCTCGCATTCAAGACTTTGCAAGGGCTGCACCCCTCCTCTGGAACGCTCTCCCACGGTCTGTCCGACTTTCTCCCAACCTTTCTGCTTTCAAGAAATCTCTGAAACGCACTTGTTTCGAGAAGCCTCACTCTGCTTAACTACCAAACACAACACCACATACAGTACCACATTTCTCACCCACTTAATTCGATCTTGCCCACTCCCACACCATGTGTATTACTCCCTTCCCTTTAGACTGTATGCCTATGCATAGGGCCTTCCTCACCTTTTTGTACCTGTATTGATTGTGATGTGTGTTACTCCATGTATTCTATGTATGTAATTCATGTGATGTAGTTGTATAATCACATTTACTTTACAGTGCTACGCAATATGTTGGCGCTATATAAATACATGTTAATAATAAAATAATAAAGATGATTGATTGTTATATATGGGCTATTAGACTTTCATGTTATCAAATTTTAAACAGTACTGTGCAGAAGTAAAGACTAAATTAGTGTTTCCTCTCTCTTTAAAGATAGCGCTTAGATTTTTTTACTACAGATTTTACACAAATTGCTTAAAGTATACTTAGAGAGTGATATTCTGAAACCATTTGCAATTGGTTTTCATTTTTTATTACTTCTTTTTTTTAAGTTATTTAGCTTTTTATTCAGCAGCTCTCCAGTTTGCAATTTCAGCAATTTTGTTGCTAGGTTCCAAATTACAATAAAAACCATGCACTTATTCGAATAAGAGAAATATGAACAGGAGAGGGCCTGAATAAAAAGAGAAGCAATAAAAATTAGCAATAACAATAAAAGAGCATTTGCTTTTACCCCCATTTGAAAGCTGCAAAGAGTCAGAAGAAGGCAAAAAAATTTAAAAACTATGAAAAAGAAATAAAGATGACCAATTGAAAAGTTGCTTAGAATTGGCCAATCTATAACATACTAAAAGTTAGCTTAAAGGTTAACCACCCCTTTAAAATCATTTTTAATGGTGCTGCTGGTGTACACTATCAGTAGCATCCAAGGCACATTATATTGTGACTATTTGTGAGATGAATAGGAAATGGCATCACCATCATTTAATAGAATGAGATCAGTGGGTCTCACACCACAAGAACAAACACTTGAAGATATGGTTGCTACCTGTCCGGTTTTGACCCGGAGAGCCCGGTATTTTGAAGGGCTGCCCGGGTCAAAACTTCCTGCCCGGTTTTCCAAATAAGGGAAACTGGGCAGGATTCAGTTGATTGACACGGGGATCGGCCACTCGCTGATCGGCGTGTCATAGCCTGCCCCTGACATCACAACCACGCCTGTCTACATCATGACCTGCCCACTGATATCACAGCCCGCCCCTGCCCAGTCTCCGTCATATGGGAAGGTGGCAACCCTACTTGAAGACAACCTCAACTACTCAACTTGCAGTGTTGCATACAGGGCTGCCATCAGAATTTGCAGGGCCCCTTACGACAACATTTTCTGCCCCCCCCCCCCCGCAAGTAAAATAAATACTGTTGACCAGGGCCCCCTTAAAAAAAACATTGGTGGCCTGCCCCCCCCACCCACAAGTTTAAAAAGAAATTGGTGGGCAGGGTTCCCCAAGTTAGAAAAGAAACATCAGTTGCCAGGGTCCTTCCCATAAAAGATTTTTTTTTTTTTTGGTTAAAAAACACTGGTGGCCATGGTCCCCCTTTAACATTTAAAAAACAAACCAAAAAACATTGGTGTTGAGTGGAATTTACCATTCTTCTTCCTCGACTCCTTTTGTTGGCTTGGCTCCTACTTTGGCGTGACTCAAGGGGGGCCTGGCTAATCCAGGAAACACGGCACCGTTTCAAGGCACCCATAAGAAAGGGTAAATGCTGGAAGCCTGGCACCTTTATAACCTTTTTTAAGTTTTAAGGATATTTTGTGGTTTTCCAGGAATAGCCTTTTTCACTACCTGCCCTACAAATAGACTACATCAGAGACAGCCTCTAGGAAAAGATCCTCCCCTCATTATGTATCTACACTACCCTTTCCCCCGTCCACTTCCTATCCCCGCTGTAGCTTTATTACGGTCTAGAATTTTATTTCAACCTAAGAAAAAAAAATATCCCAAAGCTGTTTCACTAAAGGTAAAGATAATAACACATTTCATTGAGGAGTCGGATACTGTTAAGGATTCAAAAAAGATTCCCATACAATGAAATGTTATCTTTACCTTTAATGAAACAAATGGATTGATGCCACACCTAACACATTGCTGCTATGTTCACTTTTTTAATATGTATGTGTATTTTAAATTTGGAATAAATAAAGTGTGTTTTACCCAATATATTCCCAGTAGTGAGACCCCGTTTAAGTAATTCTCCACTACACGGATTCTTTTGACTGTAATAAAGTTATGGGAGGAGGGAAGGAAGTGGATGGGGGAACAGATTTATGTAAATATTTCATTTTTTATATATTTTATGAATATAATTTTAATAATATATTAATACTATATAATAAACACATTTTTTCAATTAAAATGGTATTTTTTTTTTTAAGAGGAGAGTAAATACAAGACCTAGTATTTTAGGGTGGTAGACTTGTCAGCACAGCACTAAAATGTCACGGGTATGCACCAAGCTATAATTAATCATGATTGCAGTAATATGCACATTCATGTGGGTAATCGAGAATAGTAAACCATGATATAGCTAGTAGCTGCTTTGCAGCTGTAAATATGAAACTAATTTGTTTTCTATGGTTACTTTAATATTTGGTATCCACAATTAAATAAGTACAAAAAAGTTGAATTAAAAAAATTCTGTATCACCTTTAAATTAGCTTTTAGTATAATGTAGAGCATGATATTCTGAGATAATTTATAATTGGTCTTCATTTTTTATTTATATTGTTTTTGAGTTATTTAGCGTTTTATTGAGCAGCTCTCTGGTTTGGAATTCCAACAATCTGGGTGCTAGTTTCCAAATTACTCTAGCAACCATGCATTGATTTGAAGAGACTAAAATATGATAAAATATGAATTGGAGAGGCCTGAATAGAAAGATAAGTAGCAATAACCATAAATGTGTAGCCTTACAGAGCATTTGTTTTTTAGATGGAATTAGTGACCCCTATTTAAAAGCTGGAAAGAGTCTGCCAGTTGAAAAGTTGCTTAGACACCTCACTTGTTTTTATTTTCACCTGGATTTATGCAGCTTTATGTATTATACACTAAGTATTACGGATTCCTTAGGCTAATAAGTTTATGGTCACTGATGATGTCATTAAGGTACTTTTGGTTCCAATTCTTTACACTAGGGCAGTGCTGTCCAACTGGAAGCCCTTGGGTCTACCTTGTGTGGACCCTGCATTAAGGCCTCTCTTGATTTCAGAAGGCTTCACTTTGCATGTAATTGCTTGTGAAGGGCTTTTTGGCTCCTTTCAGCCCTTCTCATCCTAACCAGGTTCGGTTTCCCATTACAATATTATAATAGAAATTTTGAACTATACTAAAAGAAAGGAGGGAGTGGGGAAAATGGACACAATAGTTAACAGACAGACATGATATACATCATTGGAGCACTGCACTCCCCATGCCTTCTTATAGAGAAAGTTTTTCTTTGTTTTTTTTTAAAAAGTGTCACTGTTCCTACTACTCCACTCTAAAATTATACAAACTAAAAATATGGCAACATAGCAATTGTCCAAAATGCAATCAAGAGGGTGCAGAGTTTATATCATATTAAGTCACATATTAAAGAATCTTACCAAACTGTGTGCTGCCTCAGAAATCACCTGAACAGAAATACTACTCTAACAGGATTTTCTATTTAGGATTACCCAATGGCAACGACTACTAGAAGTTATATTATTATGAAAATGGTTTATGCAATATCTTTCATTAGAGACCTACACTGTTTGGGGGGGGGTATAGTTTTCCTTTAAGAGGGGTTCTCCAACTTTTTCATATGACTAGATAAATAATCAAAAAATATGTGTTTTGTGTAAATGTTAGTCAAACAGAAAGGCAAAATTATTAAAATGCGGGCTTAAATGTGAAATTGAAGCAGCGTGCCTGTCAAATAAGGAAAAGTTGTGGAACTGGACATAATGGGGTTGGGCAAGGGTAGAAACAATCCGTGATATGAATATACGTAAAAATATAAAGTATATTCTTGTTGATTTTTTTCCCCACAATATAGTCAGAGGCACATGTCGAAGGCTAGCTAGTAGCATTAATAGAATCTGGGGCATAAACAAACTGTAAAACTGCCTGTTAATCTGATAAATCTCATTCTTCACTAAAGAACAAATAAGCTCTCCCATTAGGAACATGTTTCTACCCTGTCCACTTATGATGTTGTCATGTTGTTGTTTACAGAAACGGCACCATCTCTTTCTTCTGGTAAGCGGGTCGTGGATGAGGTTGTGGGTATGGAAGTTGCACGTCAGGCAAAATTGCAGGTTGCAGGTCTGGGTTTCAAAAATTGGTTCTGTGCAGGACTCCTAACAAATTTAAGACAGTTTATTACCCCTTCCCCAGCCATGCATATAAAAATGTCAACTCTGAAATGTTGTGGTAACTACAAGATATGCTATAGAAACACACTTTATTTAAAGTACACTTTATTTAAAGTACTCGATTTTAACAAATACAAGTAGAGAGTAAAAATAGATACAATTAAAATCAAAGTTATTTATAAAATTAACAGAAATGGTAAGTTTTTAAGTTATTTATTGAATCTTCTCTTTTTACTTATTTGCTTGCTGGCCCGTTCCTCCACTTGCAAGGCAAGACGCAGGGAATTTATGCTATCTGCAAAGCAAGAGCATCAAATATATGACTGTAATATGGGACATGAGGGAGAAGCAAATTACAGTGAAAGTTATATCCACTCAAGTGTGGTTCCAGAAAGAAATTGTTACTAAAGTTACCAGATCAATTTAAAAATTAGAGATATACAAGTGGCTGGGTTTGCATGTAAATGAAATGCAATCCTAGATAAGTCACATGATTTGGTAAACATATATTTCGGAAAACCATATATTTAGGAAAACATTCATTAGAAACGATCCAGAAAAAGTCAAACATTGATGGTCGCTCAGACTACCACAACACTAGCTCCTATTCAAGTTAAAATCTGCTTTTTTGGCACAAGCTTATGTCATCTATGAGTGTGCAGATCACAAAATGGTGACCTAGGGTAAATTATGCAAAACAGCTATTTAACAATTCTGCTGTTGTCCCAGACATTACATTATATATAGCAGATAGGCCTATGATTAAATGCCCTTCAGGCACAATACATATAAGGCTCTTAATGGGATTGCATTTCTTTAAATAAAAAGAGTTTTATCTACACTTGTTCCACTTTTGGATTTTCTTTTCAATCTTGGATACATTTAGTTTCATTTACTCTACAGCAACTCAAGCATTTCCAGCAGATTTATTCATGTGCAGCCATTTCATATACAATTGAGTAGGCCAATAGTGATTACACTGCCACTACTAGGGTAGCATCCCAAGTGATAAAGAAAGTATAGTCACTTTGACCTCATAGCAACATGGCACCCCCATTTTTACTGTACTTTACCCTTTCTTACCTCCCAAAGCAATTAAAACTTTAGAGCGCTCCTGGATGAGGTATTCTGCTTGCATTACAAAGTTCTCTAGGTCATAATCAGGCTGCTCAGTCATCTGCAACAAATTTGTCCATTCTGGTTCTCTCTGTTTGGCAGATAGGAAAGAAAAAATTCTGCTTATTCACAGGTCTTCATGGAGGGTAAAGCACCAAAACAAAAACACTTAAAGGAAAACTATACCCCCAAAATGAACACTTAAGCAACAGAGTTTATATCATATTAAGTCACACATTAAAGAATCTTACCAAACTGGTATATATATTTATTTTAGTAAATATTGCCCTTTTACATCTTGAGAGCTACAATGACTTGCAGGAAGCGTTCTTTTTATACTTCACTCATTGTATATAGCCTTTCATTATCCTTTAAGGCATCTTGCACACTTGTGTTTAGTTGTAAGTGCTGCTCAGGTAGGATGCTATAAGTTACATAGATACATTTGGATGAAACAAGTCCATCAAGTTCAACGTCTACAAATGAACCCTAGTGCACAATTGTAGATTTTAGTTCACAATAGCCTATGATATTATGCTTGTCCAATAAATCATTGAAGCCCACACTTAAAGGCTTTAAAGTGATACGGACACATTTCTATAAAAATAGGAACGTGTCGGTATCAGTGAAAAGAACCTGCACGTGAAATATAAGCAGCCCCCAAGTGAACCTTAGTAATGGCGACCCTCCGACACCATTAAATCATCTTCCCGAGTTGTTTCAGTCACACTGGGCTGGGGGCAGCGCGATTCCTCCATAGGTGAATTACTAATAAAAACAGGACTTCAGCCTATGTGAGGGATCGAGCTGCCCCCAGCCCAAAGTGACTGAAACAACTCAGGATGATGATTTAAAGAGATACTGACACCAGAAAATAACATTTTCTTTTATTTGTATTCTTGGTCCCTCCATCGACTGAAGTCCTGTTTTGAGACATACCGAAGAACTGCTCTACCATATTGACTAGATTTTTATTAGAAAAAAAAAAGTCTATTTTAATTTTAGATTTAATATAGGGCAGATTTACTAACCTTTGTGATCATGGCTTTGAAATATGTCAGGGTTAAGATTTCTAAGCCTTTTTTGCCCAAATTATAAAAGATGCTATTTAAAGTTAAAATCAGTGTTTGTTAACTTTCTATCAACCAACAGAAGAGTGATGTTCAATTGCTCAAAGCAGTCTAGCAGTCTGACTTATTATTACACTGATCAAAGCTTGCAGGAGTTGCTGAACTACATTAATACAAGCATAGTTCATCACTCTTACAGTGCGAGTAAATCTCCCATGCTTAACATTTCAACTGGTCATTGTGGTTTTTTTTATAAAGAGTTTTAAAAATATTGGCCTTTATCTTCTGCCTTTTACAAATTTCAATTTAAAATGCTATCTGGTGGTGGGGTTGTCAATGTCCCCAGCCACGAAAAAAAGAGCTTAGCGTAAACTTTGCAAAACACAAACAAATGGAAATTTTTACCTGCACAAGTTCTCTCAATTCATCTACAGCTTTATCTTCTAGCTCACCAACACGGTGCAGGGCATCCTGAAAACTGTTGTGTGTGGACAGCTCTTCATCTTTCTAATACAACAAAATATTTAAGGTTAACGCACAATGTAAGATTACATATACAAAAAGGTAGGACAGCGTTTGGTCTAATGCAAGTGAAGAAATTACTTTCATATACAGATATAGATAGATAAATAAGGATTTTCAACTTACCGGAAAATCTTTTTCTAGACGGCCTGGACTGTCAGTGCAGACGCTATTGGGTTAAGTATCCACCTCCGGAGGCAGGACAGTAGAAAGAAAGCTTCAGCTCCACCCCTAAAATCTATGCTGATGCTCCTTCCGTTCCCTTCAGTTTGTGTTGGTCAGCTTAGTTTGGAGGAGAATTAGTAAGTCATGCACAATATAACTTTATCATAACATGTTAACATATAACGTAACCTAATCTTATTTCAGGGTGGGGCTTACTGCACTGACAGTCCAGGCCGTCTAGAAAAAGATTTTCCGGTAAGTTGAAAATCCTTATTTCTTTAGACCGGCCCTTCCTGTCAGTGCAGACGCTATGCGGACGCCCAAAAGCTGGTCCCCCAATTTGGGTGGGTGCAGATAATCACTAATGCCTCTACTACTTGTAGAAACTGCATAAGGTCTGCTTCTGTCGCCCATTGGTGTTGAAGTAGGAGAGAAAGAGCTGAAACTTTAATTGAAAACCCTGAGTGAGAAACTCTACAATGGTTTGTATGGAAGCTTGACGCCATGGCGAACCCTTGGCATCACACCACGCCAAGTCCTATGGTAAACTTTAGTTGTGGACTGTTTTCTGGTTTTTAGCAGCATATCTGTGGCTTGTTTTGAGAACCCTTTGGAACACCATATGTCGGATTCAATAGCCATGCCGTCAAATGTAAACTTTGTAAAATGTCGTGTTTTATTGGTCCCTGAGTCAGCAAATCCTGTCTGAGGGGCAGGTACCATGGCCTCCTCGGCCAATGCGGGGCGATGAAGATGGTTTGTGTCCTTTCCTGTCGGATCTTGCAGATGATCCTTGGTAACAGGGCCAAAGGTGGAAAGGCGTAAACTCTGTTGAAAGTCCATGGTATGACTAAGGCATCCACAAATGCTGCCCCCGGGTCTTGAGACCTGGCACAGTATGTAGGTACCTTGACATTTTGTCTTGATGCCAACATGTCTATGTACTCCCCATCTGGACACGTTTTATTGGAAAATTTCAGAATGGAGTTCCCACTCTCCTTGGTCTGTTTGTTGCCGGCTGAGATAATCCGCCTCCCAATTTAGTTTTCCTGGTATGAATACTGCAGAGATGGCTGGGACGTGGGACTCTGCCCAGCTGAGTATCTGAGCTACCTCTTTCATTGCTCGAGTGCTGCAAGTACCTCCCTGCTTGTTTAAGTAGGCCACTGCTGTGGCATTGTCTGACTGAATTCTGAGAATTCAGTTCTTGTGACCAATGAAGGATGGCATTCCTTATCACTGATTTCCAGCACATTGATTGGCAAATTAGATTCCTCTAGTGACCAGACTCCCTGGCAATTGCGGGCAGAAGGGTTGCCCCCCAGCCCGTTAGACTGGCATCTGTGGTGACCACTAGCCAATGATCCTTGTTCCAGTGGTATAAGAAATGATTTTGGAAAGTTCTCATGTGAAACCTGCCAAAGGGCAGGGCCTCCAATGCAGTTACCATGTAGCCCAATAGTCGCAGGCAGAGTTCCACAAACACTGCGGGTTGGAGGCAGACTTGTTGAGCTGTGAGTGAGAACTTTTGGATTTTCTCTGGTGTCCGTGAAATTGTTTGGAGTGAGGAGTCGAACCACATTCCTAGGAACTGGATACGCTGTGACGGTCTGAGTTGGCTCTTTTTGTGGTTTATGAGCCAGCCGTGCTGTTGGAGCATGCAAACACAAATTTGTGTTTCCCTTGATCGTATGATGTCGACCTTATCAGAAGATAGTCTTAGTATGGAGAAAGTGTGATCCCTTGGTGTCTGAGGTATGCAATGAAAGGACTGAGAACTTTTGTGAATACTCTGGGGGTTGTACACAAGCTGAAAGGGAGGGCTCTGAACTGATTGTGTCGCTCGAGGTTCGTGAATCTGAAATACTGTTGGGATATTTTTCTGATGGGGATATGCAGGTAAACATTCTGTAGATCCACTTTTGTCATGCAACAGTGATCCGTCATGAACATTAGGACTGATCAAACCGATTCCATGCGGAATTTGTTTGGAGACAAACTGATTTAGAGGTTTCAGATTGAGCACTGGCCTGAAGGAGCCCTCTTTTTTGTTATTAGGAACAAATTTGAGTAGAAACCCTTGTAACGCTCTTCTAAGGGTACCGTTGTAATTACATTGTTGCTTAGCAGATCATTGACTATGGTGATGAGAGCTTGTAGTTTGATGGGATTTTGTGGCATGGATGATCGCTTGAAAGTGCGGGGGGGGGTAATGTGTCGAATGGGATTCTGTAACCTTCGTTGATGATAGAGAGAACCCAGTTGTCCTGTTTGTGTGTTTGCCAAACTCGAAAAAAAATCATGAAGGTGGCCCCCCATCTTTCCCTGACTTAAACTGTATCTAGAGGGAGTTGTGGCTTCCTCTTTTTACTATGGGCTGGTGTCTTGTTAACTGATGACTGAATTGTGGTTTTGATCCAGTCAAATAATTCCCCTAGTTGAGGTGTTTTTTCCCCGAAGTGGAGGGATTTTGCTCGTGGTTAATTAATCTGAGGGGTCTCCTCTATATCCTGATTGGACGTGGTGAAAGAACCGGTGCAGAATCTGGTGGTTCTGCGCAGTCTAGGCACATTCCCTGTTCTCCTTCGCGTAACGTATGTTTACATTTTTTGCATTTCTTAAATTGGGTATGGGCCCGTTTAGCTGTGGCCTTTTTGGTTTTAGGTGTTGAAATGGTATTATTCATATCCTTTCTGAGGTCCTCTACCACATTGTCACAATCCATACTTGTAAAATGATGGATCTGTGTGACAGATAAGAAATATGTCTGTATCTAGAATGAGGTTTATAAACGGTGTGCAATACAGTAGCTGCCTCAATAGTATTAAGCAGTAACTTATAAAATATTCCAGGCATAAGAAAAAGGACTCATGGGTACTCTAGTAGTAGAGTAAAGGTTCCTCAGTATAATATTAGCCTACAGGCTGTATACTGTAATCTGCTCCACCTTGCCCATCTTAATAATAACCCCCTTTGTAGTTTATGAGTATCGGGTTGTTGTGTTGTTCCTTTAGTGCGCATGTCTTCAGCAGTGCTAAGAATGAAGCGCCCGTCAGAGGAGCCTTTTTGCAGCGGAGAACAGACAAAATGGCGGCAGCGTAGCGTGTGCGCGTCTTATGCCCAGTGGCGCCAAGCTTGAAACCCGGAAGTGCGGCTAGCACTTGGCGCTAGCTGGTGAAAGTCGGAGAAACCGGAAGTGCGGCAGCTGAGTAAGCTCCG
Source organism: Xenopus petersii (assembly GCA_038501925.1). Lineage (NCBI taxonomy): Eukaryota > Metazoa > Chordata > Amphibia > Anura > Pipidae > Xenopus > Xenopus petersii. The sequence goes on from CM076678.1 coordinate 88,695,458, forward strand.
TACACTTCCCAACTGAACTACCGGATTGACCAGGGGCCTCTTGAGATCCGGGTCTTGGCATCTGGTAGCCGGTCACAATAGTTGTCTCTGAAGAGACTTTACTGTGTTTTAGGAGAAAAAAAAAAACAATGAATTTGTGTTCCTGTGCCACGACCAACTCAGTGGAGTGGTATAAGGGCTAATGAAAACCTGTAAGTAAACTTAATGAAATAAGTTTTCCTCCAGCAAGACAGAAGAAAAAAAACTAAAGGGAACGGGAGAAGCATCAGCATATACTGAAGGGGGTGGAGCTGAAGCTTTCTTTCTTCTGTCCTGCCTCCGGAGGTGGATACTTAACCCATAGCGTCTACACTGACAGAAAGGGCCGGGTCTAGAGTAAAACATGATTTCATTGTTATTGGATTTGGTCAAACATAGTGGCATTATACATGCAGATATTCTAGAGAAATTAGACCTGGTGACATTACATAATTGAATGACAATTTAGCAGTAGCAAATATTTTATTGAGCAGTGTCCACAAATACATACATCATCCTGCAGCTCTATGGAAGCATGTGATTCATCACTATCCTCTGTGTCCATCTGCAGATTATCATCATTAGTTTCAGCATTTTGTGGACTCAGCTCTTTGACTCTGCATAATAAAAGATAGAAATGAAGTTCTTCTAAACAACTTGTGTGCTACACAGGTAAATTAAAGGGGTGATTCACATTTAGGTTAAAGGGATACTGTCATGGGAAACCATGTTTTTTTTTTTTAAATACATCAGTTAATAGTGCTGCTTCAGCAGACTTTTGACTATAAAAATCAAATTGGGAGCAGAATCAGTAAATGCTATAGAAACGCATATTTGAGACCTCTAGTGACCAAACAGAGGTAAAACTGCGAATACAAAAAACTTTTCTCCAAAATATGCTGATTAGTAAAAAATATATATTTTATTCACATCAACAATTAAAAAACATTAAGAGTATACCCTCTAACGCCTGACGCGTTTCATGCTTACCCAGCACTTAGTCATAGGCAGAATCCAACTAGTCTCTCCTCCTTTGTTCCTTAAATACTAGCCCAAATAGTTCCTCCCCTCAATAAAACCAATCACAGGCACATGTTACAATTGCCAAATATCAACCAATGGGCTACTGGCTTTATACAAACACAATGATCTACGTGTTAGATAATCCATGTTACAGGGCATATACAAAAATATAAAAAGAACATATTCATACGTACAATGTTAAATATAGCAAGTCACATCAAAAATATAATTGAGGCCTAGTGGCAACCTGGTTTGTAGGTGAATTTTTTAATTATTGATGTGAATAAAATATATATTTTTTTACTAATCAGCATATTTTGGAGAAAAGTTTTTTGTATCAGCAGACTTTTGCACTAAAATCAGATTTTCAAAAGGATCAAACTGCTGATTTTTTTAATATTTAATATTGAAATTTGACATGAGGCTAGATATATTGTCAGTTTCCAAGGTGCCCCTAGTCATGTGACTTGTGCTCTGATAAGTTACAGTCACTCTTTACTGCTACACTGCATGTTAGAGTGAAATCACCCACACCCTTCCCTCCCACCAGCAGCAGAACAATGGGAAGTAATAAGATAACAGCTCCCTGGTAGATATAAGAACAGCACTCAATAGTAAAAAAAACGTCCCACTGTGACCCCATTCAGTAACAATGAGTAGGAGAAACAATAGCCTGTTAGAAAGCAGTTCCATAGTGCAGCACTGGCTTTTACTGAGAGATTAGATAGATTAGATAGATAGATTAGATAGATAGATAATTTTTTTTTTTTTTGTATAGTTTTCAAATTATTTGCTTTCCACTTTTAAATCTTTCTAGCCTTCAAATGTGTCACTGAGCCAGATAGCCAAAACTATTGCTTTGTGAGTCTACAATTCTATTATGATCAGTACTTTGTATAAACTTATTTTCCAATTCAGTCCCAATCCTTTTTCTGCCTGGTTGCAAAGGTAAACAAGACCCTAGCAAACATATAGCTGCTAAATTCCAAACTAAAGAACTGCTAAACAAAAAGGTTAACTGAAAAAAAAAAATTAAACCCAATTACAAAATGGTAAAAATGTATTCAATGGTGAAGCCCTTTAAGGCAAGTGTCAGAAGGGGCAAAACAAAAAATGCCACGTTAAAGGGCAGATTTATCAAGGGTCAAATTTCGAAGTTAAAAATACTTTGAAATTCAACCATCGAATTGAATTACTTCAATTTCGAATATCGAAGTCGAAGTTTTTTATACATTGAATTTGGCCATTAGTGGTCGAAGTAAAATCGTTCAATCGATTCGAAGGATTTCACCGATCCAACGATTTTTCTTCGACTTCAAAAAACTGCTCTAGAAGGTCCCCATAGGCTAACATAGCACTTCGGCAGGTTTAATTTGGCGAAGTATTGAAGTCAAAGTTTTTTTTAAAGAGATAGTACTTCGATTATCGAATATTCAAAGTATTTTACTTCAAATCAAATTCGAAGTCTTAGTATCCTATTCGATGGTCAAAGTATCCAAAAAATTACTTAGAATTTCGAATTTTTTACTTTGAAAATTCCCTCAAATTCACTTCGTCCCTTAGTCTTTACATACATAAAATACAAATTCTCAAATGAACGGACATAAGATAAACAAAAACATTTGCTTTTACCTGTCTGCATATCTTAGAGTATTTAGGGTATATTCACAGGAATTAAATCCAGGCGAAAGCATAGCAATCTGCAAATTGAAGAGAAGTCAAACACTAAATAAAATATAACGCTCGATAATGCTTGCAACAACGGTGGTTACCCCACTGTAAGTTCAGGGTCATTTGGCAGAGCACAAAACTTCTAGAAAAAAGTGGGGCCATGTATAATGAACAGGGATGGCGCTTTTTGCTTAAAGGAATTGTTCAGTATAAAAATAAAAAGTGTATATAGATCGGCTGTGCAAAATAAAAAATGTTTCTAATATAGTTAGCCACAAATGTAATGTATCAAGGCTGGAGTGACTGGATGTCTAATATAACAGCTACAACACGACTTCCTGCTTTTCAGCTCTCTTGGCTTCCACTGACTGGTTACCCTGGTTACCAAGCAGCAACCAATCAGTGACTTGAGGGGGGTCACATGGGTGAAATCTGTTGCTTTATCGGAGCTGAATGCTGAAGATCAATTGCAAACTCACTGAACAGAAATGTACCATGTGCCCCCCCCCTTCAAGTCACTGACCAGCTGAGAGTTAAGCTGGCCATAGATGCAAAGATCCGATCGTACGAATCATCGTATGACTTTCCCATCTCCCGACCCGCCACTAACCATTCAGATCAAATTCTTACCAGTCAGATTAGTTAAAGAACAGATCAGCAATGTTCTGCCCCTGACAGCAATCGTACGATATCTATGTCCAACCAAAGCTAGTGACAGTCTCCCACTGAAAATCGTACGATCGGCAATACACGCAGAGATATTATCGGCAGCCGACAGAAATTTTCTAACCTGTCCGATCGACCGATCTCCGCCGGACGAAAAATGTCGGGACTCTCCACACACGGCCCCAAAATCGTACGAATCGAGGATTCGTACGATCAGATCTTTGCGTCTATGGTCAGCTTAATAGAGCTAAAAAGCAGGAAGTAGTGTTCTGGCTATTTCTTACACATCCAGTCACTCCAGTCTTTATACATTACATTTTTGCCTAACTAACTATATTAGAAATGTTTTTTATTTTGCACAGCCTGCCAGAAAGCATTTCTCTCCTAAAGTGCAGGCACAAATCACATGACTTGGGGCAGCTGGGAAATTGACAATATGTCTAGCCCCATGTCAGATTTCAAAATTGAATATAAAAAAAATAAAAAATCTATTTGAGAAATGGGTTTTAGTGCAGAATTCTGCTGGAGCAACACTATTAGCGGATTCATTTTTTTCCCCATGACAGTATCCCTTTAAGTTATCTTTGTGTGGAGTTCCCCTTTAAGCTGCTGTGTAGCAATGGGGGCATTCTTAAAGGAAAACTATACCCCCAAAATGAATACTTAAGCAACAGATAGTTTATATCAAATTGAATGACATATTAAAGAATCTTACCAAACTGGAATATATATTTACATAAATATTGCCCTTTTACATCTCTTGCCTTGAACCACCATTTCGTGACTCTATCTGTGCTGCCTCAGAGATCACCTGACCAGAAATACTACAACACTAACTGTAACAGGAAGAAGTGAGGAAGCAAAAGGCAGAACTCTGTCTGTTAATTGGCTCATGTGACCTTACATGTGGTTTGTATGTGTGCACAGTGAATCTTACGATCCCAGTGGGAGGCCCTTATTTTTTAAAATGGCAATTTTCTATTTATGATTACCCAATGGCATACTACTAAAAAAGTATATTATGATGATAGTGGTTCATTTACATGAAGCAGGGTTTTACACATGAGCTGTTTTACTCAGTATCTTTTAATAGAGACCTACATTGTTTGGGGGGTATAGTTTTCCTTTAATAAATATCAGACACAAAGGCTAGTGCAGCGGGGGTAACCCCTGCACATTTATTGCGTCAGTGATGTAATGTTTTGGGGGGGGGGTGCCCCTTCGTCAGACTTGCAGAACATCCCACACAGTGTGCTTTATATCGCAAACAAACATGTCATTATAAATGATACATTCAATACGTGTAATATTTCAAAACTCAAATAAAATTTTACACGTATATATTACACGTATTGAATTTATCACTTATAATGACATGTTAATAGTTTGCGATATAAAGCACACTGTGTGGGATGTTCTGCATCGCTGACAAAGGGACATGCCCCGAAATGTTACATCACTGACGCAATAAACATGCAGGTGTTACCCCCCCCCCCCAGCTACACTAGCCATTGTGTGTCTGGTATCTATTACTTCAAAGTGGGAGAGGTGCCGACCTCTAACCAGCACCGGGCATAAATTACAGGAGAGGAGGGGTCAAGAGGATCATTGTGGATCGTAGCAATGGGGGCAGCCATTCGATTGAGAAAAGGCTCCGGTTACACAGCAGATAAGCTTTGAAAAACATAATGGTGTCATCTGTTATCCACTATTTAACCTGTGCCATATAGCCTTTTTTCAATTTCCACCATTGATACACAGCAGCTTGTTTATATGAACTATAGTTTCTAAAGCAAATAAATCAGTTTTACCAGTGCTGGGCAACGATACATGATTTTTTCATTACTTTTAAATACTAATTTTGTTGGCGTTACTTTTCCTGACACACTATCTTGTAAGTCAGTCCCCAAGCTCAGTGACCGACAGAAGCACAACAGAGCATGTGCAGTAAATCAGCAGAAAATATAGGGAGTTACATGAGATTCTTTGAAGGCACAGATCTTTACTGCTAAAGGGCTGTGGTTCCCTTGAGGTTGTATAGAAGCCACAAAGAATGTACAAAATTTCTGCCGATTTCGTCAGTTAAGCTTTAGTTCTGCTTTAAGGATTCGGTTCAGCCAGAATTGGATTTGATGGAATCCTGCCGATAAGGCCCGTTTAACAAAACTGAACCCTGGATTTGGTAGATCCCTAAAATAAAAGGCTGCAACTCATGGACACTCACTGGACTGCCTGTTTGTCTTTGTTCATTGGGATCAGGAAGTAGAATGTGGATTTGATTTTTAAATTTGCCCTGTTCAGTGCATGAAATACAGAAAAAAAAAAAAAAAAAAAAAAAAAAAGATATATCCTAATTAAATCAATAGGCAAAACGTATATACACAAGCCCTATTCACTGAACACGTTCAAATTAGCCTTTTTCTGCCAAATAGGTGGTTTTAAGAAACATCCAATTACACATTGTGCACAGAGTAGGCCACTTCATACCAAAGCCAATAGGATTGTGTGCTGTGTTTGTGGAAGCGCACAGTCCTATCAGCATTTGTAAAAGCAGGATGTGGCTGAGGAGGCATTGGCTGAAAAATTAATGGGATTTGGAATATCATACATGGAAATTGCACAGTAAAGGCAGAAAAATATGATCATGGGGCACAGATGAGAGAATTGAGGTAGGACATAAAGTTATGCTACTATCCCCAGCAAGGCAGCACAAGCTGCCTGGAGTGGCCTGATCAGGTACTACATCAACTAGGACCAAATAATTATGTTATTTCCATAGATATAACAGCAAAAACAGCAGGCATTTTATGCAGAGGGGCTATACATATTATGGCAATTTGCTGTATGCCTGTAAATACCAAGAGGAACCACACCAGTGAGATGTAGGTCAAGAAAAACTTTTCAAAGGCTAGTAGGTAAGGTTCTGAGTGGGTAACAGGACTATACATAGGCCTATCTAGATGACATTACAATTCTCAGTCAGACAAGGGAACTAACACATTACACTTAAGACCTACAGCCCTTCATCCACATAGAACGGTGTTTATCATTAAGTCTGATAATAGTTACCTTGTCATAGTAGAAGTTCTTTAATTAGGGTGGGAAGTGGACAAACCTCCCCATTACCCCAAAAAAGTAGCTTTTGGGAGGTAGCTGGTAGTTACAGAAAAGTGTTTCTTCTTACAGTGCATTGCCAAGGCCTTGATTGATTCGACTCCTAAGAAACAGCCCAGCATTGCAACCTGGGCCCCAGAGTGAAGAGAAGCCTTCAAGAATGCTCTGGGCAATTCTGTTTTAGTTTCCCTATACTACTTCATGCCCTTTCTGGTGCAAACCGATGCTTCAATGTATGGAATTCGTGCATCTATGTTACAAAGCACAGCAGCAAGGGAGAAGCAGCTGGTGGTTTACTTAAGCTGTAAAGTCGTTACCAAGGGAAGTGGCTTATGCTACCATTGAAAACATTTCACTATACTAGCATATATAAATTCATTACATTTATGTTGTGAGTGATAATTACCATACATGTTCTTGAATTCTCTCCTATAAAGGAATCTCGAAGAATTTGAGTAAGTTTACTTTCCCGGAAAGGGGTGTGAGATTTGTTCTGTCCCAAAGCACGTATGCATTCCTAACAGAGAGAATAAAAAAAACTTATTTCAACAAGAAAGGATGTCTGAAGCTTACTTGACATAGCCCTGACTGCATCCTTCCCCATAAATTGCTGTTTAAATAGTTTAAGTCATAGGATAATGTCAATTAAGTGAGTATTTCAGTTTAAGTACCTGCTTGATGAAGGTTCACCAAAATATCAGACAGTTTTTGATTTTGCCATTTATTAAGTCACATGAGCGCTCCTTATATTTTATCTTTTCAAGATGTGGGATGGAGGAGGCACTCTGCTTTCTCCTCATTGCCACTTTAAATTAATCTCTACACCTCCCTACTTTTCTTGAGGTGCATGCAATTCAGCTGTTCCACCACCTCTCTGGATGGGCAGTTGTTGACAGACCCCTCTTTGTACACTACCCACTCTACTAACCCTCAGTCAAAATCAACGCCCATGACCCTCTGCAGCCACAATGCAGTTGTGCCCATAATCAACAGCCCTGCCCTCTTGCACACAGAGTATATTTGAAGGAAATTTTGTGCAATACCATAATAACGTAAAAATACAAAATGGTGTTACATAGAAGATATATAATAAAATATGCAAAGATTTAAAACAATATATTCATTTCAGAAAAGAAAAAAGTGGAAGGGAAAGCATGGCCTCTCTCTGCTGAACAGCTTTAAAATGAAGTATGTCCATATCTAATGAATTTATGGTTGCCATATTTTCTTGAACAGGTTTGTCTAGTGTGATACCGATTTATTTTTTATTAAAAAAAAATAATAAATTCCATCCATTTTCACCTTGAAGTCTGGAAATTTTGACAAGTGTTTTCAGGAGAGCCAGAGGTGTTTTTTTTTTTTTTAAACACTAGCCACACATTGTAGGGTTGTTTAGTGCTGCATATCCTTGTAGTACTTTATAAAAACTGAACACAACTGATGGCATTACAGCAGAGAAAAAAAAAAAAAAAACAGGTGGATTACCTTTAATGCAAGCAAACTCCTATTTATTTCTGCTCCTTCCATGCGAGTAATACGATCAGCACTGGCTGTATCAGCACCTCTTTCATTGCCAGCCAAGTCCACAAGGGAAAACTTGCCATGAAGCTTACGCCCCCTTCGCAAAATTATTTGCAAACAGGCATGGGAACGTGAGGAGCTAGTATTGGCAAAAGTCTGGCCAGAAGTTCTGTCGATGCAAAAGTTTATTATTCCACAGTTGACAAAATGTCACAAGAAAGGAATATGCCAGAAAAAACACCACACACCCCTAGCTTTACCTGCAAGCACTGCCAATTTCAATCATTTTAAAGACATCATCTGCAGAAGTAACTTGTTTTTCCAACAACCCAACGACCTGAACTTCTTGCTTTGCATCTTCCAATACACGCAGCTTTGTCTTTTTGTTCAACAGATCAAACACCTACAAAATGGCAGAACAGAGAATTACTTCCTTTTAACTCTGCCAGTTAATTTGACAGGAAACAAGAAAAATTCAGAGTAGAGAGAAATAAAGTATAAACATGCTTTTATATGCATGACCACAATTTTGTTTGAAAGCCCCTGCTGCCAAAAGCATGCCAAATATAAAAATGTCTGTAGTTTTATGGAGAGTACCGACTTGTATAGATCAGAAGACAAAGAAAAAAATTATATCAATATACTTCTACAAATAAACATAGGTTAATATTGCAATACCAAAACACACATAATTATACAAGCCTTACTGCAACTTCCAGATCCCACTCGTCCCACAACAGAATTCCTCATTGATCTGCTAGAACTTTGTTTAAAACACTTATTTCAAGTTTGAACTCTGTCATTATCTGCAACTGAGTGGAACCAGTATGGGCTCTAACCTCGCACCTGCCTTTGCCAACCTCTTTATGGCACACTTTGAGGAACACTATATTCTTCCTAAGTACGGAACCCGTATCCACAGGATTTGGCGCTTCATTGACGATCTACTGATCCTATGGACTGGCCCAAGGGACCAGTTTAACATGATGGTTGACGACTTGAATGCACTACCGACTCCAATAAAATTCACAGCACACATTGATCCTGATGAAATCCCATTTCTGGACATTTTACTGCTAAAACAAGATACCCAGCTTGCTACCACTGTTTATTGTAAAACTACCAATAGGAATACTCTGCTACACCATACATCTGGTCATCCTCCACATCTTCTTAAAAGCATCCCGTACTCCCAGATGATTCTCTCAGTACGAAACACGAACCAAGCAAGATTGGACACCCAACTGGATGAACTCATGAACCGCTTCCTCCAACGAGGGTATCCCTTATATGAACTCCTTGACAGCCGACAGAGAGCCACAAGGCACACACAGATTGAACTACTGGGCTCATCCCCTAACACCTCCACAGCAGAAACAGAGGAGAGACTTTTTTGACAACCTACTCTCCCTCCACCAAAGCCTTTACAAAAGCAATCCACGACCACTGGTCCATAGCACAAAGACAGAACTCTCCCACCACCCTTCAAACTTCCCCCGCGAATTGCCTACAAGAGAGGCAAAAATTTGAGAGACCAACTAGTGAACACAGATCCTAAACACTGTTACCAACCAAACATAACCTCTTCATTAGGGATGCACCGAATCCACTATTTTGGATTCGGCCAAACCGCCGAATCCTTTTTGAAAGATTCGGCCGAATCTTTGCTTATGCAAATTAGGGGTAGGAGGGGGGGGGGGGAAACATTTTACTTCCTTGTTTTGTGTCCAAAAGTAAAGCAATTTCCCTCCACTCCTAATTTGCATATGCAAATTAGATTTGGATTCGGTTCGGCCAGGCAGGAGGATTCAGCCGAATCCAAATCGTGCTGAAAAAGGCCGAATCCCAAACCAAATCCTGACTTCAGTGCATCCCTACTCTTCATGGCTACCAAACTCGAAGCCCGGTTATTATTGATGCACAGACAACTACTTACAGGGTCCACTTTCTACCAACCACACTCAGGAAAGCAGATCGCTATCAAACACAGATTGACCTGCACTTCGAAATTTATTATCTATATCATCAAGTGCCCCTGTGGACTGGTATATGTGGGGAAACTATTACCAGCTTCCGAGATAGGATGGCTAATCACAGATCAACTATCAGAGCAGCACTTGGAAAAGGAAGTGGAGACACCCCAGTAGCACAACATTTTGTGGAATGTAAGCACACACTGGCATCCATGCAAAGTACGATCATAGACTGTGTTCCCATTCCCCCAAGAGGAGGCAACCGTGAACGTTTAGTATTGCAATCTGAACTCAGAAGGATTCACCATTTAGATACCCTCAGCCCTCGAGGGTTGAATGAACTTCTCATATGCTCCATTCCTCTAATAACTTTATACTCCAAACAAAGGGGTCTAGGGGCTGGAAAACACTTGATGACGGATACTCGGAATAGGGATTGGGCGCTGAGTTGGCATTCTACCTCTTATCTTTCCTATTCACTATAATTCTCTTACTGGCATTTCCAAGGTGCTCAAATACCTGACCCTGACAACCTAACATATGACCCTTGTGAGCTCCCCTAACAGGGGCCCATTAGAAATACCCTCCTCTGGACACAGGTGACACCCACACAGCCCATGAGGACTGGGCACAATTTGTACCACGTACTACGGGCAACCCTCCACAAATCTAGTACACACATCTTTGGAATGGCATAGTGTTGCAAGCCCCAGGAGCAGCAGACTTTCCTCCGGGAGGCTGACCTTGCCTATTTCTCCAGTGTGCCAGGATAGCCCCTTGAGTAGGCCACTGTATGCCAACATTCACGTAAAATGATCCTTATCACCACACCCTGAATGATAGGAGATTGCTGACCCTGCCTGCTAATACATACAACACACCTCTCTACTCCAGGAGATTGACCCACTTAAGTTTGGCCAAAGAAAAAAAAAAAAAAGGGGGGGGCCCCCTCATACATGGTCAGGGCTAATGGACAGACCAAAGAGACCAAGGTTTGCCATCCCTCCCTTCCTTCATTCAACCTATATCTCTTTTCCCCTCCTGTTCTCATATCTCGGCTTCTATTTTTCTCTACTCAGATCATATAGCCCGTTCTAATGATCGGCTGTGTGTTCCCTGTTTATAGTAGCTCTAATAATAAAACTGCAGATAACAGTATTTTACATCTACTCTTCTCCATATCAAGATAAGGGTTGCTATGAGAGAACTCCTTAGCAACGCCTCCATCCTTGTGACACTGGCTGCTAACACCAATGGTCTGCTAACTATGACTACACCACATCTTGACTAATGGATTGTCCAACACGGCAGTTCCTACATTACATCCTACTGGGACGCTTGGAGCAATGATTGAGAGACGCTACATCCTGCAATACAGCCTATTGGGACGTTTGGAGAAAGGATTGAGAGACGTTACTTTATTGAGCTACACAACCAATATATAGTACAGAAAGTGTGACCTACGTAACACATAGAAACACACGAGGAAGAAGCCTCCTGCAAGAGGAGGCGGGCACTCCAATTTATTGGATATTATTAGAAGGGTTGACTGCCTCTGTTAGGTGTTATAGTATGGGATCCTGTAATGACGGCCAGACCCACCTACTGTTCACAGTCCGGCAGTACATAACTTCCTGGCCAGAGGAGCGCTGTAATTCCAGCGCAACAACTTCGGGACCGCTGAGCTTTCCGTGACTATCTAGGATTTTCTGAATGCCGAGAGAGACAGCCATTTTGATACTACACACAGAAGCCCTGCCATATAGGGGATCGTGCTCTGAAAGACTGGTAATTAACAGCACTTGCTATACACCATAGAACTTAATGGGACCATGTATGTTCCGTATGCTGAGCACTCTGCAAGTTTTTTTTTAATGATAATGCTTTGTAATCGCTACTTGTATTTACTTTTCCTGTACAACATTGTTGCAACTTGACCAAGTAACTGACACATGGAGACAAATTATATGCATTAGCACATTGAACTTTACTTCTATGAATGTAATTGTATTCTAACTATGTTTTTTGATTGTTTGACGTACTTTGTATTTATATACACCCTACCCACACGTCAGTGTGAAGTCATCACTCCCCTCTTCCCGCCACTGGGGGTTTAAAAGGTTGATGTTTGTATGTGGCTAGAGTGCTAGCCGAAAAGTTAGTTGTTCGTTTTTGATCCATTAAACACTTTATTCTCTTCATAAGACCTGTGAGTGCAAGCTTTTTTCCTTTATTTTACAAATTTGGGCTTGGTGCACCCAGGCAACCTGTACCT
>CM076678.1:88712718-88840218 GCA_038501925.1 Xenopus petersii
TTAAGACATGACCAGTGTGAATCTGTGTGTAAAATACCAAAATGATGACCATGCACATCAGTGAGCTATTTGTGCTGCTGCTGGGCCCCTAATTCCAACCACTTTTATATTCAAACATCATATTAGCTATTTTTTTTTTATTGCTTATGGGATGGGGCTCCAGCTTTGAAAGGGACTAGTTGAAATTGTATCAGTGATGCTGTTCATTTGGTATATAGAACCAGAGTCTGCAGCTTGGAACTGTTTTTATTTAAAGTAAATGTGCTGAAATGCCTTTTCTAGAAAAACCTGCAGTTGTTTGCCCCACTTTGATTTGATTTTTTAATCTTGTTTATAAAAAAAAAAAAAAAAAATATGAATACTTGTTTGAACAGTACATTGTATAGGTTAGCAATGCATACTGGAATACAAAAGAAAGAGGGGAAACTATTTTGCTACCACTCTCTAATAAACATATATAGTTATTTATTGCAACTGTATATTCTAGCTTCTGAATTAATGTTATTGTAGCTTACCTGTACACCACCTCATTCGTGGCAGTCTCATCAAATGAAAAATCAAATCTAAAGGCCTGGTTCTCCAAATACTTTGTCAAGTCCACCTTCAGCTTCGGCTCATGAACAAGAACAATGTTCTTGCTTGGAACAGAAATTATATCAATCTCCTTCTTTGAAAGCTCTGTGAAAGGAGGACTTTGGATAAATCACTGAATTCAGACATTTCCTGTCCTATTTCCATAGACTTTTTAGACATTCCCTACCACATTTTCACCGACTCCAGTCTCACCTTGCTTGTTCAGAGGTCGCTTACGAACACAAACGCAGATGCGATGCTCTTCAGCCTGAAAAATAAGCATTGTGGTGAATTTAGCCTGGTACAGCATTTTTGCTGATCTTTAGTTTTTCTTTAAAGCTAACAGTAACAAAAATTAACAGTTTTAAAGTAATTCAACTAGAACAAGAAACTACTATAGTTTATATAAATAAGCAACTTAAAGGCAGCCACTAAAGCTGAAAAAGGCACAAGTTTAAATAGTAGATGGCAGACAAGCTTTGTAGAATACAAAGGACTTGGTTCTTACAAGGTTAAGACGGTTCAAATATCATTCATGGCTCTCTACAGGACTACAGACTGAATACCGGTAATAAAATATCTTGGAAGAAGGTAAAAAAAAACATTAAAAATGAGGAAGGAGGTATGTACGCGTCTACATTGCAAGTGGGGGTATTCAAAAGTCCCTTGTTACACAGACTTGATCCATTTCTATAATTGGATGTTTTATTTTTTTCCAGCTAGCTGCAAGGAGTGCTCTGACTGCAGTGATCATGTGTATTATCAGTTTACGTTGAACTGACAATTTAAAAAGAGTGAATTCTCATTCCCCACAGGAAGCATTCGAGGGATATATTTAACCTGCAGAGGATAATCTGTGGCATCAGTATTGAAACCTTTTCAAAAATGGTTTTGCTACACCACAGTCGCACTGAATATAGTTGAGCGAGCCATCCCCACTACAATCATGAAAGCACTCCAATGGGGATGAATTAACAAATTTTCCTAGGTAGAAGACTGCAACATTTCCTTTTAATGGCAACACTGAACATCCTAGGCACATTCTAGGGAACTGAGCAATATTAGTTAGAAAGTCAATACACATTTCTGCAAAGGCACAGTTTATATAAATACTTTTTTCTCTCTCTCTCTCTCTTTTTTTTTTTTTTTTTTAATTCTTAAGAAAGATGGGTCTTGGTCTAGGTCATGCCAGATGCATGATTTCCTTCCTTGGCAATACACAGTAGTATTTATGTATTTTTAACAGTAACAGCAAATTTACAAACATACTTACTGGGTCTGCCATACTTATTCTATGACAGTCCATGGTTGCTCTAAATTCCTTAATCATCTTTCCAAACTGCCAATTTGGTACACTGGTGTCATAGTCCTGTATAAAATGAAGAATATAAACTTATGTCCACAAAAAAATAAAAATTATGTTTTAATGTTTAACAGCTTAATATTACAACAATCAAATAAGAAACAAAGGGATGAGATAAGGGCAGAACAAAATACAGGCAGTCCTCTAGTTACATACACCCGACTTACATACAGTGGCTATTACAGTAACATACTATGGTTTGCTTGATTTTTATTAGAATTTAGCTTTAATAAACCACCTGCCTCCCTGACCCGCACCCCCTCCGATATCCACCCTCCCTCCACCCACGTCCTGGTTCCTTTCATAGACCCGCACCGACAATGTCACAAAAGGGGTGGGGCGAGCAAGGGCGGCATTAAAACAGGAACCTGGCAGTGTAAGGTGGCTGGCGGGGAGAGCAAATGGGGGTGCGAGGTTGGCCGGAACCAGACAGACCCACGGGTAACAGGCTGGCCCGCACGTCACTAAATTAAATGTATTTGTTCCAACTTATATACAAGTTCAACTTAAGAACAAAACCTACAGACCCAATCTCATACGTAACCCGGGGACTGCCTGTAGATAGAAGTGGAAAGAAAGGGGAGGTTAAAGAGCAAAATTGCAGAAGCAGAAAGTCCAATAAAAAAAAAAAAAAAAAAATGGTGCAAGACAAATTAAAATGTATTTATGCATGTGTGTTCAGGGAAAGGATGCACATCAACAAAGGGGCTGATTTGTTAGGTACCTTCCAGTAACATTTGATATCTACCCTGGCTTCCCAGGCATTCTCTATAAAAGTTCAGGCTTGGCACATCTGCAGGGTAGCCTAAAACCAATGGTCCCTGGACAGGGTAAAGCATTCTTTCTAGTGACTAATCGCTTATCTAACACATCGGCATTTCCTTCAGAGTGACCGAGGCTTTACTTGTTCTTTACAACAGTTGAACATTTCACAGAATTCTATTAAAAAGTTTATGGTCATAGTTTGCTTTCTAACGTTATGGACAAAACAACATAGTACAACTTTTTATTCTCTAAACTGCATCAAATCTTTAATTAAGAATCATTTTGTTATTTCTATGTTAAAGCACTATTCAATCAGTCTTTTGTGTACTTTAATTTGCTAAGCATTCTATATTGTTTTCTTATGCAAAAAATAATCATAGCAGATATTACTAGCTAGAGTTTTAGGTGAAAGGCAGCATAGGCAAGATCAAGGAATATATGAATGAATGAAGCCTGAAACAGTGGCATCAATGAATCACTTAAAGGAACAGTAACACCAAATAAAGTGTTTTAAAGTAATGAAAAGATTATGTAATGTTGCTCTGCACTGGTAAAACTGATGTGTGCATCAGAAACAATACTATGGTTCATATAAACAAGCTGCTGTGTAGCAATGATGGAAATTAACCTGTGCCATATAACCTTTTTTAAATAGTGGATAACAGATAACACCATTATGTTCTACAGAGCTTATCTGCCATCTGCTATGTTTTGCATTCAGCCATTTGTTTCAAGCGATTATGCATGCTAGCAATATTTACATTTTCCATATGTTCAAAAGGGCCAGATACACTTCTAAACAGCTTTCAACAACACAAGAAAAATAACTAGGGCTTGTGTTGAAAATATATTCTGTGCATTAATCTGTGGACAAATTAATGAATTACCATCACCCCTTTTGCACAGTTCCTCTGAAAATCCCAGAACTAAGAATGCAAAAAGTACTTAATATTTTAGTCACTGCCATGTTAAGTGCAAAAACAAAGCTTATATTAAAATAGACAAAAAGTACACTCCTCACAAGCCCGATTTATTTAACTTGTGTACTGGGGGGTATATACTGTATACAGCACCATTTAAAACATCTAAATACACACCTGTGCACGTTTTATTCTCAGTTCAGTATTTTGGGCACGCTGTTCTTCCCTTTTGCTTTTCATTTTTTCTATTTCTTTAACAATATTTGATTTTCTCCTAGCTAAAAACAAAAAGTTTTAAAACAATATTAAATGCGGACTGTGCAAAAAAAAAAAAAAAAAACCTTGAATAATTTGTGATAGGAAAGGGAATTTTTTACCTTGGTTATTTTTGACAGAGGGCAGAGATTCTTCTACGATCTCACTAATGCGTAGCTGCAACCTAGGTTCTCCAGCAACACTTGCTTTGGTAGATCGAGACCGTGCAACTGATAAAGAATTTAAACATAGACCAATATAAGTTTGTGATATTTGATCATGGCATCGGAGCATACAACATTTTGACAAAACTAGCTCCTCATTATAAAAGGGAGCATTTACACTATGTTTTAACTCCTGTAATGAATCCTGGAGAGGTGTACTATAGAGCCAATACAGGTATGAGATCTGTTTGTATGGCCTGGTTTCAAAAATAATTAATAATGATACATGGCATTAATTGGCATCCAAATAAACAAGGTTTGTAAACGTAACAGTGTATAACTAAGCAAGATGAACAACGAACCTTGGATAGAATTTTGTTGTATGGGTAGCGGAGTAGATTCTACCTCCATCTCATTTTCAGAGAGCAGAGTCTCATGGATAGCAGTCATCCTGGTGGACCGCTCACGTAGCACTAATAGAAAGTTAGTATAAGAAACTTTTAAAATTCACATCAAAAGTTATGATGCCACTCATCTGATTTTTTCATCTATCATGAAAAAAATCGAATATGGGTTTTAAAAGCATACTTTGCTGCAAGAAGTGTTTTTGCCCTAGGTTATCTCCATTCACAGTAAAGGTTTTGATTTTTAAATGTAGTTTAGAAGCTCAGTGAATTTTTGATCTACCTTAGTTATGTTCCTTTGTCACAGCCAAAAAAACATTCTTTCCAAGCAGTAATACAGAAAATTTAACTTCAGATAAAATGGGACACTATAAGGAAAATGTTTCTATTTTTTTTGTTTCTAAATATTTACTACTTTAAATTAGCGAGTAGTATTCTTAAAAAAAAAAAAAAAAAAAAAAAAATTTAAATTACAAAACCAAGTATATGTGGCTAGAAATAACATTTTATATACTATAACAACTAAGGAGTATGTTTTATATGTGGCACAAGGACTTGAAATAAACATATCTGATGTTTGTTATTTGGAAAAAGACAATTAAGAGACGGAGAACCTTACAAAAACAGCCATGTTTAGATACTGCCATGAAGAAAAAGCAGGCCCCAACAATAATGATAAAGGCAAACATGAAGAGGAAGAAGTCTACTTAGAAAGAAGCAGGGAAAATAGCCATAAAAATGCCTCCTAGTTCACAACTATAAAAGTTACCCAGAGCTATTTCCTAGCATTTTGAACCAGTGATTATGCCTTCTGTCTCAGATTGTGTATGCCATTGTAACACACAAATCAGTCAAAAGGTGTAAAACAGAGTTCAGAGGGTGCAGGATGTTGAAAATACTGAATTTGTGCCTAGTTTTGTTTAAATTTATAAATTTTTTCCCCCGTACATATGGTATAAAAACATAACTATTATATTGCATTACATCTCTCTCTCCTTTCTTTTTTCTGCATCTTTAGATAATACTGTAAAGATCAAGTAAGCCATGACCCCATATTTATGGGTTTATGTAATAAAGGCACTAAGTTTGTCCAGGAGCAGTAACACATGGCAATCAGTAGGTAGAATTTACTAGTCACCTGTTCAAATGCAAGTATCTTATTGGTTGCCATCGGTTACTGCTCCTGGGCAAACTTAGTGCCTTATATTTCATATGGGGGTTAGTCTCTATTTTAGGAAATATTGATACACCATATAAAAGGTTATTCGTTATATTTTCTAAACAGGGCAAACAGGTAGACAAATGCCTCGAATAATTGGTCTTTGCTAGATAGATAACTGATTTACAATAGAACAGATAAAACATCTGCTAATGAAAGTCACAGAAAGTGAGGGAGGAGAGATTGTTTACTGGGATTCGTATTTTCTACCTAACAAAGACCAAATGTGGAGGCCTATAAATACTATTAAAACAATAATGTATGTGAAAAGAAAAAAAAAAAAAGAAAAAGTTTTCTAAACTTGTATGTGAAAAGCAAAAGTAAATATTTTTTAATTTGCCAAGACATTTATACAGAATATAACTTCAGGAGATGACAAAATAGATATAAACCTTTTTGTATGGTGAAGCTACATACTAAAGGGAGGTTCCATCATGCTATGGGTCTGTGTGGCTAGTTTAGGGACTGGGGCCTTGTTAAAGTCAAGAGTTGGATGAATTCAACAAATTCTTCAGGAAAACGTTCAAGCAATCACAAAAGTTGAATATTCCAATAAGACAATGACCCTAAACAACACACTTCGAAATCTACAAAGGCTTTATGCAGAGGGAGAAGTACATATTCTGGAATGGCAGTCAGTCCCCCAACTTGAATATCATCGAAAATTTATGGGATGATTTTAAGCAGGCTGTCCATGCTTGCCAGCCATCAAATTTAACTGAACTGAAGATTTTTTTTTTTGGACAAATGGTCATCAAAAGCTATAGGAGGCGTCTAGGCCGGTTGATTTGCATAAGAAGGCTCAAGTATGGATGTAATATCTATTGGGGTGCCCAAATTTATGCACCTGTCTAATTTTGTAATGATGCATATTTTCTGTTAATCCAATAAACTTTATGTTTCCATAAGGCATGTTATATATTAAAAGGAAGTTGCTACTTTGAAAGCTCAGCCAAAACTCCAAATAATTAAGAGGGGTTCCCAAACTTTTTTATATCACTGTAAAATATGCATCTTACTGCCCTAGTTTAACTTGAATGGCTATCACCAGGTCTACACAATAATTTGTATAAACTATATTTGTGCGAAGGAGTATATTTGGCCTTGCACTGGATGGAAACAAGTGTCATATCGGTATCAGAGTTTACACAGCTGTATGGGGAACCCTTGATACCAAATAGGAGCAGATTAAGACTCCACTGGGCCAGTCTGGTGGGCCAGTCTGGTGGACAAGAGAGCACAAAAGCAGTTTAATCTGCCTATTGGCAGATAACATTTTGGATGTCCACAGAAACAACTGCATGGAAGAGGGTTTAGAATAGCTGGGAGTTTTACTTGGTTGGAACTCATTTTAGACTTTACAGAGAAAACTAAATAAAAAAAATGTATTCATGGCACAAAAGGGAGACAATGAAAATCGGATATGAGAAAAAAAAAAAAAAAAAAAAAAAAGTTTGCCTAATGCTAACCAAAATGCTACAAAAGACAACACATACCTTAAAAAAAAGCAGACCATTTAATAATAGAAGTAGAATTCTGGATAAACCTTGGCAAAAGTTTGTGAGACAAAAAAAACAAAAAGCTACATCCAGACTGGTTTACCTGACTGTGTTCCACATTCTGGCAAAGTAGAATTTTTTGTAGTAACTAAGAAAAAAGGTGAATTCTTAATTAATACTTCTAACACTTCAATTAAAGACAATAACACAACAGGAAGGGGAAAAAAAAAAAAAAAAAAAAAAAAAAAAAAAAAAAAAACACAAGAAATTATATACAGTAGTTTTAGTTTACCTAGTAAAAAAAAAATTTTTTTTTGTTCCAGGACAACCTGAACGTACTCATTTTTGTTTAATACTAATTCTCGAAGATAGAGTTTTTATTTTATTGAAAAATTTCAGGAGATAGATCAATCATTACAATGTATGCACAAAAATCAGGACAATAAGAAACACAGATAAAAAAAATTTGCTTTGGTGCCTGCCTAAAACAAGAACACCATACCCTTCATGTGAACAGGTCCCCTGGATGTTACAGAATGAGAACTGCCTGTACACTTGGTGGGAAGTATTCATTTAGTGACAGCTGGAGGGCCACCATCTCATATTTGCTATTGGATAGATACAGGTTCCTCTTAAGCTGTTAGAGAACAAGATCTGCCTGCACCCCTGGCTGAAGAGTTAACCAAACATAGCTAGAGGGCCAGTGCCTGATATATGCTGTTGGATAATTAGAAAAATACATGTTCTTCATATAAACAGACGGTCCTCAAGCAGAACAAGAACTGTATGCACTATTGGCTGGAGCCAACGGTTTTGTGGCAGCTGAAGGGATGTCTAGTTACATGCAATTAACTATAAACTATAAATTAATTATAAACGGTATATGAATATACCGTATGTAAATGTGCCATGTTTAATTTTTCCTGCTGCTATTTTGGTAAAAGGAGTACTGCCACTAAAGACCACTAAGAGTGCAATTTCCACAATCCCGGAGTAAAGCAGCATTTCCTGGAAATACAGTAGTATCTCAACTACAGATGTTGAGATCAAATTGCATCTTACCTTCTTTGGGAGCAGGAATTTTAGATATAGTTTTTCGTTTATGATTCTGAAAGTTGATTTAAATGAAAAAAAAATAAAGTTCAAATATAAAAGGCAAAAGGTTGTAGAATGTATAGTATAAATCTAAAGATTTAACAACGTACATTCTAAATTTCATACATCAGAGCAAATCCTCTGCATCACTTTTAAGTTTGCCATGATTCTTTATAAATTTTTGTATGCCATCCAACATGATAACTGAAACAATACCACACATGCCTTAAAACATTTGTATGAATTAAATTACCTTCTAAAGCTATGGGATTGGTTATCCAGAAAGCCCAGAATTACCGAGGCCATATACCATAGAGTTTAATTTAAAGAGATATGAACACCAAAAATTAAACCTTTTTTAAATGTTATTTATTTATTTTTTTTTTACACATCTATAATTTTTCCACAAATGTATTTGCAGATTCTTTTACATTACTCATCTGATCCCCCATGTTTCTCTATGTGGGGCTGCCATATTTGAGCTTCAGCAGTCTGTTAGCATTAGAAACTCTAACTGACATGGGACAGTCAGGCTGACAAAAGTCAGGCGCAAGAACATCAAGTAACAATTACTTACAAAAGCAGCTCTATCAGTGAAAAATCTACATGAGTTATAGGTAACTTTTGATGTACATTAATAGTTTAAATAATCATTTTTTAGTGTCAGTATCACTTTAAACAATTAATTTTATATTTTAAAAAGGCATTTCGTTTTTCTGGAATAAGAACACAGAGCATTGCACTTGATCCCAACTAAGATATAGTTTATCCATATTGGAGGCAAAATAATCCTTTTGGGTGTATTTAATGCTTAAATTAATTTTAGTAGAATTTAGCAGACAAAGTATGGAGATACAAATTACAGGAAAAAAAAAACCTGGAAAACCCCAGGTCTCTAGCACTCTGGATAACAGATCCACTATCTGTAATAAGAATAGGTTTATAGACACCTACCTGCGAAGACACAATCCTTTGCGTTGGCATGTTTTCTTTTACATTTGGTGGAACCAAAACAGCATCTAACAACTCAGGGTTTACAGAAATTACATCTGCAAAGGATATCTAGAAGATATTGAAGGGTAAGGGTGGAGAGGGAGAAAAAAAACCAAAAAAAAAAAAACCTCATGAGCTTACATGAAATGTCATTGATCTATGAACGTGTTTAAAAAAAAAAAAAAAAAAATGTATGTATATATATATATATATATATATATATATATATATATATATATATATATATATATATATATATATATATATATATATATATATATATATATATATATATATATATATATATATACACACACAAATCCTAAAAGAGTAATGCACTTCAATATAAAAGGAAAATCAAACCTGTAATAACAATACTGTTCCATCACCAGAGTCAGATAAAGAAGGGATTCATAGCCAGTTAGTGCTTTGTTGAATGTACTTGTTATGTGTTGGTAGCCGAGGATGAGGAGAGTATAGTGCTTTATTAGCAGAGTTAGACAGCCATTACATAACAGTAACTTTCACTTTTAAGCTACCAGGAAGTATGCACAGTATAAGTATGAGCACAGTGACATCTACAGGCCATTTGTATAAACACTACAGTACTGTAGTTCAGAAAACGGTCTGTTCAAATGGCAAGCCATGAAATCCTCAGCTTGTAATGCAAGACAAATATAGCAATCTCAGCACTTCTGTTCTTTCAAAGACTCCAAGCAGCTAATCTTAGCAAATCTCATCCTTAACCTCTTACTAAATAGACACTAGGCTGGTAGTTCCATTATAACAATATGCAGTGTGCCTTTAGCTTTTGGTATTTGATAATAATATTCTGACTACACGAGACCTGTGAATTCTTATCATAAATATAACATTTTAAAAATCATACAGAATTCTCTAACAGACATGAACATTGTATGTTAAAGCATTTAAAAGAATTTGAACACACGTAAAATGTTTTTTTTTTAAACAAATAACCATGCTTCTTCTCAAACTCTCCCTCTAAATGTTAATGTGTATAAAGAACACTAGGCAGCAATCAACACACTAATGCTGCTAATAGAATTTATCAATATAAGATTATACACAGAGTAAACATTTTGGGAAAACTAATTTTGTGTAGTATATGGATTTAATTTTGCACAAATGAAAACATGCTAAACCCATATATGGTTTGTTAACTGCTGAAAAGTGCTTTTCTTGACAAGGTAGAGATCACATTTTGGGTAGATGCAGTCTTTTAGGGGACCTATAAAGATTTTTTTCCCCCAAAACATATGCTAAAATGCATAAAGGGTTATAATTCAGTCTGTCAAATTAACTGTCACAGACTGTAAAATCTAAGTTCTATGGATAAAAGGCTCTGTTTCAAAAATCATATGGTATACATTTTGCAGCCCTTCCAGACATGGGAGTGGATTTTAAAGACACTATTACTCTTCCTAGGAAAAAAACAGGTAAAGAGTGGACCTGTGCCAAAGTTTTCACTCAGAAACATTGTGTTTTCTTGGGGGGGGGGGGTACACATTGGTCAAAAAGTTATAGGATTGAAGGACCAGGGAATATAATTTTCACTTTAATTCACTTGTGCTCAAAACCCTATAACAAACAGGTTTATGTTCCACAGGCAAAGCAGGGAACACACAGGCCGAGTATGGTACATACAAGGAGAATAGGGCAGGCATAGTATGGCACAAACAGGGAGCATAGGGCGGGCAGAGCATGGCACATACAGGGAGCATAGGGCAGACTATGGCACACCCAGGGAGCATAGGGCAGGCAGAGTATGGCACACACACGGAGCGTAGGGCAGGCAGAACTGAGCAGGAGACCACTAAGATGTGCTACATCAACAACAGTGACACAGTAGTGGTGCCCCTTCATATGAAATGTAAACAATGTGGGCAGTTTCAGTCTGGGTCCGATGTGTGAACAGTATAGGGCTTTAGGGGTGTGAACAATAGATTGTAAACAATACAGGGGGGATGACATGTGTGAACAATGCAGGATTTTATAGTCTGAATTTGAGGTTTGCACAATATAGGGCGCAGTTAATCCCGGCAGTGATACCTTTTAAAGTTTACACATGGTAAGCAGACACAGTAGGCAGACTTTCATGCGTGGGTCACACAAGAGGGGTTGTGGGCCCCATGCATCAGTTGGACAGCACTGCTCTATATGATGAAAATGATGTTTCTAAAATTATCTAACCCTTAGTACTGTAGAAGCTAGAAATGCAGAAATGTTTACAAAATTATTTGTCCTTAGTATTTTAGAAGCTTGAAACGCACTTCTTTTCCTTTGCTTGCTTCTCCCTCTTTCCATTCAACATTGACTGACGACCTGTCCATATTCACGGATGTTATGTTTGCATTGTGTATTACTCCTGAAACAAACAAGATTACTTTAGATACCGTGGCACAGATACAAAAAGCCTTAAAAGAAAGGATGTTTACAAACTAAAAGTGTAAAACATTGAACTTTCATTGCATTACTGATGCTATAGGAGAAAACTTATTGCTGCACATATCACACAAATCCTGTGGAAAAGTGGTGTGGCAAGGAGAAAAATATACCCACTTTCTGATATAAGCTCATTGAGTTTGAAGCATAAACACCATCTGAACATCCAGAGATATAAAATATAAATGTTTTATAAGAGAAAACCTCCCTCACTTTGTTCCATTCTGAAGTGATCTGTATCCATAGTGGGAGGTGTACAAATGCTCTAGGAAGCTCAGGGATTTCAGGTCCAAGAATCGCTTGACAAGGTTAATCCTAAATACTTACC
The DNA here is from genome assembly GCA_038501925.1 of Xenopus petersii. Taxonomy (NCBI): domain Eukaryota; kingdom Metazoa; phylum Chordata; class Amphibia; order Anura; family Pipidae; genus Xenopus; species Xenopus petersii. Next base: position 88,724,760 of record CM076678.1, read on the forward strand.
CCCGTAAGATGCCTTGAAATGCATTAAACTTACATTTACAGAAAGATTTAGCACTAGGTTACTGCACTGGACTCTGGCTTCGCACATTTCCATAGATGGGCTGTATGATGGTCATTCTTACTGGGCTAGGAGTGGTCGGAGGCTCTGACATGCTGCAGTACCAGAGTAAACAATGTCCAGCTTACTACATCCTTAAAGGAGAACTAAACCCCCTTGATATTCAGAATCGCTACCCCCTACCCTACATAGCCCCCTCTCTGCTCCCCCCAGCCTAGGTGTTACCTCCTGTTATTGCCCAATTGTTTACTTAACTCTCCTTGCAGAGTCAGCACAGTGGAGCTCACAGGTGCCATCTTCTGGCTCTTCGTTCTTTTTCGGGTCTTCTTCCTTCCCTTTGGGAATTTCTGCCTCTTTTGGCGCATGCACAGTTGTAACGAAATGGAAAAGTGCTCCAACTGTGCATGCGCCGATATGCCTCACAGTTCCTGAAGACGGAAGAAGCGAAGATGGCGCCTGTGAGCTCCGCTGCGCTGACTCTGCAAGAAGAATTAAGTAACGAATTAGGGGCAATTAAAGGAGGTAACACCTAGGCTGGGGGGGGGAGCAGAGAGGGGGTTATGTAGGGTAGGGAGAAGCGATTTTTAATAGCAAGGGTGTTTAGGTCTCCTTTAAAGGTAGCCATACCTGGGTAGACTTAAAGCTACAGATATTGGTTCTTTAGACAAAAATCAGCAGCTTATCTGTCCATATATGGGGCATTCCGACGGGTCTCATCAATCAATATCAGGCCAAAAATCAGCGAGATATCAATCAGGCAGGTTTGCTTTTTCTTGGTGATCAAGGACAGCATCAGCTAGTTGATGCGAACCATGTCCTATCATCACCCATTTCCTTCGTTGTAATCCGATCATTTGGCAAGGTGACCACCTTTAGCCCTTACACAGCACAAGCAACAACAAGTCAACCTAACAATTAAATTCTGGATTCCTGATGCTTCTACTTTTTGTGACATCCTAGACTGCAATGACATGTGGTGTGCCTATAATAGCCGAAGATTTGTGTTCTAGCTACCCTCAAGCAGAGTTTTAATAAAATAATAAAAGCAATAACTAAAGTGGGGTCCAAATACACCCATCCTGGACAACAGCAGATAAACCATAATTTCAAAATGGGAAAACAAAATGTGAGAGTGACTAATTCAGAATTTAAGTGCCGAGCTCTCCCAGTGGATTAATATGAAGGTATGACCTTTTTGGGCAATTATTAACACGGCCCTGACCACAACTGTCATCTGAACACCAACAGCCAGTATAGGACAAACGTTTGGCATTATCAGTCACCCAAAAGTGGGGTTTTAGAGGGTTTTTTTTGCCTCTTAAAATAACGAGCACTAATGCAAACTTGAGGATAAGCGAGCAGCAGTTTTTTATTGTCAAAGTCACTGCCGCAAAGTCATTAAGAACATTTCTTATTTCCACAATACCCCCAGATTGTAACCTCCTTCCCGACGATTACACGGCACGCGAGGAAAAGCGTAGTCAGGCACAGCTAATGTGCAAAGGCATTTCCACAACAGAATAATTGTACAAGAGAGAGAACATTTCGCAAACGTCATAAAAGAAACTCACCGTTACTGCGCATTATTTTCACAGCCAGACCGGTAAACAGCCGGTTTGCTAAGAGGCGCTCCATATTTTTGCAAGAGACAGAAGGCAGAGGATGATAATCAGCCAGAAAAAAACTACCGTTCCAAACCCCTCAAAGATGTTACTTTGTACGGTAGCTTCACGTTTGAATATTATTACCACCACACACTGTAACCGCCGCCACTTTTTAAACTGAGCCAGCCTCTACACAAACGTCATCGCGCTATTCTGCGTGACAGAAAGAACTACATCACCCAGAATCCTTTACGCTGGAAGTTCTTTAGCGAAGCTCAAAACGTAATCCGCGAGACGCTTGGCGCATCAGTTAGACGTATGTGTGAAGGTTTCTGGGATTTTTCATCATCTATACCAAAGTGGACAGTCTAGAGAGGGGCAGCAGATTGTTTCTTTGTCTTGTATACATTGACTGACCAGCCAGGGATACCAGAATTCATACTAAATGAGTATGGAAGCTGCAGTTAGTTTATTTGAGAACTACTGGGAAATATTTCATGGGAAGTTTTTTTGTACAGTAAGCATACCTCCCAACATTTTGGAAATAAAAAGAGGGACAGAAAAGTTGCGTGGTGACATTTTGACCACGCCCATTTTGTGACCACACCCCATAATTACCATGTTTGTTTTACAACGTTTGGATGGTTATGAAAGTTTGAACATATTTCTGTCCCCCCCCAGTTATAAGAGGGACTGTACCTCTAAAAACGGGACATTTGGGAAAAATGCAGCAACTGATGTATCTGTAAGGACGAAAACATACCTCCCAACATTTTGGAAGTAAAAAGAGGGACAAATTTTTTTCCACACGTAGCGCAGCAATTTTTTGACCACACCCCTTTCTGTGGCCACACCCCCTAATTACCATATTTGTTTTAGAAAATTTGGCAGGTTATGAAAGTTTGAAAATATTTCTCCTCGTCTAAACTGTGTTTTTGTGTCTCAAATTTGTTACAAAGTATCTTATTTGCACCTGTTAGCTGTTCTGGGCTCTCTGCTAAAAGCCAATTAAGTGAGAAACTTTGTTTCTTTTTCTGGCTGTTCAGTGCAGAGAAAAGAGGGACTTTCCAGTACAAATGAGGGACTGCGGGTTGAGCTGTCAAAAGAGGGACTGTCCCTCCGAAAAAGGGACAGTTGGGAGGTATGCGAAAATTAATATGCGGACCGAGTGCTGTTGTCATTCATTATTAGAATAGCAGAATGGGTTTTCATTTTGTGTGAATCTTAACCTTTTAAAGTGTACCTGTCACCCAGACAAAAAAAAGCTGTATAATAAAAGTCCTTTTCAAATTAAACATGAAATCCAATTTATATTTTTTATTAAAGCATTCATAGCTGATATAAGCACATTTAAAAATCTGAGCTGTCCACTGAACCCTTCCCTTAACTCCCACCCTTCTCTGTTTTCTTCTTTTCCCTCCCCCTTGTATAAATACTGTATAAGTTCTAGATAAAGATAAAATTAATAAAATCAATTACACAATACTGAACAAAAATAGTGAGAATGTATATCAGAAATGTTAATCATTTAAAAATCTCAGCTGTCAATCAAATATTGTCTGCCCCTCCTTTATGCCTTAGGCATAGATGTGGGGCATACTTGTAAACTTGGTTGAATCAGCTCTACTATTACCTTTTTAAAGGAAAATTTCCAGTGCATGTGCGATTAACGGCCACCATCCATTCACATATTGTAAGATACTTGAAGCACAGCACCGGTCCGTATGGGGAAGGTCCCCATAGGCTTAGCAATCTTTTTTTGGTCGAACAAAAATCGTTCGAGCGATGGATTAAAATCCTATTAAAATTATTGAAAAGTGTAGTATGTAAACCTGCATAGAGTTTTGATATGAGACCTTTTGTGGAGCCCTGTGAAAGATAAGTCAACCACACTGTATTGGGCTAACTGAATTGGCTGCTGACTGTTCTGTTGTTTCAGTTTCCGTTCTATTTGACTGTACCATAACCATTGGTGTGGGGGCAAGTGAAAGTTGTCTTGCAGTGTACCAAAGGGGACCATTGTACCCTCTTGCCAGACCTCCCATATAGAATGGATCCCACATCTTGCTCATATATGGTTCTTACCCATACTAGCAATACCTGGAAACCAATAGTTGTCCCACAGTGGTGTCTGAGGTAATATTATGTTAATCATTGCAATTTGTGAAGCTTTCCCCCTAATTCTGCGCATGAGCATCAAAACCTGATTAGGGTATTTCAATACCTGCAGCTTTTTAATGAGAAGCCACTGGAATGGGGAAACTGAACCTCCCAATAGTATCCCATGCAATAGGTAAAGAGTCTGGTGAAACGACCCTTCAAACCACACCACAAGGTGGCTTAGCTGAGCTGCTAAGTAGTACAGGAAGATATTTGGGAAGGATATGCCACCTTGGGATTTATCTCTAGTTAACGTACTCAAACTCAATCTAGAGCGGGTGCGCACCCATATCAGTTGCCTAAAGCTAGAGACAATTTTTGTAAAAAATGTTTTTACTAAATTTTTTGATCCAAATAGGGGCATGAAGGTCATAGGTCAATTTAGGGAGAAGAATCATCTTTATGAGCTGTATTCTACCCATTGGGCTTAACATCAGAGATTCCCATGCTTTAATTTTCTTTTCCACAGTCTCCAACAGAGGCAGAACATTTGAACTGTAATAGTCAGAGATGGGAAACTTAATCACCACTCCCAGATAAGTAAACTGATTAACTATTGGAAAAGGAGAGTTCACCACTCCCCTTTACGCATTTGTACCATCTAAAAGGTGTGTATCTAATGTGGTTAACACCCTTGTGGCTCTGGACTAGGACAATGATTTTATTCTGGCTAAAGCTACTACCACCACAAAACACATTGCTATTTTTAAAGCAACCTCCTACAGAGAATGTATGCTAAATGTCATACACAGAGGCTATCTATCTCCACAATGTAGACACTCTACCTTAGTACTAGTCCTGCTTGCCTAAAGTGTGCATCAACGTGGATGGGCCTGTTTCAATGTTTGTGGGACTGTCCCCAGTAAATAACTTTTGGATTCAGAAACAGTCACATATAATCTTAACTGTCCCCTGAGTGGGCAATTTTTTAAACCATAACTAATACCAATTAAAGCTTAGGAAAGGCTGACAGAGGCTCTTGGCAACCAAATCAGTTGTTGCAAACAAGACTATATTACAATGGTGGATGTACAAGAAGCCACTTTCATTTACTTTTTGTCAGAAAAAGTTGTTTTATGCCTTTCAAATTGAATGAATGGAGGCGTCTTTACAAAAGGATAAATATACCCACAATTTATTCTCAGTTTGGGAAAGCTCTAGCAATACATTACCTCTCAATCTTAAAACTAAAATCAATACATTTTCCAAACAACCTTGTATGAAAGCAGAATGGTGTTGCAGGATCTGCCTTTTTATTTTGCATCCGTCTAGTGGGATGTATTTATCAGGTGAAACTGGTCCAAGTCTTCTATATCTCTTTCTTTCCATACTTTCTCATCCTCTTTTTTTATTTACATTTACCGTATATACTCGTGTATAAGCCGACCCGTGTATAAGCCGAGGTACCTAATTTTACCTACAAAAACTGGGAAAACTTATTGACTCGCGTATAAGCCTAGGGGTGAGAAATGCATTTATAGGACATCGTCAGTAGAAGACGCTCCTGTGTGCTCTCTGCTAGGGAAGAACTTGCCATGGGTGCAAGTGCTGCATAGTACGTGTTCTACACAATTTGTACAAGAGGAAGGTGTGATTTCCCAGAATGCACCTTGGGTACTGTAGTGAACTATGGGGTGACTATAGGAGTCCCACAGGTAAGTGGGTAGATAATGATGTCACTAATATATATATATCTATATCTATATATATATATATATATAATAATAGTGGTGTAGGACACAAGCAGCTGTATGAGAGTGATGCACAGACTGACAGAACACGCCACACTGGTCCAGCAGCAGCAGAGAATAGTAAGGAAGACTCTGCCCCTGGGTTTGCCATGGTGTCCGGAGCAGGCGGTGACGTCACGGGGTCAGAGGGAGTGTGCGCGCTGCCCAGCCCATGGAACCGGTGTTCTGCACCCTCATTTGCACACATACCCATCATGTAGAACACCACTTACTTTTCTCTAGCGTGAATCCTCGCATGCGCCGCAGGACTGCAGACTGCAGAGGTGGGGAGGCTGCCGTAGGAGCCCGTTGCCGGCTGCCTCTGATGACGTTACTGACGTGAGTCATTGGGAGGTGCCGGGGAGATGCGGAGATAGGAAGTGAATGGCGCGCACGCCCACGCGCGTGTTCTGCTGATGCGTGTTCTGCTGATGAGCTATTTGACTCGAGTATAAGCCGAGGTTAACTTTTTCAGCACATTTTGGGTGCTGAAAAACTCGGCTTATACTCGAGTATATACGGTATTTTTTTTTTTTTTTTACAATTTTTTTTACAAGTTATTTACTAGTTAATACACAGTTCTCTATCAATTCCATATACATGAACACAATGCTTCACCACAATGACTCTATGTGGTATATGTGCATTTGATCTGTAAAACACGTTACATGACAAATCTATTTTATGTTAAACTTCTTTTCTAAACAGTTTGTAAATCTGAAGCTCTCAATATAATTTTTGCCAGGATGTAACACGGGTTAATGCTCAGTAAAATAAACCTGCCTCTCATACTTAATGAATATGTATCAATCACTTTTAAGTATATGTATTGATAAAAATAGCTCAGAACTTAAAGGAAGATATCCAGTGTTCTTGAAATTTTACCATTTATGGATTTAGTAAGAATGCACAAGTGGTTTTGTGTTTGGTCCGTCATTTTCCAGATGAACCAGGTGATTGAAGTGATAATATATGTGGGATGTTTCAAGTTAAAAAACATTTGCACCTCTATTTGACATAGAATGGTTCTTGAGCACACAATGCTTAGAATTTCTTTTGATTTTTTATAAAATTATTAAGAAGGAAGTGCAATAAAGAAGTCAACCATGAATAATGTCATATTATAAAAACATCATAAAACATTTATAACTAGGTACAATAAGATACATGCTGATGAGAGTGGACACAATTACAAGAAAACTTGAAAAAAAGAAAGAAAGCTAGGAATGAAAAGATAAAGCAAAATGTGACAGAGACACATTAAAAATAACAATGTAGAATATTTTTTGAAGTCCATGTGAGTCATGATTGTGTAGACAAATTTCAGTCGATAGCCTCTTTTGCTGCAGAAAAATAAAATATGAATAGTATTATAACCTTTTGACAAATAATAATGTTTGTGATTACAGTGATTGCAGCTTATGATTGAGAGCAGAGATGTTCAAGAAATCTGCTTCTTTTATTTAGCCTGTGTTGTTTTTGAGTGCCCTTCTCATTTTGTTGAAATAATAGTCTTTTTCCACACTACCGAACTTTGAAATTTCAAACGTAAAATTATATATGGGTAAGATTTGCTTAAGTGAATTATAGTTTTGCTAGTTTAATACAGCAAACAGTGTTGTCCATTTTTTCAAGATACTCTAATTTTTAAAACCTGATGATAAAGCGGGTGATTTGAAAAAATTTAATTATTAAAAATTTACAGGCAAAATAATCAACTACCCAGATCGCACAAAAAATATGCTAAGATACAAAAGGTTTTTGGGTAACTTGACAGTGATGTAGATCTAAAAACCTTTATAATAATGTTAAAACCTGTCATCCATGTATTATGTACATTCCTGAAAATGTACGAGAATTTACAAAATCCAAAGTGGCCAGTCATAGCAAACACTAATCTTGTCTTGATTCCATTCACCATTTTTCTAAAGGAACTATAACCTTTATTTTAGTAGAGACAGTATCACACAGAGAATGTCCTGCAGTTTCTAGAGTAAAGACACCCAGTATATAGTGTGTATATTGAGAATGTAGTCATAACCCCTACAACTTTTGTCATTTGTGCAACAGTTTTTAATTAAAGGGCAACTTTTGGGTAAAAATGTTATCCCCAACCAAAGGTACGGGCTAATAGAGCTCGCATTCCGGTTGGGGATAACAGTAGTTTTTTTAAAGAAAAATGCCCCCCGCCAGCGGTACGCTACTCACACCGGGAGGGAGCTCCTGGTGAGAGGAGCCATGCCCGGTCACTCGAATGCCCATAATGCTAATGTGCCCCGAATTGCTCGTTATGCGCATGTGCGTGATGTCTCATGAGCATTGGGCACATGCAAGTGACACAACATGGCTGCTCGCACCAGAAGCTCTATTCAACATTTATTATTCAAACATTTAATTTTAGCAATACTTGCCTCTGGGGATGTTAATTTGATTGGTTGCTAAAAGATCAGCTTGACTCGAGTCGATCTTCATATACAATAACTCAGCATTGTCCTAAGGAGATCAATATTATAGGTGAAATATTATTTTTAATAAAAAATAATGTAATACAATAAACAAAGCATTTATGACTGTAAAGGTCAAAGTAATCAGAGAAGAGATGATTCCTGTGGCTCAGTGTGGAAGGACACTGCGGGAGGTGCACCCAATCAACGGAGACAATTAACCAGGTGTGTGCCCCTCAAACCCTCTTGTAAAGGTCAAAGTACCAATAACACACAAAAAAAAAAATATTTGTAACTTTAAGACATGCCAAACTAGAATGTGTGCTTATTTATGAAAAACAAGAATCTTGTGAAATGTCTAAATATGTGAAAAACGCTTAGATGCAGCAAATGTGTATTCTACCCATTGTTTTCAATGGATCTACCAACTCAAAAAATGTGAAAAACTTTAAAAACTTGAAAATGCTGATATTGCCAAGAACAACTACTATTAACGTATACAGGAACTCAGCTGCTTTTTAGATGACAAATATTTACATTTGGGCTTATTAAATATTTAGAATTCAAGTGCTGAAAACTGTAATTCATGAGTTCATAAAGGGGTGGTTCACCTTTAAGTTAACCTTTAGTATGTTATAGAATGGCCAATTCTAAACAACTTTTCTGTTGGTTTTCATTATTTATTTTTTATAGTTTTAGAATTATTTGCCTTTTCCTTCTGACTCTTTACAGCTTTCAAATGGGCGTCGCTGACCCCATTTAAAATGCTCTGTAAGGCTACACATGTATTGTTATCGCTAATTTTTATTTCTCATCTTTCTAGTCAAGGTCCTCTCCTAGTGTTTTAATTTTTTTATTATATTATTTATATGTATTATTTAATTTGCATAGAGAGATACTTTTGTGTCCATTTTAGCACAACCGAACTTGTGGCAAATGTGTTTAAATGCTGAAAAATGCAAGGTTATTCACTTAGGTAAAATAAATAAATAAATGGTAGTTAGATACTAAATAGCAGTGTGTTGGGGGCCTCCTTAATTAAGAAGGATTTGGGATTTTTTGTGGATAACGGACTGTACAACACTAAGCAGTTTCAGTGTATTTCTAAAAAATTCTGTCCTGTATAAAAAGGGCTTTATTTTAATTTTGCCTCTTCCTCATCAAGGCCTTACCTTGTGTGTGCAGTGCATTTTTGGGTCCAGGATATAAATTAACAGAAAATTGCTTAGAGAAATTGTACAAATCAGCTATAAGTAAAGGAGGTATTTATTAAGGGTTGAGTTGTGTTTTCCCAAAAAATTTGATGGTATTTTCACTAAAAACAATTTTTTTTAGAATTGTATGTATTGTATGTATGTAGAATGTATTAGGCCCTGAAGCTGCTAAAAGCCCAAGTCCGAAAATACTCCAGTTAAAACCAGAGTCAAAGTTAATGGCAGAGGTGCCTTAACCAATTGAAAATGTTTTTTTTTTTTATGGTGGTTGAGCTCGAAAATAACTTGATCAATTCCAGGTTTTCAAGTTTTCCCCCTAACTGCGTTCAATCAAGGTTTTTTTACATTTGGGTTTTTTCATAAATAAGCAAACATTTGAGTGGTGAGTCTATTAGAGGTAAACCTCACAAACTTTACCTTTGATAAATAACCCCCTTAAGAGTTGCAACATAATATGCAAGGCTACAGTAAGCTGAAGATCTACAGTTAGATTAATATATGTATGTGTATATGTTTATCATATGTGTATTGATCGGTATGTATATATATGTTTATATTTAAGTGGTTGGGGGTCAAAATAACCTACGTAATAAAATAGACAAAAATATTTTACCATTAGCATTTGGAACAGAGTATCCCCAATTGTTTTTCTTACTTGTTCTTCAACAACAGGAAAAGACATAACAAAATACTGAAAAAAAAGAAAAACATTTTCAATACACAGTTTTAATATTATTTATATAGCACCACAAACAATTATTATTTATATAGCACTACAAACAAAAATAAATTACATATACAAAAAATAGCATCTTCGTGATGCAGACACACAATATAGAATTCACAGTGTTAAACAATCATAGGGGAGGGCCTTCTCAAAAGAGCATACAGTTAAAAAGGGAAGGGGAGTGAGACATAAAGTGGGAGTGGCCTTTGTTGTGGTGAGTGTCAAGTTAGTCTAGATATAAGTAGTATGTATATAATGACCAGATTTACCTTTGTTTGCATGATATCAGCTACTAACTTGCAGTGCAGCAGTAAAAAAAGACATCAGAGCACGCAATTCACAAGGCTGAGGGGACTTGGTCATGTAAGGAAATTGTTTGCCTCAAGTAAAAGTTCTATTTTAAATGTAAAGAAATGTATTTGCTGATTTGTAAAAATGGATTTCAGTACAGTATTCTGCTTGAGGAGCAATATTAACTAATGTGTTTTGGAAAAAAACAAGTTTCCCCAAGACGGTATCCCTTTAATGTGATGAAGGGAGCATGTTAGTGTTAGAGTTAATTGCATGTGCTAATACTTATGATATAATTGGTATCACTGAGACCTGGTGGGATGAAACCTGTGACTGGGCTGTCAATTTAAATGGTTATTCCCTTTTTAGGAGGGACAGAGGGATTAAAAATGGTGGAGGAGTTTGTCTTTCTGTAAAACCTGAATTAAAGTCGTGCTCTAATGAAATAACCATAGATGGCACTAGGGAGGGTGTGGAATCCCTTTGGTTGACATTTCTGCAAAGAAAATTATCATTGGTGTATGCTACAAACCACCTTGTATAGTCGACAACATTGAGGCCCAACTACTATTTCAAATGGAGGCCGATTCACAACTAGGTCAAGTTATTACTATGTGTGACTTCAGTTATCCAGACATTGACTGGGGTAATGGGGTTGCCAAGTCGGAAAAAGCGAATGGGTTTGCAAATGTGCTTAATAACAACTTTTTATTTCCTCTAGTTCAAGAACCTACTAGGAATGGGTGATCATAACATGTTTTTTTTTTTCAGATTATGTTGCAGACACAACTCTATAAGGGAGAAACTAAAACACTAAACTTAAGACATGCACATTTGCCAGTATAAGGGCAACATATTAACTGGGAAAGGATTTTCACAGGGTTAAACAGAACTTAACTATGTATGGGTTAGGTGAGAGTTTGAGACAGAGAGCAGGGATGAGTAAGACAAGGTCAAGGTTATGTAGTTGAGGTTCATCGTATAAGCCAATAGGACCAAGTAAGATTAAGAAGCAGATGACCTATCAGTTGCAATGGGGATGTTGCCAAGATTATTGCAGGGCAATCTGCAGAAAGGAATGGTAGGAATTAGGTTGGAAATCATCCAGCAATTGGAATGCGAGTTCTGGGGGTGCAACGCACAATGCAAAAGAGGTGTATATACAGATTTCATGGGCATTTGCAAGATGAGGCAAATGTGAGGAAAGGTACAATATATGAAGATAAGCTGGAATCAACACTGCTCAGATCACAAGATGCCAAGTCCTCTGCCTTGTTTGTTTCCGGGTCTGGAGGTGTGGCTAACTAAAGGCCACCACAAAAGAATGCAGTAGAGGATGGGAATAGGAGAGTATTTGTTAGACTGTTTGTTTATTTGGAAAGTGTGTTTGCAGGTGAGAGGCAGAGTATGATCTAAAAGCAGAACACAGTCTGAAAACAATGAATGTAGGTGATCTCTCTATAAGAGAGACTGTTCTTTAAAAAACTATTCTGCCCACAAAATATTAAATTGACAATGAAAATAAATGTGATATTAAATGTACTGTACAGAGTATTTTAGTGATCAGTAATTAGTGGGTTGTGGACATATTCCAAATTCCATATACAAAAAAAGATATAAAATATTTAAACAAGAAAAAAGAGGTTACTTGATAGCATTTAAAAAAAACATACAGAATGACCAGTGATTATAATAAATATATCTTGCCTCGTTTTGAATTTTGCGTGCACCCATTGACGCAGGGGAACCCTGGAACTACAGCCATTTAAAACAGCAAACTTGCATGTAGAGAATTGGGCACACACATGATTTTAATGTCAACGCCAGAAATGGGGGGGGTGGGGTGTGGAGTTCCAGCAAGCTGAGCTTGCATACAAGCACTGAATACACTGTGATGAACAGTTCCATTACCATATAAAGGCCCAATTCTTTTATATGGATCATGGAATGCATTTTACAGCAGGAGGTACATTATTTTTTATTATAACCAGTATCAGTGAGTCATCTGTCCTCTTTAATTACCGGAAAAAAAAATTCTCACCTCTAAAACAAGACTAGCTTGCCTTTGACTTTCACTGTGGTCTCTGTTCCCCATCACAAACAGCAAGTGATGTATTAAACGCAGTTGTATTAACTGTTCACATAGTTCTGTTGATTCCTGAGACACCATTCTAAAGAACAAAACACATTTTTAAGGCAGCGTAGCAGTAAATTTAATAAAGTATAAGGTAATATATTTTATGACATTCTATTCTCAAATATGCTGTTGCTGAATTGTACCTAGTTACAAAGCCGAGCAAATATTCATGAAGCTTTACATCTAGGACAGGATACAAGGGAACGTATAGGACAGCTTTGGTATAATGTTACCATTATTTTTGCAAGAGATGCACTGAATCCAGGATTCAGCCAAATCTTAGTACTTTGGCTTTATCCTATCAGTTCAGCTGAACTGGATCAGAACCTTGTGAACTCTGAAAAACTGAATGCTATAATTATTTTCTTCACTGAATACTCATTGTCAGAATACCTGGTAGTCTAGTGGTGAGGCATGGATGCCTGCCACTTCCTCTTCTGTTGCACGCCGATTAGCATGTAACGCGCCACTTCTGGGTTTTGACGGGCACACTGCGTCTGATGTCATCACACTTGCCGCAAATTTAAAATATTTAAAAGCACCATGCCCCTATTCACATTCCCCAACATAGGTCTGTATTTAAGAGTTCATGGGTGTGCTCTGTGTCTGATCTTGTGTTTCTAACCCTTGCCCGTCTTCTGACCATTTCTGTGTTGCTGTCTGTACTGACCTGCCTGTTTATTGGTCATTCTTTTGAATCCTGTTTCTGTACTCCTCTACTGTTGGTTTTGACCCCAGCCTGTGACCCCGACTAAGTCCCTGACTCCTGATTTAGTTCTTCTTTGTCTGACTGTCCTGTCCCTCAACCATGTTCCTTGTTCCCTGTAATTCCTGCATGTCTGCCCAGAACTCTCGCCTTGGTCCTCTAACTAAGAACTGGCGGCATCTGAGTAGCACCTCCCAAAGCGAAAGGCGGCTGTCAAGACCTGGACCAAGGGGTTTGTTCTGGGGTTGGGATACCTTATGTAACACTTTTTTTTGATTCTCAATATCATGAATATGATGATCATGGTTTTAATTTGGTCCAGGATTTGCCGGAATTGTTTCATATTTAGCCAAATACAAATATTATGGATTTGATGCATCCCTACTTTATGCACATTGCGATTGGAACTGAATAACAACTACAGGGAATGTTGCAGTGTGCTCTCTCCAAATATTACAAGATTATAGGCAATGGTATATGCCCTTAAAACCTTTTAACAAAACCTAAGGGAGCCGAAAGTATTTATATTAATAAGCACAGTGGTATATATTACAGCTGAAAGAATGATTCTTTTTTTAAGATCTTAAAGGAGAATTCAACCCCCTAATTTGCATCCCCCTTTCCCTAAATAGGCCCCTCCCTCCTCCCCCCTGGCCTACCTGACACCCTGGGCAAATTAGGGGGTTGAAGAATTATAGATAGGTTATTTAGGTTATTTGTGTATATTCTCTCTAGTTTTTTTGGAACAAAATGTAATAAGGATTATCATTTAAAAAGGGTTAGAGTGGGGGTTTTAAAGTAGGGGATAAAGGATAATTCATTTTTCTTTAAACGTTGCTTAGTTTGAAGTCCTGGCATAGACTGTAGTTTGTTTTTCTTTTACTAAAAGGATATAGACAGTTAGATATACAGTACAAGAAACAAGATACTCATATCCACAAATATCACACAAAGAGAAAAAAAAGAAAATTTTATAAAAAAAAGAAAATGTTATACAGAAATAGAAAAAAGGTAAAATATTCCCCTTAAAAAAAAACCAATTAAAAGAAAATAGAGAGAGGTTTTAGAAAGGGTTATCCATCTTTATTCTCAGCTCATATTAGTTCACTGAGGCAGAGATTTCAGAAAAAGGACTTAAGTTGCACCAATAGACAACATGTAAATGTTTAACACCTATGTTGACATTCATAAATATAGAAAAAAGGTTCACTGGAGAGCTGTAGTTTCAAGTATTTAGTACTTCACCAGAGGAAGGACCCTAGAGGTCTGAAACATGTTGTGCCTTGCAACTTAAATAAATCTCTTGAAACCACAGCTCTCCAGTGAACGTTTTTTCTATACGATACGCTTTTTCTGGAATGGCAAAACCAGATCACTGTTGGATTGAGCAACTAGCTAATGCTTCACACAGATTGTGGATTCAAAATTTGTTTGTCCGGACATTCATAAATAAATGTGGAAGTTATGTGTAAAGAAATGTTTTATGTGTTGGCCTGAAGCAACAACTCTGGACAGTTACTGTATGCACACCACTTTAAAGAACAAGTCTGTTGGACATAATGAGTAGTATTAAATTATATAGAAAAAATGGAAATGGAAAAAAATGCAGATTCTTCAAAGACAGATCTAGCTAATAATAAACTGATTATCATTAAACCGGCTGATAAAGGGGGTAGAATACTTTTTGGACAGGTATTTGAATGAAATATAAAATGAAAAAATTCAATAAGGATCCCACTAAATAGATTATATCCAAATATATGATTTGGTTGATCATGCATATACAAAAGGAGTTTTAAACAAACATGAAAAAGAATAGATTAACATTAAATTCCCCAAGATCGTGAATCTCTATTGCTAACCCAAGATCTACAAGATTCTGACAACCTCTCCTAGGACATATTTGTGGAGTGGGTTCAGTGAACTCTAATTTAGCAGAATATATGGACATTTTGGTGACCAGTTTGTCATCCTATTTAAAGTACAGTTCATTTTGTGGAGCCAGTGTCCTGGAAGCATCTCCAACACTAGGCACAGTGATGGCAAGTAAAGTTGCTACCAGCTACTCCAACTTGTTTTTATACCCTGTGGCACTAATGCTGTGGTTTGGGAATCTCAATCTTCTAAAAGATAATGGCAAGGGAGGACTAAGCTCTCTGACTAAAACCAATCACACCAATAAGGTCAGGAGACACTTATACAAATAAGTGCTACCATGCAGTGAGGTGCCAACCTTTGAATACTATGACCAGAGGTAAATAGTTAGGGACCACCATGTGGGGGTTACCTTGATGTAGTATGGTGGCTTACCAATTTTATGATCACAGTTTTGTAACTAAAAACCCCTGTTTTTGTAAATACATGATATTAGATTACTTACGAGACAGAGGACCAGAGAATGTGCATTGATCAATCCTCCTCTATATTGTATGCATGTAGTTAATTTGTTAATCAGTAGCACTTACCAATTTGATAGGAACAGAGAAATCCAGAGGCAGCTACACAGACATACTTTGAGAGCTGGTACACAAATAATACGCCACCTCCTAAAGCTATATCACTTCTTTATCGCAATATGATTTCACTCAAGAACGTTACAGATCTTACTTATATTAAGTCATGGGACAAAAACTTGGGAGTTAATTTAACTGAGGAAGAATGGTGTAAACTATGAGACAACCCATTTGGTTAATACGGTCCTATCAGAGGCAGGCTACAAAGTCCTCTTTTGCTGGTATTTAACTCCAGTCAAATTAGCAAAAATATTTCATGGGCCTAATAAACACTGTTTCTGAGGTTGTGCAACGCCTGGCACCATGGGCCACATATGGTGGACCTACCCAAGAGTAGTTTGATTTTTGGGTGAGAGTATATAATCTGATCTTCTCAGTATTACTTCCATACAAAGACCTTATTTATTGAAGGTTGGAGTGTGTGTATTGGCATGGTTTGCATTAACAAATATCATGTGCTGAAAATGTAAATGTTTGCTTAAACTTTTGTATGTATGTATTCATTTATAACATGTCTGTTACTCAAAAATGTGTAATACGTGTGATTCAAAATATCCCACATCTTATCACTGTATGAAATTTGGGGCTTTGGTAGAGCTAATAGCAAATTTTGCAGAGCCGGGCCACAAAGTATTGCCGCCTGGGGTGCCCTACTTACTCCCCCACCCAATCCATACACTCATATGGCAAAGACTTTCTTCACAGACACACATTGCTCTATACTCATATGGCAAAAACATTCTTCATACAGTGCTCTACATTGTACTGTAAGGCAGAATAGCCTCCTTGTTCTTCTCCCTGTTCATTTTGGCTACTAAGGGTTTTTTTGGCAACAACAGTGATTGATTCTTACATTACTAAGTAAACCAACACCAAGGTTTTTGATTTAGAGGTTGAAAACAGAAGAACAAAGGTATAAATTCTTACCCTATAGCCCTCACTGCTGCTGCTTGTTGAATGAAAGATGGTAATGGACCTGAATGTTGTTCAACAGTTGTATCTAGAAACAGGAAATGCTTCAGTTAGTAAATAAGTCTAAAAATTGGTGACCATTTTTTGTTTGTTTAGTAGCATAACAACATTTTGACTTAAAGCTACAAATATTGCCACTCAAATGAAGGAAACGCCTATTTCATGTGTAGATGCTTAGAAGGTTTATTTAGAAAAATAAATTAAATAGGTGAAAGAAAGTCTTGTGGGATGTACCTTCTAAAATTTGTGGTTTAGACTTCTTATTTTCTTTTTGTGAGGGTCTCAGAAGTGCTACTAATCCTTTTAGCAGTGCTGGGCGAACATCAGTATTCATAAGCTCTTTAATAAGTTGGACAGCTGAAAGAAAAATAATGCACTAATTAATATACTGGTATATGTATTTTATATATATTTAATTAGCACTACCTAGCTCTGTAAATTTTTAAAATACAGAAAAAAAAAACAAATGGGGGACATAACATTGCAAAAAAATATATAAATGTACAGGGTTAAAGAGATTCAGGGGGTTAGTTTACTAAATTTATCTCATCTTTTTATTTAACCAAGCTCAACCAAACTACCATCCACAATTTTAACTTATCTATTAATAAAATAACTTGACAAATTTGGTGAGGGAAAAGACAATAAAATTGAGCAAAAATTTTTTGATTTGACAACCAAATCACTAGATTTTTTTGGTTTATCGCCCGAAGTCTCAGAATTTTTTCGGATTATCGGATGACATTTAGCACAAATTACTTTATCTTCAAACTGTAAAAGGGACATGTGCTATTGACTTCCACGTGAGCTTGGCAGGTTTGAGATGATGGATTCGGACTTTTAGCAGTTTCGTGTATAATAAATCTCAAAAACTACAAGTTATTTTCCATAAAAAAAAAACTCAACCAGAAAAAAAAAATCGAGCTTCAGCAAACAACCCCCTACGTGTATGTGCTAAGAAATACAGCAAGAAGCAAGTTCCTGTCTTGTAGAGTCTGTTATTGTAAACGGATATGGTCACAGGAAAAACATTTTTCTTTAAAAAAACTTTTTAAAAAAAAAAAAAAAATTCATCTTGAAATTTGGCATGGGACTAGACATGTTTTCCAGGTGCCCGCAGTCATGTGACTTGTGCTCTGCTAAACTCCAGTCACTCTATACGGCTGCACTGCATGTTGGAGTGATGTCACCACCTCCCATTTCTCCCCAAGCAGCCTAACAATAGAACAACGGGATGGTAAATAGATAGCAGTTCCCTGGTACAATTAAGACTAGCATCCAGGTCCCACTGCAACTCCTTCAGTTACTGAGTAGGAGAAACACTAGCTTGACAGAAAGCAGTTCTATCATGTAGTGTTGGCTCTTTCTAAAAGCACATGACCAGGTAAAATTATCTGAGATGGCTACACACCAATATTACAACAAAAAAATACACTTGTTGGTTCAAGGATATTGTATAGTGAACTATTTGCAGTGTAAACAACGCAATTTAGAAATAAAAACTACACCATAGATATCAGGACAGAATCCTTTTAAGAACAAGGGCTTGCATTACGAAGCCATGGTGGACGGGACTCCCTCTAGCCGCAAGGCAAAGGGGAATCCAACGACCCCAAACCCCCTGGGGGGGCGGCGATGATGGTGGCTCACCCTAGCTTCGGCGAAGGTGGACCCAACCGCTCATGCTGTTCTTTGGCCTGGGACACTTGAGCAACGGAGCTCCTGCCTTCGAGTAGGACTCATGAAGGATGATTCTGTTTTGGACACCATTTGGTGCCTTAACTCTTACTACAAATGTATTTCCATATGTGGATCCCTCAACTAGTCTTTACTGGGTCTCATCAGCAATAATGACGAGTCACCATACAGAGAGGAGGTGCAGGGGTTAACAGACTGGTGCAGAACCAACAACCTGTCTCTCAATGTAGACAAAACAAAGGAGATGGTTGTTGACTTTAGGAAGACTAGAAGTGACCACCTGCCACTGTACATCGACGGCTCTAATGTGGAGATCGTCAAAAGCACCAAATTTCTTTGTGTCCACCTGGCGGGGAACCTCACCTAGTCCCACAACACCAGCTCTTTAGCCAAGAAAGCCCAACAGCGCCTCTACTTCCTGCACAAGCTGAGGAAATCCCATCTCCCACCATCCATACTCAAAACCTTCTACAGAGGGCATCCTGAGCAGCTGTATCACTGTCCGGGCTGGGAACTGCACTGTCATGGAGCGCAAGAGCCTACAGAGGATAGTGAAGACAGCAGAGAAGATCATAGGTGTCTCTCTTCCTTCCATCACAGACATTTACACCACTTGCTGCATCCGTAAAGCCACCAGCATTGTGGCTGATCCAACACACCCCTCACACTCCTGCCATCTGGAAAAAGGTACCGAAGCATTAGGGCCCTCACTACCAGACTGTGTAACAGTTTCTTCCCCCAAGCCATAAGGCTCCTGAATACTCAGGGACCGGACAGATCTCTCTCACACTCATTCTGACCTTATTGTATTAATAAATAGCCATTGGATACAATTGTTCTCTATGAGCACACCTGCACTTTATCATATTCTTTATCATGTTCTTACTTCTATCATATCACAATGATACACCCATCATGTCTGATGTTTAGCATTATTTACTTAACATATTACATCTACTGTCTTGTCCTGTCCCTGCATTATGCTGTCCTGTCTTGCAGGAGTTGCATATTTTTGCACTTGCACTTTTTGTCTGTTGTCCAGTACATCTATGTTGTGTGTAGTTCCATGGTCCTAGAGGAACGTTGTTTTGTTTCACTGTGTAATGTACAAACGTGTATGGATGAAATGACAATAAACTCACACTTGACTACATTTTGACTACACCTATGTTTTTAGTATCCATTACCAATTCCAACTGCTGTGCTAACTTTGTATTCAGGTGACACATCAACTTGTTTCTGTTTTCTTTTCTATTGTAAACTTTTTTTTGTATCAATTAATAAATACAACCATAAAAAATAAACATATGTAAATTTTTTAGACAGTTACTTTGTGACATTATCCCAAAATTATGTAA
The DNA here is from genome assembly GCA_038501925.1 of Xenopus petersii. NCBI lineage: Eukaryota > Metazoa > Chordata > Amphibia > Anura > Pipidae > Xenopus > Xenopus petersii. The sequence continues at coordinate 88,744,371 of CM076678.1, forward strand.
TTCATAAAAAATTTTTTTTTTTACACTGCATCATCAAGTTTCAGTTAGTAGAAGGTACAAAACACATTCATAGATAGGAAAATATAACAAAAAAAGTATATCTGTTACCCTATTTCAGGTCTTCGCTAACAAAACAATCACAAAAACAACCTGTACCAAATCAAATGTAAGAAAGGAAACCGAAGGGAAAGATAATGCATTTAGGGTTTTTTTTTTTTTTTTTTACAAAATATGATTATTCACAAACCATAAAAATTGCTAATACGGTAAAAAGAAAAAAAATGATTTACTAAAAGTAATAAGGCTACCATACCTTACTTGATATTAGTAATTTTTAATACGAAAACTGTCCCAATCACAAAGATGTTTTTTGAGTTAGTATAAAGGGGCACTGACATTTACATGAGATTAGGTTATTTACTAAAACTAATTTTTTTCACACATTTTACCAGAAACAAACTAGACTTATCTCCCATCCATGAATTTGGCTAATTTACTAATACTTAAACTTGAATAAATCAAATCTAAAAAAAAATATATATATATTTTTTATTAATACCTCAAATTTTTCGAGTTTATAAGCTTAAAAACAATATTTGTTCAGCAGCTCTCTATTTTAGAATTCTAGCAGTTTGTGGCGGTTTCATACTACAATATCAACTGGCAGTGGCTGGAATAAGAGAGGAATATGATAGAAGGAACCTAAATACAAAGATATGTATTGGTATTGGATCCAATATCCAGAAAGCTCCAGGTTACAGGAAGGCCATCTCTCATAGACTCCATTTCTATTAAATAATTTAATGTTTTTCTTTTTTTCACCAAGAAATATTTAATCCTTATTGAAGGCAGAACAATCACCTACTGCCCTGCAACCAGTCGTTCCTACTGCACTATGAGTAAGCGATCCGGAGGCAAGATGGCTTCTCAAGCTTTCTTCTCTGACCCACCTCCTGGAGCCTGTCATGAGCAAGCAAGCTTGCCTTACTGCTACTTTTGCCCCCTTACTCCTGATTAAGCAGGGCTTTAATCATTGACTGCTGCTGCACCCTTGCTTTTCCCTTTAAGCCTGTTTTTGGTACCATATTAATAGCCTGGTGTTAACCAAGCCTCAAAAAATTGAATGAAACTCATGGTTGTTCCTCTCCACGGAAATCTTTAGTAAAAGGCGAAAGATTTATTCGATTTGAAGAGAAACCAGAGTATACCATCCATTGTCCCAGGTCAAAGGCTGCCTGCAAAGCAGGTGCACGTTCACTTGCTGAGAGTGAATAGGACCCCCTATCATGAATTTCCAAAACAGAGTTCCTTCGACAGGAACATGCAAATAACTGGACAAGCTCCCTCCAAGACAGAGTTTGAAAGGAGTTGAAATTGAAAACAACACCTACTGCCACACAACCAGGCGCTCCTAATGCACCATGGGTATTCAAATTAGTTAAGGAAGGAGGATTGCTGGCTCCAGTGTGTCCTGGTCATTAAAAGGTACTGCTGTAGATTCCCTGGAGTCTGTGTCACACTCCCGAAGTACATATATCATAGAGAAGAAAGGAATAAACAGCTTCAGGCAGTACTTAATAAACTGCAAGTGTTCATTTATTAGCAGTGTGCAACACTACATGTTTCGGGTACAAACCCTTTTTCAAGTGTCACACTTGAAAAAGGGTTTGTACCCGAAACATGTAGTGTTGCACACTACTAATAAATGAACACTTGCAGTTTATTAAGTACTGCCTGAAGCTGTTTATTCCTTTCTTCTCTATGATATATTCAAATTAGTTAACGATCTGGAGGCGAGACTCACCAGGAGAACGGCTTCTCAAGCCATCTTGCCTGCCCCGCCTCCTACTGGAGCCAGTCGTTCAGCAAGCAAGCTGTTTTACTGTTATATAACTACACTTGCTTCTGAAAGGAAGCAATTTATTTAGCCAGTTCAGGACACACATAAGCCCCCTCTCTCTCCTCCAATTTTGCTTGTCATTAAGCCACCATACCACGTCAAGGTAAACCCCACATGGTGGTCCCTAACTTGTTTACCTCTGGTCCAGGCCCGGACTAACCATGTGTTTATTCGGGCATTTGCCCGAGGGGCCGCTCTGTATTTTTGTAAAGTGGGCCGCTCCTGATCTATAATGTTTATTTCAAACTGCCTGTGGGCTCTAGGACCGCTCCTCCGTCCCAGCTCCCACTGTGGCTCCGCCCCTTCCACTCGTCTCCGTTCTCATGCTGTGCTGTGTGCAGGCCTGCCTGCCATCAGGGGGGAACAAAGAAGATAGTCTTGGGCCAGGCAGGATTTAGGCTCAAAGGGGGGCCTGCTGTGCTGCCTTGGCCGGCCCCCTTTACGAGCGTGGACATAACTGATGCCGAAGACAGAAGTACAGGAACTGATGTGGTAAGAAGGGGACTACATCGCCAGCAGTGACTCTTGTGCTTCTCAGGAATCTCTCGACTGCACTCTGTCTCTCTCTCCCCCTCTCTCTCTCTCTCTGTGAGTCTTTGTTTCTCTCTCTGTCTCTCTCTTGCTGGACTCTCTCTCTCTCTTGCTGCACTCTTTCTTTCTCTCACTGCACTCTGCCTCTCTCTGTGAGTCTCTGTCTCTCTCTCTGCACTCTGCCTCTCTCACTACACTCTCTCTTTCACTGCACTCTGTCTCTCCCTGCACTCTGTCTCTCTCTACTCTGTCTTTTTCTCTCTCTGCACTCTGTTGCTCTCTGCACTCTGCTTCTCTCTGCAATCTGTCTCTCACTGCACTCTGACACTCTCACTACACTCTCTCTTTTACTGCACTCTGTCTCTCCCTGCACTGTCTCTCTCTACTCTGTATTTTTCTCTCTCTGCACTCTGTTGCTCTCTGCACTCTCTCTCACTGCACTCTGCCTCTCTCTGTGAGTCTGTCTCTCTCTCTGCACTTTGCCTCTCTCACTACACTCTCTCTTTCACTGCACTCTGTCTCTCTCTACTCTGTCTTTTTCTGTCTCTGCACTCTATTGCTCTCTGCACTCTCTCTCACTGCACTCTGTCTCTCACTGCACTCTGACTCTCTCACTACACTCTCTCTTTTACTGCACTCTGTCTCTCCCTGCACTCTGTCTCTCTCTACTCTGTCTTTTTCTCTCTCTGCACTCTCTCTCTCACTGCACTCTGCTTCTCTCTGCACTCTGTCTCTCACTGCACTCTGACTCTCTCTGTGAGTCCCTCTCTTTCTACAGTCTCTATCTGTCCACCAATGAAGTTTTTTTTTAACTTTTATGTGGGGCCCCTATCCTAACCACCAATTGTTTTTTTAACTTGTATGGGGGTCCCTGGTAACCAATGGGTTTTTAGTGTTTGTTTTATCTCCCATGTTTGTGTGGCTTTTTTTACTGTGGTGTTGGGTCTGGGACTGTCATCTAGATTATGTACCGTATATACTCGCGTATAAGCCGAGTTTTTCAGCACCCAAAATGTGCTGAAAAACTCAAACTCGGCTTATACGCGGGTCATACCTCTGTCCTTCCCTCTGTCACCTCTGCTCTTCCCTCTGTCCTTCCCTCTGTCACCTCTGCCCCAGCAGGACTGCCTGTGTCGCCGCCCGGAGCAGGTCCAGGAGCTCCGGGCGGCGCGTCCTTCCCTGCCGGCGTTCGCTTTCAAAATGGCGGCGCCCATGGCCGCCACGTGGGTAGCGGCCGGCGCCGGCGCCGCTACCCACGTGGCGGCCATGGGCGCCGCCATTTTGAAAGCGAACGCCGGCAGGGAAGGACGCGCCGCCCGGAGCTCCTGGACCTGCTCCGGGCGGCGACACAGGCAGTCCTGCTGGGGCAGAGGTGACAGAGGGAAGGACAGAGGGAAGGACAGAGGGAAGAGCAGAGGTGACAGAGGGAAGGACAGAGGGAAGAGCAGCCAGGGTGGGGAGAGCGATGCTGGGGCAGAGGTGACAGAGGGAAGAGCAGAGGTGACAGAGGGAAGGACAGAGGGAAGAGCAGCCAGGGTGGGGAGAGCGACAGATGGGGGGGAAGTGGCAGAGGGAAGCAAACATGAAATAGGGGTGGCAGAGGGAAGCAAACATGAAATCCGGGCGGCGACACAGTCAGTCACAGACAGTAACAGGTACCTGCCCAGTGTCCCCCAATTGTTGCGGCTGGGTCACATTCACATTTTGAAATCTGACATGGGGCCCCTAGGCTTATACACGAGTCAATACATTTTTCCAGTTTTCTTAGGTAAATTAGGTACCTCGGCTTATACACGGGTCGGCTTATACACGAGTATATACGGTAGGTACCCAGCAGTATGAATTGTAAAAAAGAACATGTGGCTACATGGGGGATTATATTATGAATAAACAGTAGCACGTGAGAAACGTTTTCACTTGAAATCCATTAATTCATTCTGGAATACCTTTACAGCACAACCGGTTCACCAGGGTTATCTTACTTAGTGTTACCAATAAAAATATATTTCTATAATATTTTTTTACATCCTGCAAAAAGCAAGGAATTGTTTATACATACATTTTTGCAGTTTTACCCCTATATATGAGTGGATGTGTACAAGTCAGATCATTGCGTGTTTACATGTGGGCTGCTTTGATTTTTTTGCCAGGGCTGCTTTTTACCCCCAGTCCGGCTCTGCTCTGGTCATAGTATAAAAGGAGGTATGCCTCTCTGCATAGTAGCATTAATTGAAGTAAATGTCTGCTGAACCTTGGTTTCAGTCTGAGGGCTAGATCCTCCCCGGCCACTAGCTTGCAGCTTTTAAGAGAAAGTGATTGCCCAAACCAATGCCCTTTTTTTTAAAAAAAAAAAAAAATGTAGTAATGTAAAAATAGTGAAGGCAAAGTAAAATTGTATGTATAGGTGCACACTTGGAAAGTGTGTATATATGTGTGTATATATGTGTGAGTATAGGTGTGAGTATAGGTAAGAATATAGATGTGAGCTAAACAAGTAAAAAAGGACAAACTAAATTAGGTGTAGTAATAGGTGCAGTAAGTGTAAATTGGTGCAAAAGTGTTACTAGATGAAGTTAAAAACATAGGGCCACCATTAAACAGGGTAGGTATGGGGGTGCTACAAACCACATGAAGCTCAGCCACAGCTTCAGGCTACATTTCAAATACAAAAGAGGGGTTGTGGGAGCACTCCTAAAGTTAAGTGAAAATGTATTAAAATATAATGGAAGTGCTACTACTTGGCCAAATTAATCAGTGCACATTCCCTGGGCCCCTGTCTAAAGGTGGCCATACACGGGCCGATAAAAGCTGCCGACAGACCGTGTCGGCAGCTTATTGGCCCGTGTATGGGGGCCCCCGACGGGCTTCCCCGATCGAGATCTGGCCGAAAGTCGGCCAGATCTCGATCGGATGGGGTTAAAAATCCCGTCGGATCGCGGCCGCATCTGTTCGTTGATGCGGTCCCGCGATCCGACCGCCCGTTTGTGAGCGCTGGATCCGATCGTTGGGCCCTAGGGCCCACGATCGGATCTGCCCGATATTGCCCACCTTCAAGGTGGGCATATCGGAGGGAGATCCGCTCGTTTGGCGACATCGCCAAACGAGCGGATCTATCCGTGTATGGCCACCTTAAGTAATTCAAACAGGATTTAATCCAAACATGAGGGGTGGTGACAGAAATTTGGAACTCCTGAGATTGGAATCCAGATGGATTTATATACTGGACACACTAGCTCCTAGGGGCCTAAATGAACATTTGCCTTTATCCATTTTTATTTGAAACACTGACTATTATAGCCATGTTTTGGGGCCTAATGAAACAATGTGCTCTTATTGGGGCATGGACTAACATGTGATGTTCCAATCCTTCCCCTTTTCTTTGTGGTAATCTTTTCCTTTCACTCGCTTGGATTGACTGAGGTACTTGATAACTTTTATACGTATAACAGAAAGTTACAGTACTATATTGATTTTCCCAGGGGACCCTCAGTTCTGTGTTTTCTTTGTTATTTTTGGTTTTCCATTTGTGATATTTTCACTGTAAAGTGTTGCCTTTCATTTTGTCATGACCCCGGAGCCCATCAGGTCTAAATAAAAAATTCTAGTTATGATCCCACAAGTTCAGGTGTAGCATTGACACCACTGATAACCAGCCATTCCCAGTTAAGACTACCTCCTTTTTAGGCTGATGTGGGTTATGTCTATATGAGCGGTTGCGTACCCAATTTGCCATGAGAGTGGTCCGTGCATTGAGCGACCTGTCATAGTAGCTGAACCAACCCCTAAATTCAGGGCTGGTCCTATCAAATGTGGGGCCCAATTGGGACCATGTTGGCGGGGCCCCTAGACAAAGTGTTACTGGCTACTGACACAGCAAGTATTTAGGAAAATAAGGGCATACAGGCACAAAATAGAAAGGAAAGGGGCAGTGCGGGCCCCCCAGAGGTGCGGGGCCCAATTGGGCCCAATTGGTCCAATTGGCCTAAGGCCGGCCCTGCCTAAATTGTACTAGGTGTACCATGGGTCACAGTGGGGCATGAGATGGCTAGACAGGCCTGCCAAGGACCCTCCACGCCATATAAGTGCTCTACCACTCTGTGTGCACCATATTGTGAGTTATAGTTCAGCAAGAACTCTCCATAATAGCTCTTTTACATGTGCTCTACTACTCTGTGTGCACCACATTGTGAGTTATAGTTCAGCAATAACTATAGTTGAGCAGTAAAACAAACTAGGAGGCAAGATTTTTTCTATGTATTTCCCTCATTGGGTCTAATGACCCGTATACACAGATATACTCCTTGTGAACCACTCCTGGTCCAGATGACAGAGCCGACTATATACAAAAGGAGTACCATCTAGAAAAACAATAAGTTCTGGGATGCTGGCCAGCTGTGGTGCATAAATAAATTTGGTCAAATTTAACCTGTAACTTGATGAGCTTGTCTGTCACGTTGTTTTTAAAGTTAAACAACCGGTGGGAACTAGCAGCACTTTTATCCTGAAGATTGGATATGTATTTTATAAACAATGTTGCAAACAGCACATGCTTTCAGAGACTCACTTTTGTTACTTTATTCGCAACTATATATATATATATATATATATATATATATATATATAATAAACAAAGAAGATTACAACAGCGGACGTGTTGATAAGGTTTTAGCACCTTTTGTTATATCAAAAGCCTCTAAACTGAGTCGTATGGAAGAGGAACATCGCTTGGTCGCTGAAAGCCTAATCACACAAGTGTTACAGAACTATCAGACTATACCACATTTATGGAAAACAACCATACATCAATACTATACCCACAACCATCCTGGTACTCCCCTTCTCACAGTTTTTACCCACCAGTGGCAAACCCCTCTCAATCCCCACCGACACCACATGAAAGTATGCAATATGAAAATTTTTAACCACTACATACATAACCACCAGAAGAATGTTTTGCACTTATATCATTAGTTATTATTATTGGTATATGTTTTTATTAAATTATTCTGTTATTTTACTTTTTACTGGTTTGCATTGTTATTTGTGTTAACATTGCACTTGTAGTACAAAGTGTTTTAAATAAAGTGTTTTAATTAATCACCTTTAGATATTCTGCCTTCATTGCCTCAATAATTGCATTATATGTCTACAGAATGATTCGGCCTAGACTTTGTGCAGAAATTTGAGTCACACATCCGTAGGTAGTTTCTGAAATCATCTGGATTATTTTCTTTCAGCTCTTTGACAAGTCCCACATGTAAAAATTTATGACGGTGTAATAACCACTGTTTGCTCCATATTGATCTTTTCTTTTTTCTCTTCTTTATGGAGGTTAATAGCAGTAAAGCTAGTGCAGCCCTCCTGCTATCATCCATAAATATGCTCATCTTCACAAACGATTCTTCCGAATATTCTCATTGGATTCCTTGCGTCGAATAAACGCAACAAAAAGGAACATTCATTGAAAAGCAGTTTAAACAAAAGCATAAACGTCTTAAGGTGGCCATACACGGGCCGATAAAAGCTGCCGACAGACCGTGTCGGCAGCTTATTGGCCCGTGTATGGGGGCCCCCGACGGGCTTCCCCGATCGAGATCTGGCCGAAAGTCGGCCAGATCTCGATCGGATGGGGTTAAAAATCCCGTCGGATCGCGGCCGCATCTGTTCGTTGATGCGGTCCCGCGATCCGACCGCCCGTTTTTGAGAGCTAGGATCCGATCGTTGGGCCCTAGGGCCCACGATCGGATCTGCCCGATATTGCCCACCTTGAAGGTGGGCATATCGGAGGGAGATCCGCTCGTTTGGCGACATCGCCAAACGAGCGGATCTATCCGTGTATGGCCACCTTTATCCTCTTCCAGTTTGGGGCTGCTACTGGACGATATCACTTAAAAAGATTTTCAGCTAAAAAGTTTTCCAGCTAATTGATATAAAATACTATCAGGTCAACTGCCCCCCCCCCCCACCTTCTGACCACCCTCCAAGCTTCCTTTGTACCAAGATCTCTCCCCTTCATTCAGTGAAGCCCTCATTGTAGTGGTTCCAAAACCGGGCAAAGATCCCCATCAATGCAGCTTATACAGGCCAATCTCTCTCGTAAACACTGATGCCAAATTACTCGCAAAAAGTCTAGCCACGCGTCGCCAACGTTACTTTATTGATCTGATTCATCCAGACCAATCTCAATCTCATGCCAGGCAGATCAACAAATCAGTCTCAGGGGACTGCATACCAATGTAGAAATATAGCACAACCAGGTGAGAACCAGGGTAGTTGCCTCACTAGACTCCGCCAAAGCCTTTGATTCCATTGAATGGTCCTATCTCTGGGAGACCCTGTGCAGGTTCAACCTAGGGGAACAATTTATCAAATAGCTGCAACTGCTATATCATCAGCCAACTGCAAGGGTCAGAGTTAATGGATTGATATCCACCCAATTCTATCCAAGACGTGGCACCTGCCAGGGTTGCCCACTATCACCCTTTCTGTTCGCATTAGCCATTGAACCCTTGGCCATAGCTACATGGGATTCGGAGCAAATTGCTGGGCTGTCTCTTGGCCCACTCACAGAAAAAATATCTCTGTATGCAGATGATTGGTTAATATACCTAGCAGACACTCAAAACTCTCTGACCACACTCCTTAATATAGTAGAGTAATTCGGATTATTCTCAGGCCTAAAGATAAACTGGAACAAATCCACATAGATAACCAGCCCCCCCACCACTCCGCTAAAGTGGGTTCAGGAGTTCAAATACCTTGGGATCTACATACAAGTGAACCCTTCTCAGTTCGTACAGAGCAATCTTAGCCTTATAATTTCAAAACCGGAATCCGATCTCCAAATTTGGCCCAATCTCCCCATCGCACTGTGGGAAAGAATCACTCATTAAGATGGTGTATCTCCCCAAATTTTTATACCACCTGCACAATGCACCAACCCATATCCCCAAGTATATTTTCAAACAAATCAATCATCTGATTATCCGATTTATACGGAATCCCAAAGTGCCGAGAATTGCCTGGGAGAAACTGATGGCTGATAAAAGAGGATAGAGGCCTAGCCTTACCCAACTTTAAACTATACGACCTGGCGGCCCAGATATACTGTACTATCTGCACTGGTGGTACCACCCTGATCCATATAATCCCAATATGACACTGCAAACCAACATAGTAGGATTATTAGTAGGCCTAAAGAACCTTTCCTATCGCAAACTCTCAGATCCACGCAAAAAAACATCTACTATTACTAAACCCCACATGGCATGGTGTCAAGGATTGAAAACACTCAAAAAAAGGACCTATACGTCTTAACTCCTCCCTGCTGCTGTGGGGAAATGCTAAGCTCCCACACTTCCGAAACTTAGATGGTTTTCTGTATTGGCCACAAAAAGGAATCAAATACTTGGGTGACCTCCTACAGAACAACAAATTTATCTCATATCCTGGGCTCAAAACTAAATGTGCCCCGCTGTTTAGATACTTTCAAATCTGTCATGTATTCATGGCCCAGTTTGGTACACTCTCTCCAGCCTTGACCACACAAGCAATAGAGGACACCCTCTCAATAGAACAACCTACAAAGCTGGTGTCCAGACTTTACCAAAACCTATTAGCCAGTGTTCCCCCTCCATTTCATACATTACAAACTAAATAGCAGGAGCAGATCCCAGAGCTCACCCAAGAAGACTGGGATGAGGCCACAGAAACTATGTATAATAGCATAATACTAGTGAGAAACAGACTAAATCAGTATAAAGTTTTCCCATCAACTTAACACAACCTCGCTAAAACTTAATGCCATGGGTAAACGAGACAATGACACCTGTCCTAGGTGTAGAACCCCAACAGCCAATCTTATATACCTGATCTGGTCCTGTCCAGTAATAAGCACATATTGTTCTCAGGTAATGGCCTCCCTCGCAACAACCCTTGACTTCCCACAGGTGCTATCTCCAATTGTAAGTCTACAGGGTGTAGTCAAGCACCTAGTGCCTACCACCCATGCAAGGCTGAGATTCCAGCCCTATTATTCTATGACAAGAAATGTTGAATTATACATTATACCCCCTCCCATCCAAGAAATTCCTGGATTAAAGTAGTTGATTCTGTCATACCTTTGATTAAGCTCACATACTTGCTCCTGTAAAAGCAGTAATTTTTTGGCCAGTTCAGGTCACACACTCTACTTCTCTCTAGTTCCTATACGCATGTCTTGTCAGGCTTTTTATTTTTGGCTGCTGCTTGACACTTACACATCCCCTCTCTCTCGTCTCTTTGGCCAGTCTTTATAACTGTATCAATAGCCTGGTGTTAGCCAAGCCTTTAAGGAGAAGAAAACCCCCTGGGCGCAAATCCCCCCCCTCCCCTGTGTTGCTTCCCCTCCCTCCTCCCCCCTGGCCTACCTGTCCCGCTGGGCAAAGGCCCCTAACTTGTTACTCACCCCTCTGCACAGGTCCTGTCCACGGAGTTCACAGTCGCCATCTTCTCCCACGCACGTCTTCTGGAGCATGCGCAGTAGGAACAGTTACCGGTATGGATCTACTGCGCATGCGCCGAATGTCACAAGTAGATCCATACCGGTAACTGTTACTACTGCGCATGCGCCAGAAGACGCTGGTCAAAGCAGGAAGAAGATGGCGACTGTGAACTCTGTGGACAGGACCTGCACAGAGGGGTGAGTAACAAGTTAGGGGCATTTGCCCAGCGGGACAGGTAGGCCAGGGGGGAGGAGGGAGGGGAAGCAACACAGGGGAGGGGGGGGATTTGCGCCCAGGGGGTTTTCTTCTCCTTTAAGGCTTGGCTAACACCAGGCTATTGCTACAGTTATAAAGACTGGCCAAAGAGACGAGAGAGAGGGGATGTGTAAGTGTCAAGCAGCAGCCAAAAATAAAAAGCCTGACAAAGATTTGCACCCAGGGGGTTTCCTTCTCTTTAAAGCCCCATGTTTCCTGCCCCACCTCCTACAGGAGCCAGTCAGTCAGCAAGCAAGCAAGCTACTTTTCTGACACATTACTATCCTAGCTCCTGGAAAGCAAGTGCTTCTATAGCCAGTTCAGGAAAACCACAAGTCCCATATTACTTCTCCATTAATGTCTGTCTTTTCAACTGTATCATTAGCCTGGTGTGAACCAAGCCTCAAAAAATTCTATGAAACTCATGGTTGTTCCTCTCCACGGAAATCTTTAGTAAAAGGCGAAAGATTTATTCGATTTGAAGAGAAACCAGAGTATACCTTTCATAATCCCAGGTCAAATCCTGCCTGCAAAACAGACAGGCTCTCACTTGCTGAGAGCCAATAGGTCCCCTTGTCTTGAACTCTCAAAGCAGAGTTCCTTTAACAAAAGCATGCCAACAACTGAACAAGCTCCCTCCAAGTTTGAAAGCGGTAGAAATTGTATGATCCGAACAAAGCAGCTACCGCCATGCAGCCAGGTGTTCTTAGAGCACCATGGGTATGCAAATGAGTTAATCTGAAGGCGAGACTCAGCAGGATGGCAGATTCTCAAACTCCGTCTTGCCTACCCCACCTCCTACTGGAGTCAATCAGCAAGCAAGCTTGTTTTTTCTACTACATTACTACTTCTGATCCTGAGCAGGAAATGCTTTTACAGCCAATTCAGGACACAAGCCCCCTCTCTAACTCCTCCTTTTTTGCCTGTCTTTTCAACTGTATCAATAACTTGGTGTGAACCAAGCCTCAAAAAATTCAATGAAACTCATGGTTGTTCCTCTCCACGGAAATCTTTAGTAAAAGGCGAAAGATTTATTCGATTTGAAGAGAAACCAGAGTATACCTTCCATAGACCCAGGTCAAATGCTGCCTGCAAAGCAGACGGTCTACCATTTGCTGAGAGCTAATAGGTCCTAATAGGTCTTGAACTCCCAAAGCAGTTCATTTGACAAAAGCATGACAACAACTGAACAAGCTCCCTCCAAGACAGGGTTTGAAAGGGGTAGAAATTGTTTGTATGCTCCGAACACAGCAGCTACTGCCATGCAACCAGGTGTTCCTAGAGCACCATGGGTATGCAAATGAATTAATCTGGAAGCAAGGCTCAGCAGGATGGTGGTTTCTCAAGCCTCGTCTTGCCTACCCCCACCTCCTACTAGGGCCAGACACTCAGCAAGCAAGATGTTTTTCTGTTACAATACTACCTTTGCTCCTGAACAGGAAGTGCTTTTAATGCGAATTTGGGACATAAACAAGCCACCTATCCTCCTTTATGTCTGTTTTTTCAACTGTATTATTAGCCTGGTGTAAACCAAGCCTCAAAAAATTCAATGAAACTCATGGTTGTTCCTCTCCACGGAAATCTTTAGTAAAAGGCGAAAGATTTATTCGATTTGAAGAGAAACCAGAGTATGTCTTCAATAATCCCAGGTCAAATGCTGCCTGCAAAGCAGACGGGCTCAACACTTGCTGAGAGCTAATAGGTCCCCTGTCTTGAACTCCCAAAGCAGAGTTCCTTTGATAGGAGCATACCAACAACTGAACAAGCTACCTCAGAGATAGAGTTTGAAAGAAGTAGGAATCATATAAGCCGAAAACAGCATTTACTGACATGGATACGAACAAAGGCATTCCTAATGCATCATGGGTATGCAAATAAGTAAATGATCTGAAGGAGACACCAGAGACATTTGTTGAGCTGGCGTTCTATCCTGCCGCCTCCTCCTCAAGTCTGTCAGCCAGGAAGCGAGCAGATTTTCTGCTACATAACAGGCACATACAAAGTGTGTGATTGTCCAGTAGCTAGTGCTGGCATTTAAGGAATATATGAGTAGTAATTTACTACCCATTGTGGTAGTAAAAAAGGTCCCCATGGCTTCTCATATTGTTAGCGAGGTGAGACCAGTAATGCTGTTAGCAGAGAAACACTATGGGGCAAATTCACTAAAGGACGAAGCGCCTAACGCTAGCGTTAATTCGCTAGCGTAGCGCATTTTCGTTAATTCACCGATTCACTAACGGACACTGGCATAAATTCGCTAGTGTTACTTCGCACCCTTACACCTGGCGAATTTGCGCAACGGATGTAACTACGCAAATTCACTGACGCGCGCATTTTTCTGAACGCTACCTTTTACGCCAGACTTCCTTCGCCACCTCAGACCAGGCGAAGTGCAATAGAGTAGATAGGGATTGCTCCAAAAAAAGTTAAAAATTGGCGTGCGTTTTTTCTTTTTTTATGGGTGATAGGCTGAAAAAGATTGAATTTTTTTTGGGGCTACCCTCCTTCCCCCCTACATTTCCTAACTCATGGCACCTTAACTATACAGTGGGCACATGTGTAGGGCAAAATAAATTTTTTATTTGCTGTTTTGAAGGTTTCCCAGGCTTGTGTAGTGATGCTACATATATTCATTGTAACTTTAATTTGGCGCCGTATGCAAATTAAGCATCGCTAGCGTAACTTCGCTTTGCTTGGTGAATTAACGCTAGTGCAACTTCACAACCTTACACTTCCCCTGAGCGCAACTTCGGATCTTAGTGAATTTGCGTAGCACTAACGAAAATACGCCTGGCGGAGTGCGGCGAAGCGGACGCTGGCGCAACTACGAATCTTAGTGAATTTGCCCCTATGTCTCTCTGCAAGGTTTTTGTAATTGATGATCCAGGGCTGGTCTTACTGGGAAAAGACATGGGTTCTACAATGACAACGTTTTCAAGTAGAGCTGGCCATAGACATGCAAATATATCCTTATTTCTGACGAAGAACCGTACGTTGCAATTTCCAGACCTACAACTAACCACTCAGATTGAATAAAGTATTAAAAAAAAAACAAATCAGACAATGTCCTGGCCATTAATTGACAGACAACAATTGTAAAAAAGTTATATCCGACAAAGAGTAGTGACAGTTACCCATTGAGACTGAGCATACCGTCTCACAACAATCTCAGACTAACGTGTAGTCCACTCACATCCACTTTTCACTCCTTCACCCCTGCAACACTAGATGAAGTTAACAAACTTCTAGCCTGCTCAAATCCCACAACCTGCTCTCTTGACCCCATACCCTCTCGCCTCCTTTATCCAATCTCTGATGCACTCTCTCCTGTACTTACCCACCTATTTAACCTTTCACTCTCTACTGGTACTTTTCCATCCTTATACAAACGAGCACTAATTATTCCTATCCTCAAAAAACCTTCCCTTGATCCCAGCTCTCCTGCTAACTATAGTCTGGTTTCCCTTCTTCCATTCACATCCAATTTACTGGAAAGGTGTGTTTACAAACACCTGATCCAGCATCTCACTCACAACTCCATTCTCAACTCCATGCAATCTGGCTTCCGCCCAACACACTCAACTGTAACTGCACTCACCAAAGTAACCAATGATCTTCAACTGGCAAAGTGTAAAGGACACTATTCCATACTAATCCTTTTTGATCTCTCTGCAGCCTTTGACACAGTTCACCACCCACTCCTCCTAGACATTTTATACTCAGCTGGTATTCGTGACACTGCTCTTTCATGGTTTACATCTTATCTGTCTGACCATTCCTTTAAAGTTGCCTTCTCTTAACTCTACTTCTACTATGTTCCCTCTCTCTCTGTTGGAGTTCCTCAAGGCTCTGTTCTGGGCCCTCTGCTGTTCTCGCTCTATACTACTTCACTTCAGTCGTTTGGACGTCAGTATCACCTTTATGCTGATGACACCCAACTCTAATTGTCTACTTCTGACCTCTCTCCTTCTGTCCTTTCCCATGTTACAGACCGTCTCTCTGCTGTCTCCTCCTGGATTTCACAGTGCCAACTGAAATTGAACCTTTCAAAAACAGAACTCATTGTATTTCCTCCAAGATCCTCTCCCGTCCCTTAGATATCACTCACAGTAAACAACACCACCTTTCATTCCACCGGACAGGCATGTTGCCTAGGAGTTATACTAGACGTGCATCTGTCTTTTTCACCACATATCCAAACAATTGCAAAATCTTCTCGTATTCAACTGCACAACACTGCCCGATTACAACCATATCTCAGTTCAGAATCAACCAAAACACATATTCAGTCTCTTATCTCCGGCCTTGATTACTACAATCTACTCCTTGCAGGTATTACAACAAGTCGCCTTTCACAACTCCAAACTGTTCTAAATGTGGCTGCTAGACTCATTCATCTAT
Source organism: Xenopus petersii (assembly GCA_038501925.1). NCBI lineage: Eukaryota > Metazoa > Chordata > Amphibia > Anura > Pipidae > Xenopus > Xenopus petersii. Next base: position 88,759,941 of record CM076678.1, read on the forward strand.
CTCAACATTTGCATGTCCCTTCACTGGCTCCCAATCTCCTCAAGAATCAAATTCAAATTACTAACACCCACATTCAAGGCCCTTAACAATGAAACCCCTCCCTATATTTCATCTCTGATCTCCGAATACACTTCTTCACGCAACCTTTGCTCTGCTTCTGACCTTGCCTCTCATCACTTCTGCCCATTCTTGTCTACAAGACTTCTATCGGGCTTCTGATTTTCTCTGGAACTCTCTGCATCGAGCTGTCAGATTCTCTCCATCTCTCCAAACTTTCAAAAGACCCACCTGTTTAAACAAGCTTATTCAATGTACCTTAATCAATCATTGCTGTATCATAAATCACAAAATTGTTTCTAAAATCCTGTCTCAAATGTACCCTAACCTTTAGTTTGTATACCATAATTTGTAGGGCTCTCTAATCCTATTGTACTCTGCAAACCCTTGTTTTTTATCCACCATTTATTCCCTGTTTGTTATAACTAAGGTAAAACACTGCGTATCTTGTCGGCGCTATGCTATGATATGCTATGATAGGCTATACACACAGAGTTCTTATTGGTAGCCAATGTAAATTTTTGAATCTGTTTGATCGACTGCATGACCGATTGTCGTGGTATAAAAATTTTCGGGACAATCCACGCATATCTGAAAATTATACAAATATTTGTCGTACCACTGTATATTTAAGTCTATGGCCAGTTTAAGAGTAACATGACCTATAGATATATGGGCAGAAGTCAATTTATATGGTATAATTAGGGTCCTCCTTTGTTGAATTACCTGAATCTAAGTGCTCAAAGCTCTGTACTGCTCAGTATCTGAACAACACTCTCTGTTAATTTATCGGATGATCTTCCCTTTTCCTTATAGGTCACCAAGAGTTCAGTGTCTACACATACTCAGGGGTCTCTTCTATTGCGCACATTCCAAATACACAGCTTTTGGTATCTGGATCAGGTGAGCCTTACAGGTTCATTCTGATAGCAAAAGAGAAGCAGCATTGGGGCTATCACAGGCCAGCATTGTCTGTCTTGTTCCAGAGGGTGAGAAAGTTGGGATCTTCAGACTAAAGAGACTGTATACTCGCATGAGGAGGCAGTGACAGCCTTACAGGTACATGGACAGGGTTGACAGCTGCCCAGAATAGCTTAGGAAAACAAAGACAATTGGGTCTCTATTGCTGGTAGATATACATACTTATAAAGGGCCAATATATTACACATCTCTGCACAGCAGGAGAGTTCGGTGTAATAAAATGTATTAATCCTAGATCATATATTCAGAAGAGAGCTATAGGAGATGTAAGAGCTATAATTTCTCACTCTCTCTATCCCTCTATCTATCCCTCCCTCTCCCTCTCTCTATCTCTCCATCTCTCTATCACCATCCCTCTCTATCCCTCCCTCTCTATCCCTCCCTCTCTCTATATCCCTCTCTGTCTATCCCTTCCTCTCTCTCTCTATTGCTATGTATCGTAACATTTGGCAGATGATGTTATTTAAAAAACCACCTGTTTTTTTTCAGCGCTAAAAAGAAAACTAGCCAGGAACATTGCAACACTGAAGCCACAAGACGTTGTTACCCACAAGACGGTGTCACCCACCAGTCACATCTTAGAACTAAGCATTAAAACATGCATGTAGTTTTGTAAACCCAAAAGAATCATTCTAGTAATTGAACGCATTTAACTCTAGTTATCTCTCTATCTCCCTCTCTCAATCTCCATCACTCTCTCCATCCCTCTCTCTCTATCTCCATCCCTCTCTCTATCTCTCTCTCTCTATCTGACTCTCTATCCTTCTCTCTGTCTCTCTCTAGCCCTACCTCCCTCCCTCTCTCTATCTATCCCTCTCTGTCTAGCTATCCCTCTATCTCTCTCTCTATCCCTGTCTCTATCCCTCCCTGTCTCTATCCCTCCCTCTCTCTATCACCATCCCTCTCTATCACTCCCTCTCTATCCCTCCCTCTCTCTATATCCCTCTCTGTCTATCCCTTCCTCTCTCTCTATATCCCTCTCTGTCTATCCCTTCCTCTCTCTCTCTCTCTCTATCGCTATGTATCATAACATTTGGCAGATGATGTTATTAAAAAAAACCTTCTGTTTTTTTCAGCGCAAAAAAGAAAACCAGCCAGGAACATTGCAACACTGAAGCCACAAGACGTTGTTACCCACAAGACGGTGTCACCCACCAGTCACATCTAAGAACTTGCAGCATTAAAACATAAATGTAGTTTTGTAAACCCAAAAGAATCATTCTGGTAATTGAACGCATTTAACACTAGTTATCTCTCTATCTCCCTCTCTCAATCTCCATCACTCTCTCCATCCCTCTCTCTCTATCCCCATCCTCTCTCTCTATCTCCATCCCTCTCTCTATCTCCATCCCTCTCTCTATCTCTCTCTAGTCCTACCTCCCTGTGAAGAACACTTACCCTGGTGGTCTAGTAGTGCGACGGGGACGCCCGGCGCACCATCGGCAGGGACGCCTGCCACACCATTCCTCTTGCCGGCTTCCTTCCTAGTGCGCGCGCTGCGCGCATTATTGCTATTTAAAGGCGCAGGCACGCTGACGGATGACGTCAGCGCGCAATGACGCCAAATTCAAAATATTTAAAAGGGCCATTTGTTGTTTTATGGTTGCCCGTGATAGGTTTGTTCCTGGTGCCTTGTACTTTGTGCTGTTAAGCTTCTAGTCTGATTATTTCCTGTGTTTGACCCTGCCTGGCTGTTTTACTACTCTGATCTCTGGAACCTGACCCTTGCTTGTTATTTGACTCTGATTCTGCCTCATCCCATCTGATTGATCTCCCGGTTTTGACCCTTGCCTGCCTGACCACGCTTTGAACGCTGCCTGCCCAGACCCGGCCTGAATTGTTTACGCTGACTTTCTGCCTGCCTTGACCCAGCCTGATCTGACTATTCTACTCCTTCACGCCTTGCACTGCGACCTTCTGTCCAAAGACTTTACTCTACAGTCGTGCCCCTCTGCCTATCCAGAACTTCCATCTTGCACCTCTTGTTTAAGTCCAGGTGGCATCCAAGTAAGCCAAGGGCTCCTCCCGAGGCCCAAAGGCGGTCACACTACTGGTGAAGCACGAGCCGAGACCAGGGTGCCTGGTGTTTGTTCTGGTGTTGGATGCCGACCGTGACACTCCCTCCCTCTCTCTATCTATCCCTCTCTGTCTAGCTATCCCTCTATCTCTCTCTCTATCCCTGTCTCTATCTCTCTCTCTATCTCTCGCTCTCTCAATCCCCATCCTCTCGCTCTATCCCTCCCTCTCTCTATCTATCCCCCTATCTCTCTCTATCTATCCCTCTCTCTAGCTATCCTCTCTCTATCTCTCTCGGTCTCTATCCCTTTCTCTATATATATCCCTCTCTCGCTCTCTCTATCCCTCGCTTTCTCTATCCCCAGCCTTTATCTATCCCTCACTCTCTCTCTATCTATTCCTCTCTGTCTAGCTATCCCTCTATCTCTCTCTCGATCCCTCTCTCGCTCTCTCTATCCCCATCCTCTCTCTATCCCTGACTCTCTCTAGCTCTCTCTGTCTCTCTCTCTGTCTCTATCCCTGTCTCTATCCCTCTCTCTCTCTGTCTCTATCCCTCTCTGTCTCTATCCCTCTCTCTGTCTATCTCTCTCTCTATCCCTCCCTCTCTATCCCTCTCTGTCTATCCCTATGTATCATAACATTTGGCAGATGATGTTATTAAAAAAAACCTTCTGTTTTTTCCAGCGCAAAAAAGAAAACCAGCCAGGAACATTGCAACACTGAAGCCACAAGACGTTTTCACCCACAAGTGACATCTAAGAACTTGCAGCATTAAAAAATGCATGTAGTTTTGTAAACCCAAAAGCATTTAACACTAGTTGATTTTTAGGTGAGATGTGCAGTGTAACATGGTGAACCAACTACTTTTTTTTTTTTTAAATTTCTTTTAGATTACCCTGCTTTAACAGTACAATTAAAGAAGAACTATACCCATGAACAATAGTATCAGTTTCTATAAAAGTATTTTGCATAAGTCTGATGGCACATAGGGCTAGGGTTGGGTTTATGCTAGGGTTTCTCTCTGCCTGTAAATTTGTATACCGTTTTCGTTTGATTTTAACAAAAAGTAGAAATAACTATTTTATAATTTTTTTTATAGATTTTTTTTGTGCATATTTGCATTTAACATGGCAAGTTATGAAGATTCTGAACTTGATAAAGACTCTGAAGTATGGCAAACTATGACCCCGCAAGAAAGGGTAAGTAAAATCAAGAGCTTACAGATTTTATATGGGTGGTCAAGTTGTTGCTTTAAGACATATAATTATAATCTTCAAACTCTGTAGACCAATCGTCTTCTAGCAATGATGCGAAAATCAAGGCACATAGAAACACAGAATGATCAGTGTTTTCCGACGAATCCAACTCGAAGAGTTGCGTTGGGCTCCGAAACTACAGCAACAGAAGAGCTTCATCCCAGACTTCGTGATACACAGTGGTGTTGTTGTGGAAATTGTGATATGATGCCAACTTTAAAAGAATGTATTTGTTGTCGTGAACATCGAAATGTGGCCAAAATAATACAACCAGGAACCAACTGTATAGTTGAAAGTCCTTTTTTCATAAAACAGTGTCTAGATGAAGATACAGTTTACTTTAATCTATGATTGGTGAAGAGCATCACCTGGACAGGCTAAGCATAAATTTTGAGAAAGTGGCACAGTCCACGAAACGCGTCCAGCGTGCTGTTGGGACATAGAACCTGCTTAACTTTTTAAAGAAGATTCAATAAAATATGGATTTTAACTACTGCTGGTGCTCCGTGTTCTACATATTCATTTGAAAGCCTGTACGTCCCGGGAGCGTTCATTTGCAGGTGAAAGCACAGCAGGACAATTATCTACAAGATCAAGGTGCTCCCGTATTCTTTCTCTCTGCCTTTATACAGCAACTGTGCCTGTGGCCTTCCATTGTCAAATTACATTCCTTATAGTAGAAACTGACAGTTTAAAGGACAAGGAAAGTTAAACTAAAGATGTAAGCATTTTATTTTTAGTTGTTATCTTCACATATTTATCTTCACATATTTTAAAATAAAATTTGAATGTTAGGTAGCCAAAATTCCCACTGGTGCTTCATCACGGACACTTTTGTGTGTTTACATAAACACAATTTTTGCACTTATACTTTAAATAATTGTGTTACCATTATGCTAGGGTTTCTTTCTGCCTGTAAATTTGTATACCGTTTTCGTTTGATTTTAACAAAAAGTAGAAATAACTATTTTATTATTTTTTTTATAGATTTTTTTTGTGCATATTTGCATTTAACATGGCAAGTTATGAAGATTCTGAACTTGATAAAGACTCTGAAGTATGGCAAACTATGACCCCGCAAGAAAGGGTAAGTAAAATCAAGAGCTTACAGATTTTATATGGGTGGTCAAGTTGTTGCTGTAAGACATATAATTATAATCCTCAAACTCTGTAGACCAATCGTCTTCTAGCAACGATGCGAAAATCAAGGCACATAGAAACACAGAATGATCCGTGTTTTCCGACTAATCCAACTCGAAGAGTTGCGTTGGGCTCCGAAACTACAGCAACAGAAGAGCTTCATCCCAGACTTCGTGATACACAGTGGTGTAGTTGTGGAAATTGTGATATGATGCCAACTTTAAAAGAATGTATTTGTTGTCGTGAACATCGAAATGTGGCCGAAATAATACAACCAGGAACCAACTGTATAGTTGAAAGTCCTTTTTTCATAAAACAGTGTCTAGATGAAGATACAGTTTACTTTAATCTACGATTGGTGAAGAGCATCACCTGGACAGGCTAAGCATAGTTTTTGAGAAATTGGCTCAGTCCATGAAACGCGTCCAGCGTGCTGTTGGGACATAGAACCTGCTTAACTTTTTAATGAAGATTCAATAAAATATGGATTTTAACTACTGCTGGTGCTCCGTGTTCTACATATTCATTTGAAAGCCTGTACGTCCTGGGAGCGTTTGTTTGCAGGTGAAAGCACAGCAGGACAATTATCTACAAGATCAGGGTGCTCCCGTATTCTTTCTCTCTGCCTTTATACAGCAACTGTGCCTGTGGCCTTCCATTGTCAAATTACATTCCTTATAGTAGAAACTGAAGTTTAAAGGACAAGGAAAGTTAAACTAAAGATGTAGGCATTTTATTTTTAGTTGTTATCTTCACATATTTATCTTCACATATTTTAAAATAAAATTTGAATGTTAGGTAGCCAAAATTCCATCACGGACACTTTTGTGTGTTTACATAAACACAATTTTTGCACTTATACTTTAAATAATTATGTTACCATTGGGCCTGCTAATCTATGTTTCAAATTCTAAGTTTAACCTGCCTGCTCTTTTTTATGAAACATGCATGCTATACATTCTTAGTTTTAGAAGTAATAAAATAAACAAACACTTGAAAGCTTCAATTAGCTTTAATATGTTGAAAAAGAGTTACACTCATATTCAGATCATATTAAGTGTCATGTGACTTTTTTTTTAATAAAAAAAAAATTCTGCCGCATTTGATTCTGTTTTTATTTACTTTAACAAAAGATACGGTGTATGTTCTTCAACAAAAAGAAAAAGTTTTTGTATATTACAATATGACAAACACACCATTGTTTGTTGTATGTTATTTCACAAACATTAGGTAATGTTATCTTCTACTGAAACCTAGAAAAATGTTCAGCTACAGCTGCTCTCTTATCCGGTTTTGGCTCCTCAGTTAGATGTTTTGGCAGAATGGATGATCGTGATTGCCAATTGCTGCAAATCTTGTCTTGGCAAAGAAGAAGAATTTCTTCAAGTAGATCAATTAGATGTTCATTCGATCTTTTTCCAAAAATGTTTCTTACGACCCATCTTTTTCATGAGCGTGGAAAAACAAGGTTTGTTCTAGCTTCACCTTTTGCGCCTGTTCCCTTTCTAGGGCATGTCACTGTAGCTGGCTTTCTGTCTGTATTATGATTATGGGACAAAATGGCAAGAACGGTACGTGCTTCCATTGAGTCCATGCTAAAATGAATCCTTTTGGATCTGTATTTTAGCATAACACTATGATATGATTCCAATGCACCAGTATGACAATAATGTATAAGTTGAGGAAGATCAATTATAATGAGGAAGATCTAATTATAATCCTCAAACTCTGTAGACCAATCGTCTTCTAGCAACGATGCGAAAATCAAGGCACATAGAAACACAGAATGATCCGTGTTTTCCGACTAATCCAACTCGAAGAGTTGCGTTGGGCTCCGAAACTACAGCAACAGAAGAGCTTCATCCCAGACTTCGTGATACACAGTGGTGTAGTTGTGGAAATTGTGATATGATGCCAACTTTAAAAGAATGTATTTGTTGTCGTGAACATCGAAATGTGGCCGAAATAATACAACCAGGAACCAACTGTATAGTTGAAAGTCCTTTTTTCATAAAACAGTGTCTAGATGAAGATACAGTTTACTTTAATCTACGATTGGTGAAGAGCATCACCTGGACAGGCTAAGCATAGTTTTTGAGAAATTGGCTCAGTCCATGAAACGCGTCCAGCGTGCTGTTGGGACATAGAACCTGCTTAACTTTTTAATGAAGATTCAATAAAATATGGATTTTAACTACTGCTGGTGCTCCGTGTTCTACATATTCATTTGAAAGCCTGTACGTCCTGGGAGCGTTTGTTTGCAGGTGAAAGCACAGCAGGACAATTATCTACAAGATCAGGGTGCTCCCGTATTCTTTCTCTCTGCCTTTATACAGCAACTGTGCCTGTGGCCTTCCATTGTCAAATTACATTCCTTATAGTAGAAACTGAAGTTTAAAGGACAAGGAAAGTTAAACTAAAGATGTAGGCATTTTATTTTTAGTTGTTATCTTCACATATTTATCTTCACATATTTTAAAATAAAATTTGAATGTTAGGTAGCCAAAATTCCATCACGGACACTTTTGTGTGTTTACATAAACACAATTTTTGCACTTATACTTTAAATAATTATGTTACCATTGGGCCTGCTAATCTATGTTTCAAATTCTAAGTTTAACCTGCCTGCTCTTTTTTATGAAACATGCATGCTATACATTCTTAGTTTTAGAAGTAATAAAATAAACAAACACTTGAAAGCTTCAATTAGCTTTAATATGTTGAAAAAGAGTTACACTCATATTCAGATCATATTAAGTGTCATGTGACTTTTTTTTTAATAAAAAAAAAATTCTGCCGCATTTGATTCTGTTTTTATTTACTTTAACAAAAGATACGGTGTATGTTCTTCAACAAAAAGAAAAAGTTTTTGTATATTACAATATGACAAACACACCATTGTTTGTTGTATGTTATTTCACAAACATTAGGTAATGTTATCTTCTACTGAAACCTAGAAAAATGTTCAGCTACAGCTGCTCTCTTATCCGGTTTTGGCTCCTCAGTTAGATGTTTTGGCAGAATGGATGATCGTGATTGCCAATTGCTGCAAATCTTGTCTTGGCAAAGAAGAAGAATTTCTTCAAGTAGATCAATTAGATGTTCATTCGATCTTTTTCCAAAAATGTTTCTTACGACCCATCTTTTTCATGAGCGTGGAAAAACAAGGTTTGTTCTAGCTTCACCTTTTGCGCCTGTTCCCTTTCTAGGGCATGTCACTGTAGCTGGCTTTCTGTCTGTATTATGATTATGGGACAAAATGGCAAGAACGGTACGTGCTTCCATTGAGTCCATGCTAAAATGAATCCTTTTGGATCTGTATTTTAGCATAACACTATGATATGATTCCAATGCACCAGTATGACAATAATGTATAAGTTGAGGAAGATCTTTTAAAAGCGGAGGATTAGTAACTATTCCATGTAATTTAGCATAAGCTGGTGAATCCTTAATTAGCCAATCTGTACCTTCAACTTGATCACACGTGAGATTTGCATGGGAGCACTTTTTGTAAATCGTTGCACCTCTCCATGTATGCTCGTTTATGGAATGGTGTAAAACAGACTGCCACATTTCTCTAAACAATTCAGGATTTTCCTGACAGTTTCTTGCAGACCACCAGAAATGTTTCACTACAGGTTCTGACCAGGTTGCCAAAATTTTGCATTGCTTGCCTTTACTTGCAGCAATAATTTTTTTTTTAATATTCTTGGCATAATGCCATATATCAAATTCATGATGAATGTTTCCATACTTTTCAGCAATTTAACTTTTAATGCCAGAATGTTTGTCTGTTGCTAATAAACGTACATCCATGCCACCTTCAATAATTCTATCAAGGCATTTTTCGAAGGCAAATTTTTCCATAGCTGGAGATGTTTTGGTTTTGGTCTCGCTTTTTTGTGTAATTTCAAAATCCACTACTTTTTTGGAAGATAACTCCATCATAGAGTAGGCGCAATATTTGGCTGAAAAACCAGGGCTATCGCACTGTCCATCTCCCATCAAACCAACTGGTTGGCGCCCTATTAATTGACTGACTTCTTTTTTTTCTTTGATCCACTTATTGTACACAGCAGGAAACAGAATTTTTTTCTGATATCGAAAAAAGGTCCTTTCTGAAATTTGTGTACCTTGTGTATACTAGAACCACTGCATAATGTTGCAGCTGCTATAAAAATATTACCTGCAGCATCTCTCTTTATCCTCAACCATGCAATTGCAATATGAATATGCCTGGCATTTAACTTTGTAAAATAAGGTATCTAATCTCGATTCAAAAATAAGGAATTTTCGGTCTAAAAGATTACGTTCTTGAGAAAGAATAAAAGACTTGTATTTCAGAATCACGTTCACTAACAGAGCTTCCTTCCACTGTCTCACTGCCAATAGTGAAATCTGGATCATTTTTACAACTTTTAATTGGTTCATCAACTGATGCACTGTGAGATTACTCAAGCTGAGTGTTGCCTGAAATAATTGTCAATTCAGCAAATGATGGTAGACTGATTATGTTAGGTGCTTTCTTTGGTGTAGTAGTAATGCAATGCTGAGATGGAGAAACAGTAGAATGACAAACATCTGTTTTATTAGTACAACAATTATCTTCATTGTCAAAAATTCCGCTGATCTCTAAAATGTCATTTTCCATTGAAAGAGCCACAGGATGAAGACTAGGTGATGTTCCTTGATCTTGTTTGTTAGGAGTGGATTCAAAATGGAAATAAGAATGGTCTTTAGAGATATCCACAATGTCAGCTTCACAGATGTGCAATTCCTCAGGTACCTGAGTGTACTTGTCAGCAAAGTCAAAATCACATTGAGTGCTATTATCCACAAAAGCTGAGGTTTCTGTGTTTGTGCTTGCATCACAAAAGCTATTTTTTCTTTTTCGTGGCCTGCTTATGGAAGCCAGAGAATCTTTATCCGTGGACTCCGTGATTTCAACAACACTATCTACACATTCCTTATTGATTGTCGAAAGTTCTCTGAAGACAGTGGGGACTGCACTTTCCTTTAACAATCTTCTATCTCTTTGTAGAAAATAGCAATCTGATGTGAAATGCTGTGAACAGATGCGAAAGCTATCAGTGTTTTTTTTCTCTAGAATTCGTGCTGCTTAAGAATCTATTTGTCCTTCAGGGAATTGCCCAATTGATGTTAACAACAGTTGGATTCTTTGAAGATTTTTAGGGAACACGTGTAGAATAATATTTAGTGACGATGTTTTAATATTACTTCTATTGCTACATCCTTTCACTATGCATTGCGGCATCTTGTAAAAAGCTGAAATAAATGTAGCATTTACATTAGTAAACTAGCAATATTAGTCAATACACATAAACAACATAAATGTTATTGTGTTAGGAAGCTGCTATCTTCCCATTGATCTGAAGATGGGATGCTGAGGGAGAAAGGGAGGGGAGATATGACTCAGTAAAGAGTGAATGAAGTTTATAACAGCACAATTCTGTAAGCTCTTTTGAAAAATGTATTTTGGGGAAGAGATCTACATGTGTAGAATAATTATCTGATCTGTTTTGCTTAAAAAAATAAAACAAAAAAAGTAACTGTTTAAAGCTTGATATGAACAAGCTGCTGTGTAGCCACAGGGCAGCCGTTCAAGCACAGGATACACAGAGTCGATAACAGGTAAGTACTACTATAGTTGATACAAGCAGGGTGCCGTGGAGGCAGCCGTTCAAGCACAGGATTCACAGAGTCGATAACAGGTAAGTATTACTATAGTTGATACAAGCAGGGTGCCGTGGGGGCAGCCGTTCAAGCACAGGATACACAGAGTCGATAACAGGTAAGTACTACTATAGTTGATACAAGCAGGGTGCCGTGGGGGCAGCCGTTCAAGCACAGGATACACAGAGTCGATAACAGGTAAGTACTATTATAGTTGATACAAGCAGGGTTCCGTGGGGCCAGCGGTTCAAACACAGGATACACAGAGTCGATAATAGGTAAGTACTACTATAGTTAATACAAGCAGGGTGCCGTGGGGGCAGCCGTTCAAGCACAGGATACACAGAGTCGATAACAGGTAAGTACTACTATAGTTGATACAAGCAGGGTGCCATGGGGGCAGCCGTTCAAGCACAGGATACTCTGAGTCGATAACAGATACTACTATAGTTGAAGCCATGGGGGCAGCCATTCAACTACGAAAAGGCTTAGGTTATACAGAACAACAGTACAGTATATTTACAACAAAAAAAAAAAAAAACAATTAAAAATTTTGGGTTATACTTCTCCTTTAACTTTTGAGTGTGATACAGCGAGTGATAACGAAATTTGATGGATTTAAATGTTAAATTATTTTATTGGTCAGCTCTACAGTTTACAAATTCAAAAAACTGGTTGCTAGGGTTCAAATTTACATAGCAACCAGTAGCAATAACGTCTCATCTTACAGAGATTTTGTATTTAAATGTGTCTATAAAAAAAAAGACAGAAGGCCAATAATTGCAAAAGTATAAAATTAAAATTAAAAAGTAACAACAAATTGAAAAGTTAATTCAAATCTAGAAAATAATAGAAAAATAATAAAACCTGGAAAACTACATTCAAAGAGTGAATAATTAAAAAAAAAAAACCCAGCAACATACATACAGTATATAATGTGTATAAACTAATATATGGAAAGCTGTAAAATCATAAATATCGTTATTCTGCTGATAATAATCTATGCTAATAATAATGAAATCACTAGAAAAAGGGCTGCCAGGCCGACATATATACCTTTAAAATAGCTATGGCATGCATGTACACAAAAGGGGTAAGTGTTTGTGTATGTGTAATGTGCAGTGAATTGCCACAGTAATACTTACAATGGGCAACAAAGTAACAGGCACTGTTTGAAGTTCAAATTTCGCGCCTGCTACAAGGAAAGCCGGTGCAGGCGTTTCCTATTGGCCGGCGATGTCACATGGCGCGGCGCAATGCGTGATGACGTCATGCGCGCCCGAAGCAGTAAGGGCAGAATCTCATCAAGCAAGCAGACACGTTGGATTGGCTCTTACAGTTTTTTTTTCCAGCAGGAGGCGTTGTCGGCAGGAAGCGCTGAATGGACTAGCCAACATGGATACCTCAAAGGCTGAACTGAAGATCGCCTTGTTTAGGTAAGAGAATCATCGTTTTAAAGAAAAAAAAGCACAGTAGCCATGCTGACAGGATGCAGAAACCCACAGGCAGGATAGAAAAAAAAAAAAAGGTCGCTTTAAACCAACCCTTCGCACTAGACACTGCTCTCCCCGTTAACTGTCTTTTCAACTAAATTATTAGCCTGGTAAGAACGAAGCCTCATAAAATTAATTGATACTCATGGATGTTCCTCTCCACAGAAATCTTTAGTTAAAAGCAAAAGATTTATTCAATATGAAGAGAAACCAGAGTGTATAGAGCATTGTCCCAAATCAAAGGCTGGCTACAAATCAGGTGCGCGTGCATTTGTTGAGAGTGGATAAGACCCCACTCATGAACTCCCAAAACAGGGTTTGAAAGGAGATAAAATCTTGATTCGAAAACAGCCCCTACTGCCTCACAACAAGGTGCTCCTAATGCACCATGGGTATGCAAATTAGTTCATCTGGAGGCAAGACTCACAGGAAGACTTGCTTCTCGAGCCGTTGTGCCTGCCCCACCTCCATCTCCTGGAGCCAGTCTGTCAGCAAACAAGCTACTTTACTGTTAAATTACAGAGAAGACGAGAAGCAATACTATCCATGCTCCTGTAAAAGTAGGATTTTTTTGGCCAGTTCATATGTTCATATGTTCCCTCTCTCTCTACTCCTGCCTGTCTTTGGATGAGATATAAGTTTTAGCTGCTGATAGACTCTGGCACACCCCTCTTTCTGTCTATCACTCTTTTTGGTCTATTTTTGTAACAGTCTCAGTAGCCTGGTGTGTACCAAGCCTCAAAAAATTCAATGAAACTCATGGTTGTTCCTCTCCACGGAAATCTTTAGTAAAAGGCGAAAGATTTATTCGATTTGAAGAGAAACCAGAGTATGACTTCTTTCATCCCAGATCAAATGCTGCCTGCAAAGCAGACGGGCTCAACAGTTGCTGAGAGCTAATAGGTCCCCTGTCTTGAACTCCCAAAGCAGAGTTCCTTTGATAGGAGCATACCAACAACTGAACAAGCTTCCTCAGAGACAGAGTTTGAAAGGAGTAGGACTCATATAAGCCGAAAACAGCATTTTACATGGATACGAACACAGGCAGTCCTAATGCATCATGGGTATGCAAATGAGTAAATGATCTGGATGAGAGACTAGCGACATTTGTAGAGCTGGCGGTCTATCCTGCTGCCTCCTCCTCAAGTGTGTCAGCCAGGAAGCGAGCAGATTTTCTTCTACATTAAAGACAAATACAGAGTGTGTGAGTGTCCAGTAGGTAGTGCTGGCATAAACCACACTTTTGTTTTTAAGGAATATATGGGTAGTAATTTACTCCCCATATAGTCCTAAAAAAAAAAAAAAAAACAGCAAAAATGGTGTGGTTTATGCCAGCACTACCTGCTACTCCCAAAAAATCCCTGTCTTGAAACCAGAAGTGCCCACAGAAGTAGCATACAGACCGAAAAGATATGGGTTCTACAATGATAACCTTTTGCAAGTAGAGCTGGCCATAGACAGATATATCCATATGTTTGATGAACGACTGTATGTTGTAATCTCAGATTGAATAAAGTGGAAAAAAAAAACAAATCAGACAATGTTCTGGCCATTAATTGACAGACAGCAAATGTAAGAAAGTTGGTCAGACAAAGAGTAATGACAGTCACCCACTGATATTGTCAGATAGGCAATACATGCAGAGATCTTATTGGTAGCCAATATAAATCCTTTAACCTGTCCGATTGACTGAAGGACCAATCACCATGGTACGAAAATATTTGGGACACACACGATCTGGATAAGGTTTTGAAGGTTTGAGTTTTTCACTAGCAGTGTCAGATTGGGACACCAGGGCACACCCAAAAACCTTTGACTAGGGGCCCACTCAATACTATTTTTCTTCCTCTCCTCACTCAGCCTCTATTCTCCTAGTCTATTTTCTTTACATACTGTACTCGATTTTTCCATCTATTTAGCCTCTTTGTTCTCATAGAAATAGGGAATGGCCATGAGTCCCTCCGAGACAGAGTTTGAAAGGAGACAAAATCGTACGATCCAAAAACAGCACCTACTGTCCCACAACCATGTACTCCTAATGCACCATGGGTATGCAAATGAGTTTATCTGGAGGCAAGACTCACAGGAAGACTGCTTCTCGAGCAGTCGTGCCTGTCCCACCTCCATCTCCTGTAGCCAGTCTGCCAGCAAACAATCAAATTTACTGCTAAATTACAGAGAAGCCACAATACTATCCGTTCTCCTGTAAAAGTAGTATTTTTTTGGCCAGTTCAGAGCACATATGCTCCCTCTCTACTCCTTTTACTGTGTCTGTCTTTGAAGGAGAATTAGTTTTTGGCTGCTGATAGACTCTTACACACTACTCTATCACTTTCCATACGGTCTGTTTTTATAATTGTCTCAATAGCCTGGTGTTAACCAAGCCTCAAAAAATTAAATGAAACTCATAGTTGTTCCTCTCCACGGAAATCTTTAGTAAAAGGCGAAAGATTTATTCGATTTGAAGAGAAACCAGAGTATGCTAAGCTTAGTCCAGGTCAAAGGCTGCCTGCAAAGTAGACGGCCGCAAAGTTGCTGAGAGCTATTAGGGCCCCTGTCTTCAACTCCCAAAATGGAGTTCCTTTGACAGGAGCAGGCCAACAACTGAACAAGCTTCCTCAGAGGCAGAGTTTGAAAGAAGTAGGAATCATATCAACCAAAAACAGCATTTACTGACATGGGTACGAACACAGGCATTCCTAATGCATCATGGGTATGCAAATGAGTAAATGATCTGGTGGAGAGACAAGTGAAGGTTTGTAGAGCTGGGTGTCTTTCTCTGGTTAATATGGCATCACTTTACAAGAGGGTAATTCCCGCCCCCACCTCTGACTGGACAGAGCACATCACATAGCAATTAAAACCTCACCTGTAGTCTATATCAGCTGGTCCCCTCCCCCTTGTCTTTTTTCTCTCTGCCATTCTCATGACTGGCGGAGTGTGTTTTTTTTCTTTTAAACTGCCCACTAGAAAATTGTCTCATATTTAGACTCCATAAGACCCTAGCAAATGAACGCCTGGTGGCTTTTCAGCAGGGTAGAATATTTTGCGGATACGCAGGGGCTGTGAGAAACCTTTACCTGGTGGTTGGGTAAAACAGCAAGAAAATCTGCAGTAGGCCAGACCTGGTGGCTGATATGGCAGGTAACGGGTGTTAGTTGCAGAGCGCAACAGACAATATTTCCGCATTGTGATGCGCGTACTGACATCACAGGAAGAGGAGGAGTTTTGCCGCACAGGGAAACGGCTTAAGGAAACCAGTAACGTGTGTGCAGTGTGTTACACGGACAGCTGCGTGTCTGCTAAGCGCTGCAGTTGGCGAAATTGGTATGTATAGTTTAAGGAAGCTTAGGAAAAGCTTCATAGTATGATATTCATGGCTGTATTTCTCTTCACAGTCTAAGGAGTGATAGAGACTCAACATTCCCATAGCCCAGAAGCTATGTGCAGAGAGGATAGCAGTTTTTTTGGTCAGAGAATCTAAAGGGAAAATGTGCATTGGCAGTGTGTCTTCCCCAGTAAGAATCAAAGAGAGGTCAAGGTGTGCTCATGTGACAACCCTCCACCAAGACATTCAAAATTTTGTCAGAGCTGTGCAAAGAAACTTTCTGGACAATCATCAGCAGATTCAGTAGACATCATGTCATGGATTAAAGGAGTGGCACAGGGTATAAAAGAGGCAACAGAACCAAGTACCTCAAGGCAGGTACAGAAGCGAGTTACACAGGGGGAAGCATTTACCAGAGAAGATTCTCCTGAGAGGGAATTGTCAATAGGAGAATCAGAGGAAGAATTGAGAAAAGTATATGGTGTTAGGGAGCACCAACCATCAATCACAGTATATGGTGTGCAAGGCCAAATAGCAATTATATACAAAATAGGGGAGAGAAAATTAGAGAGAACTGGCCCTCATAGTTGCACCTTCCCATATGTAACCTCCGAAGTGTTTGGAAGTATTGCAATTAAAACGTAACTTTTAATATATATTTTAAAAAGTCCAGACCAAAGAAATATTAAAAAACCAGCGAGAAACAGGACGTTGATTGACTGATAAAGGAGGGTTGTCACTAATCGTGCTGAGCATCCATTTAACCCAGCGAGCGGTTGATCTTAATGGGTATTGGTATAGACTGTGGACTTGATTAGCAAAATAGCCAACTTGCCTTGCTGATAAATATCAGTTCTAGCACTAATGATAAGTTCTAGCCCACAGTTAGTAATCCGTTTCCAACCCCTTCACCCTCCGATTCACCACCCGCTGTAAGATGTCATTCTGTGAATGACCGTGTTGTTAAAGTGCTTAATTTCTACATAGAGTTAGAGTTCTGACCCGCGGATCCATATGCCAGAGCCAACCCCTTCACCCTCGTAGCACACCCTCCCGATCCGTTTTACAACCAAAGTCCCTATCAGACGTCCTGCCTAACTGAAACTAAAAGGTGCGCCTGACGCGCGTTTCACTCGCCAAATGCGAGCTTTGTCAAAGGCGATTGCGAGGCCGGCGGTGCACTCCTAGATATAGCTGCGGATCAGCCGGTACAGATTCAAACCGGCCAATCATCATGCAGGACGTCACGCTAGAGGCCTGACAGCCAATGCCGTCTCCTCCCTGCTATCATCCGTGAGGCTGCTCTGAAGGGGATTCCCTATGGAGCTGCACTTTCTACACCGATCGGATCATTGCAACAATGTAGCGAAAATGACGCCCAGCCATAAATGTATCCATATTGTACTATGTTTTTTGACACTCAGTTTACAATAAAACTTATTAACCCATATTGGTTGTAACACACTGGGCTTCAGGTACTGTGTATGCATCAGTTGTTTAATCAGATTGTGTAATATTATAAATGATTATAGCACTCCATATGGATATTTATATGGATATATTCATTCCGATGTTTATGTCTGAGCCAGAGGGACTTGATATTGTGTTTAAATGAACATGTTCATTGTAATACTTGCATTTAGGCCAGAGGGACTCAGTGCATTCATGAGAAAAATCCACTCGCTTTCTTTGGATAAGAGAGCTGTTTCCAGGTCCCCCCCTCTGATACCCAGAGATACTCTGAATAGACCCATTGCTTTAAGGCCCATGCTGGAATGATCATGATATTCAAAAAAGTGTCGGCTGACTGGTGATAATTTCTTGTCAGCTTTAAGAAGGTCTACTGCATTCTCAATACTATGAACATGCTCCATAAGTCTTTTTTTAAAAGCTCTGTTAGTTTTGCCAATGTATATTTTATTACAGGGGCAGGTTAACATATAAATGATATTATCCGTATCGGATAATATCATTTATATGTTAACCTGCCCCTGTAATAAAATATACATTGGCAAAACTAACAGAGCTTTTAAAAAAAGACTTATGGAGCATGTTCATAGTATTGAGAATGCAGTAGACCTTCTTAAAGCTGACAAGAAATTATCACCAGTCAGCCGACACTTTTTTGAATATCATGATCATTCCAGCATGGGCCTTAAAGCAATGGGTCTATTCAGAGTATCTCTGGGTATCAGAGGGGGGGACCTGGAAACAGCTCTCTTATCCAAAGAAAGCGAGTGGATTTTTCTCATGAATGCCTCTCATGAGTCCCTCTGGCCTAAATGCAAGTATTACAATGAACATGTTCATTTAAACACAATATCAAGTCCCTCTGGCTCAGACATAAACATCGGAATGAATATATCCATATAAATATCCATATGGAGTGCTATAATCATTTATAATATTACACAATCTGATTAAACAACTGATGCATACACAGTACCTGAAGCCCAGTGTGTTACAACCAATATGGGTTAATAAGTTTTATTGTAAACTGAGTGTCAAAAAACATAGTACAATATGGATACATTTATGGCTGGGCGTCATTTTCGCTACATTGTTGCAATGATCCGATCGGTGTAGAAAGTGCAGCTCCATAGGGAATCCCCTTCAGAGCAGCCTCACGGATGATAGCAGGGAGGAGACGGCATTGGCTGTCAGGCCTCTAGCGTGACGTCCTGCATGATGATTGGCCGGTTTGAATCTGTACCGGCTGATCCGCAGCTATATCTAGGAGTGCACCGCCGGCCTCGCAATCGCCTTTGACAAAGCTCGCATTTGGCGAGTGAAACGCGCGTCAGGCGCACCTTTTAGTTTCAGTTAGGCAGGACGTCTGATAGGGACTTTGGTTGTAAAACGGATCGGGAGGGTGTGCTACGAGGGTGAAGGGGTTGGCTCTGGCATATGGATCCGCGGGTCAGAACTCTAACTCTATGTAGAAATTAAGCACTTTAACAACACGGTCATTCACAGAATGACATCTTACAGCGGGTGGTGAATCGGAGGGTGAAGGGGTTGGAAACGGATTACTAACTGTGGGCTAGAACTTATCATTAGTGCTAGAACTGATATTTATCAGCAAGGCAAGTTGGCTATTTTGCTAATCAAGTCCACAGTCTATACCAATACCCATTAAGATCAACCGCTCGCTGGGTTAAATGGATGCTCAGCACGATTAGTGACAACCCTCCTTTATCAGTCAATCAACGTCCTGTTTCTCGCTGGTTTTTTAATATTTCTTTGGTCTGGACTTTTTAAAATATATATTAAAAGTTACGTTTTAATTGCAATACTTCCAAACACTTCGGAGGTTACATATGGGAAGGTGCAACTATGAGGGCCAGTTCTCTCTAATTTTCTCTCCCCTATTTTGTATCAGAGGAAGAATTGTCAGAGCAATTTGCAATGTTTGATTTAAATTTTGTAGAGCCATTAATTAATGCAGTAAGAGAAGAATTAAAACTGTCGGAAATTCAGGACAGTCAGCCATTGACAAGTAATCCTTTTAAGATGCTAAAGAGGGAAAAGGCCACTTTTCCAGTGGATGAAGCCATCAAGGAAATAATTACTACCGAATGGGGAAAGGTAGATGCGAGATTCACGGTACAAAAAAGGATGCAGAGATTGTATCCATTCGCTGCGGATCAGGAAAAGATTTGGGAGAGACCATGAAGGTGGATGCAGCTGTGGCAAGACTGTCAGAGAACAGTGTTACTGGTAGATGATATATCCTCTTTTGCTAACCCCATGGATAAAAAGATGGAGACTAATTTAAAGAATAATTATTTAGCTACAGCAGCTACATGTAGAACAGCCATAGCGTTAACATCGGTGGCACATGCCATGCAATCATGGGTACACAATGTGTAAAGGTCATTAAAACAGGGAATAGAACGTGAAAGTATCATCAAATCGTTAACAGAACTAAAGATTGCAGCTGACTTCATGGCAGATGCTTCGGTTGATCCAGACATCATCTAGAGCGTTAGCCCTATCGGTCTCAACACATAGAGCACTATGGCTTAGATCCTGGAGTGCAGATAAGGCATCCAAGACAAACTTGTGCAATATGCCATTTGAAGGAGACATGCATTTTGGATCGAAACTAGAAGCGTTAATAAAGAAAGTGACAGGGGGAAAAGTGTCTTTTTACCCCAGGATCGTAGACCAGAATTTTTGGCAGAGCCTGCAACAGATAGGCAAAGACAGTCCTATCGAGACAGAAGGTCCTTTCGTGAACAAAGATCATACACACCAGGCAGAGAATATTCTCAGGCACAGAATTGGAGAAGAGGTCAAAGTACACTTGCAAGAACAAGTAGAGGCAGAAATCCTTCTGCAAGAGGAACCAGAAGATATTTCTGAGATGGAGGCAGCTCAGACCTTAAAGATTCCGAGAAGATCTCTGAAGAATATTCAGAGGCCTGGGCAAAGTCAATTTCGGATTTCTGGGTTATACAGACAATCAAGAGAGGGTACTATTTGGAATTTGTGGAGATACCAAGGAGAAATCAATTTGTCATATTGCAGATTCCACACAACAAAGAAAGGAGACAGATTATGCAAGAGTATGTACAACAGTTAAAGGCACAGGGTGCAGTAACAGTGATACCGTATTCACAGAGAAAGACAGGATTCTATTCAGAGATATTTATATTGAGGAAAAAGACAGGGGATTACAGACTAGTTTTAGATCTCAGACGGTTGAAACAACATCTGGTAATAAAGAGATTCAAGATGGAGTCATTGTACACCATAATTCCAGAAGTGATACGAGGAGACTGGATGTGGTCAATAGATCTAAAAGATGCCTATTTGCATATATACCAATAGCAATAGCCCATCAGAGATTTCTTTATTTTACAGTAGGTCCACTACAGCATTACCAATTCACTTGCCTGCCATTCGGTCTGGCAACATCACCCAGAGTTTCTTGAGAAAGAAAGAGATCAACATTTATTATTACCTGGACGATATCCTCACATTCTGATGAGTCACAGAGACCAGGTAATCATATTTCTTCAAAGACATGGATGGGTCATAAATATAGAGAAGAGCCAATTGTCACCTTCACAAGATCTAACATATCTAGGAGCAAGGTTTCGAACAAACAAGGGAATAATTACGATGAAAGAAGAAAAGAAACAGAAAATAAGAGAAAAGATCAGAGAAACATTGAGTTGTTCGCAAGACAGTTAATGAGTTTAATAGGACTATTGACTTTGACAATACCGATGACTCTGTGGAATTCTCATGTTCCATCTCGCCCACTAAGAGAATTTCTTTCCCAATGGGACAGTTGAGACAGGATTGGGACCAAGAGATATTTGTTTCCAAGAGAGTAAAGACAGCCTTAGAATGGTGGATGGATGGTTACTGATGCAGGGTCCGGTGGAACATCCACAGGTGCACACGTTAACGCTCAAGGCTTGGCGTTTGAAAGGGAGAGACTAGAGGTAGCAGGATTATCAACAGCAATAATTGATACCATGATGAATGCAAGAAAGACATCCACAAATAAGTCATACCAAAGGACTTGGGGGGTGTTTGTTGCATATATGGAAATGATTGGGATGCAACTGAAGAATCTAAATCTAAATTTCTTACAGATGGGTCTAGACAAAGGCCTCAGTATGAGAACTTTGAGATCCCAGGTCTCTGCTATATCTGCTTTTTCAGAAAGAGCATGGGCTCAAGAGCCAGAGATGGTTAAGTTTATGGCAGCAGTATTAAGACTGAGACCACCAAGGAAGAATGTTTCACCTTCCTGGAACTTACCTTTGGTGTTGCAGGCTTTTTTGAACCTTTGATGGAGGTGTCAGAGACAATACTGACATATAAGACTGTGCTATTAACTGCACTAACTTCCGCAAAGAGGGGTAGTGAATTGCAGGTGCTATCAGCCCAACAGCCTTACACGGTTCTGTTGACAGATAGGGTCATTTTAAGAACCAATCCGTCTTTTCTTTCAAAGGTAGTGACACCTTTTCATCTAAATACAGAGATTGTATTACCTACATTTTTTCCAGAGCCTCAGTCTGATCTAGAGAGAAAGTGGAGTAAAATTGACCTAGTCAGATGTCTGTCTATTTATCTGGAAAGAACAGCTAAATGGAGGAAATCACAACAGCTATTTGTAATACCTTCAGGGGCAAGAAAGGGTCAGGCAGCGGCAGTCTCTACCATAAGTAGATGGATCATCTTAAGTATACAAAGAGTTTATACTGCAAAAGGAAAACAGATGCCTGAGGGGATTAAGGCACACTCCAACAGAGCTGTAAGTACCTCATGGGCTATTGAGGCAGATATTTCACCAGATTAAGTATGCAAAGCTGCAACGTGGAGCTCTTTCACAACTTTTCTGAAACATTACCAGTTGGATGTGAGGTCAACATCTGAGGCGAAGTTTGGAGAAGGCGTTTTAAGAGCAGTACAGTTGGCAGGACAATAAAAGATTATTATTTTTTTGGCAGAAATTGTTATGTGTTTATTGACCCACCCATAGATTGCTTGGTAGAACCCTCTTGTAAAGTGATGCCATATTAACCAGAGAAAAAAGAAAATTAAATTTCATACTTCATCTCTTAAAACAAAGCTTTGTCAATACCAAGTCTAAAAAACAGATATTGAATCAGCCTTCCAAGTCCTACCCGAAGGCATGGGCTCCGTTGCCCAAGTGTCCCAGGCACGGCCCGCGGACAGCTTGAGCGGGTGGGTCCCCCTTCGCCGAAGCTAGGGAGGGCCCACCATCCCCGCCCCCCGAAGGGGTTTGTGGTCGTTTGGACTCCCCATCGCCGAAGCTAGGGGGAGTCCCGTCTACCCTGGGTTCTGCCGAAGCTTCCCCAAGGGCGTGTCATGGCCTGCGAGTCCAGCCAAACCAAACACGAAAAGGGTGCTGGAGAGAGCGGTGCAATGCCATTGATTGCCTTGTTAGGGCTCCGGCTGGCGGCCGGCAAAAAGAAAGAAAAGGAAAGGAGTAGTGGAGAAAAGATTTCCCCCCCTAGCCAAGCAGCCAGGAATATGGGAAGCGAAGCAAGATTAAGCAAGCACGTGTATTATACAAGACCCAAAAAAAGTGGATCAAGCACTTATCCATATAGGATCACTATGCATCGTTTTGGTCAAGCTTCCACTTCATCGGTCTATTCCAGTGGATCAAGTGGATCTGACTACACATGATCTTAGTGGCCTAAAGACCAAGTGTTTCCACTTCCTCACATAGGATCATAAGAAGGTACTACACTTGATCTTAGCCAAAAAGCCGAGAAGCGATCCTAAAAAACAGATAGCATGACTCTAGCAAGCACGCACCTGTTATTATCCTTTATCCATTTGAGCTAACATGTTTATGCACTACTTTAGGGACCTTACATATGGGCATTAACAACTACATTTCCATGCGGTGGCATATTTGTGATTCCAAGGCAAAGAAACATAACCGTAAACTGACCCACATTCATCTCTATGGGGACATGGGCCACAGAAGCAAGCTGAAATGCCATACGCAGGTCAAAGGCAACAAGCAGTATTTTATCTGTGTTCAGCATTTCAATGCATTTCTGTGGGTGCAGTCCCCAAAGAGCTAATTTGGGTAAAATAACTCCTGCATCTCCATGCAGCATCCTCCACAAAAAACGCCTCCACATTGGAACACAGTTGTAAAATATGTTACAGATATTGTTCATCACTGGAGAGGTTACAGCCTGTGGATGGGAAGGCAAATTATTGGTTACAGTAATTAATGCATGATATGATGAAAGAGTGAATCAGAATTTTAGTGGCATCTTGGATAATAAATGATTATTAATGCATGATATGATGAAAAAGTGAATCAGAATTTTAGTGGCATCTTGGATAATAAATGATTATAAATATTCCTTAGGTTTATATGGCATGATTTATTAAATGGGATGAAATTAATAATCACAGAAATTAATCATCACATAAAGTATTATAAATTTTGTACAGTTTTTGAAATTTTCATAGTCCCACTGGCAGCTACTGCTGCTCTAGTGCTCCTGAGGTTGGGGTTGCGTTATTTTGCATGACTCTTATTGGCTGCCACTCTTGAACTGTGGAAAGCCAGCTTAGTTATTTTAGTAGTAGTTCAGTTTTAGTAGAACATTTTTTCTATTGTAGCCCAAACAATGCTTCAAAATCACCCAAAGTGAATTAAAAACTCACACAGTGCAGTGGACCCATCTGAAAAGAGACCAAAAAACTTGCAAGTCACCCGGCCACAAGGCCCGCAATGAAATAGAATCTTCGGACTCCCATTCGCCTTTATCCCTGACCCCCCCCGGAACGAAAGGCACAGGCAGGGGGGCAAGGGTCTTCATACCCCTTTGCTACATGGCTAGGGGGTACCTTTATCTGTTCCCCTCCAGCCAAAAGACTTACAAAGGGACAGGAACCCCCATTGGACCTCTGAGGAAATCCGAGTTTTTTCGCTCACGGAGGGGCAGAAGCCTAATAGCCACACATCTTCCCTACCCCCAAGATCCATGCTGGGACCCATTACAGATCATGCACCAGATCCAAGTACTTGCGAGTTACAGTGATCACACAAAGGCACACGTGTGGCACGAAAAGGGGGCTCCTGAGTTACTGATTTTGACTTTTCCCACAGTCTGGGGGAGAGGAGGGGGAAGCTGAAGAAGGCACAAGCAGGAGTTTTGCATGAATCTGTCCGGAACAGAGAGAGTAGTTTTGAAGCCATTAAACTACCAACGATGCCTTAAGGGTGGTGGCAGATGTGGCGATTGTGGGAAGATTAGTCGCCCAGCGGCAAATTATTTCTTCTTGGGGGCGACAAATGCCTTAGTTTTCCGAAATTGCTTCACGAGGAAACTTCGGGCGACTTCGGAAAGCCAAAGCAATCAGTGCCATTCTGCCAGCGATTTACATTCTAGCCGGCAGGAAGGCATTCGGGGGAAATTAGTTGTCCGAAGAAGAAGAAGAGATTTGTCCCTGGGTGACTAATTTACCTACAATCACCATGTCTGCCACCAGCCTTACACACGCTTTTGGAAGGCAGCAGAGCCATGGTGCTTACATTCGGCTTTGGGGGGGAGGGGTAAGGAGAGCAGGAGTTCTCTGTGAATATGTCAGGGAGGGAGAGCTACTGATGCTGCTGACTTTACACAAAGTTTTGGGGGTGGACTAGAGGTAGTTGTGTCTGTCTGTCTGTCTGTCTGTCTCTGTGCAGGTCTGGACTGTAAGTCAAAATAGGCCCTGGCATTTCAAGTTTAAAGAGGCCCCCAAGCCCACTAAATAGTGACAGTCTATGACATCGCACAGCAGCCCCTCTGGCATTTGCCAGAACCCAAAGATTGCCAGTCCGGGCCTGTCTCTGTGTATCTGTGTGTGTGTCTTTTTGTCTGTGACTGTGCAGAGACTCTTGAAACGCAAGGCCAACTGTCTATTCAACCTCATATGATAAAAATAACGCCTATTTAGTAAGATTTGCCTGAATAATAAACTAGAGATATTTATTTCCCAATTTCTATCACTATTCTGAACCCAAGGCAGCTATCAGGGTAGAATTAAGTTATTGCTAAGGCTCTGGAAACCCATACTGATTACTCTTTGGTATGGCTCAGGGTGATTACATTAAGTGTAACATTAAGGCTATTGCTACACAGGGCTGAATCTTGGAATGCAGAAAACCCACAGGCTGAGAAACAGCCCCTGTGCTGCTCAGCCTTCTTCTTTGCCTGCACCCAGACACACATAGAATACTTCATTGTTAAAACGCTACAGTTTGCATGTTGGAGCTGAAACCCACTGAATACCTGCATCTGGCCGACACAGTGATTCTGGGGGCTGGCAAAGAAAGAAGGCTGATACCAGCACAGGGACTGATTCTCGAGATTATTTTCGTGTGGCATTAGCCTTATATGAGACGATGGATAGATATCGAAGGCGATGGATAGATATCGAAGGCGATGGATAGATATCGAAGGCGATGGATCTTTTCCCTTAAATGATTTCTGAACAAAAAAAAAATCTCCTTCCTCTTAAACCCAACCCATTCTTTTTTCCGGGGGGGGGGGGGGTGGTCAAGTGAGAATATTGCACATATACCCGATGCCGACACCCCATGAAGAATGGAAGGGCTGGGCTGCTTCTGGAAAAGTTTTTTTAACCTGTTGTATCAACATATCATTTTAGAATGATATGCTATAGAGGGATAAGAACATAGGATGTTGGGCTCATTTTCATCTGCCAAAATTACAGCAATAATGAGCAATGAGTTATAGGCTATTTTTAAGGGGTGGTTCACCTTTAAGTTAACATTTAGTATATTACTGAATGACCAGTGCTAAGCAACTTTTCAATTGGTCTTCATTTTTTCTGTTTATACTTCTTAAATTTCTTGCCATCTTCTGAATTGTTCCATCTTTCAAATGGGGGTCACTGACCCCACCTAAAAAACAAATGCTCTGCAAGGGTAAAATGTATTGGTATTTTATTGTCTCTTTCTGTTCAGGCCCTCTCATATTCATAGTCCAGACTTTTATTCAAATCAATGCATGGTTGCTAGGGTAATTTGGACCATAGAAACTAGATTGCTAAAATTGCAAACTGGAGAGCTGCTGAATAACTCAAAACCCACAAAAAAATCAATACAAATTATCTCAGAATATTACTTTCTACATCATACTAAAAGTTAACTCAAAGATGAACAACCCCCTTAAAGGAAAACTATACCCCCCCAAACAATGTAGGTCTCTATAAAAAAGATATTGCATAAAACAGCTCATGTGAAAACCCCATGTGTAAATAAATTATTTTCATAATAATATACTTTTCTAGTAGTATGTGCCATTGGATAATCATAAATAGAAAATTGTCATTTTAAAAAATAAGGGCCGCCCCTGGGATCGTATAATTAACGGTGCACACAAACATAACAACAAACCATACAGGTTAGGTCACATGAGCCAATTAACAGACAGAATTCTGTCTTTTGCTTCAACAATTCTTCCTGTTACAGTTAAGAGTTGTAGAGGCATGCCATGTAAAAGGGCAAGATTTACTTAAATATATAGACCAGTTTGGTAAGATGTAATGTGATGTAAACTATCTGTTGCTTAAGTGTTCATTTTGGGGGTATAGTTTTCCTTTAAAGGAATTGTTCAGTATAAAAATAAAAACTGTGTAAATAGATAGGCTGTGCAAAATAAAAAATGTTTCTAATATAGTTAGTTAGCCAAAAATGTATTGTATAAAAGCTGGAGTTATTTGATGTATAACATGTCAGTCAGGACTCTACTTCCTGCTTTTCAGCTCTCTTGGTTTACACTGACTGGTTACCGTGGTTACCAGGCAGTGACCAATCAGTGACTTGAAGAGGGGCAAATGGGTCATAACTGTTGCTTTTGAATCTGAGCTGAATGCTGAGGATCAATTACAAACTCACTGAACAGAAATGTACCATGTGGCCCCCCTTCAAGTCGCTGACTAACTCAGAGTTATAGAGCTGAAAAGCAGGAAGTTGGATTCTGGCTGTTTTATTAGACATCTGTTCACTCCAGCCTTTATACATTACATTTTTGGCTAACTAACTATATTAGAAACATTTTTTACTTTGCCCAGCCTATTTACACAGTTTTTATTTTCACACTGAACTATTCCTTTAAAGAACTTTAACAGATACCTTAGTATCAGAAAAAATATAGAAAGGCTCCTAACAGTATGTAATATTATTTATTTTATAAAAAAGTAAGCATTTTGTTAAATATATTTGAGAATATTATTCTTTTCATCATATCTGTCTATCTGTACAATTTGATTTTCATGATTGTTCCCATTTAAGTGACTGGATATGAGAAATGAAGGATAATCAAGGATAACCCCAATGCGCTGGTCTGAGGAGACAGGGTAATAATAGAGTTACGATAGACACTTTTGGCATGTTATCTAGTATGCAGCTTAAAGGAACAGCAACACTTAAAAAAGTAGTAGTGTAGCCCCTCCAATAATACTTCTATCATGCACAAAGCTAACTGGCAATCATTCAAAAACACCATGATTAAATTCTACTCCCTGTTGAGCAGTGTTTTCTGAAATAGGGTGAAATGGAGACATGCCCTCAGCTACCTCTTGTGTGTGTGTTCTCCACATCTCTTAAAGGTGAATATCTCATCAACTGCACATTTTTTGTTAAACATTTATATGGCAAAGCTTGTTATTTTTACATGAACCGTTACATTTTTGAATGTTGTATTAAGGTGAACAACCCCTTTAAGGTGGCCTCACACGACAAGTTCTGTGTGCTACTGGCTAACACAGTACCACCGTTTTTGTGTTGTAATAAAGCATTACAGATAATTAACATTGTGCTGGATGGAGGTATTACTGGAGGGGGCTACAAAGGTATACTTAAAAAATTTGTGTTACTGGTCCTTTAATTCTTTGATTGTACAGAGAAATAAAGCAAATGCTAAATAAAAAAATACAGTCAGTTTTAATATTTCCATTAGACAATCCCATAGGAAAAAAATGAATATATATTCACCATTTAAAATAAAGAACAACACTTGTACATCTCCATGTATACCAATATGTGAAGCTTGGTCAGGTGAAAACACGCTAAAAATTGTACAAAATCTAATACAAACATACCTTCATACTGAACTTCCTGATGCATTGACTGAAGTACTCCAAGAAGAGAATCCACTATACTGGGATGAGTACTGCTGAAAGTTTGCTGAATGGTAACAATGGTAACAAAACATAGTTATCACCTTATAAGCAAAACAAAAATATGTGTCAGTGAAACATAAATGTTTTGCAAACTAAGTCAGGAAATAGGGGTGGGCAGAAGTATTTATGCATCTACTGTATTTATAGAGCACAATTCCAATATATATTTATAGCGGCATGCATAGCAATACAACTTTTGAATGAGTAATCATTAGACCATCCCTTTTTCTCCTCTTGTGTCAGCTGGTCTGCATCCATCACTAACTCTAAGGGTAGGACTACGTGGAAGTTTTCGGCACAAACCGACGCGCTGTGACAAAACGTCTGCGACAAGTCGCATGCAAAAAAAAATAAGGTAAGTGAATGCATTGTCGCATGGTGTCACAGCATTGATCTGACGCGACACGACTGTCGGATGCAGACGCTGCACGCTGAAAACATTTTTTGGTGTTACTGTCCTTTAAAGGAATTGTTAAGTATGAAAATAAAAACTGGCTCAATAGATAGCCCATGCAAAATAACAAATGTTTCAAATATAGTTAGTCAGCCAAAAATGTAATATAAAGGCTGGAGTGACTAGATGCCTAACATAATAGCCAGAACACTACTTCCTGCTTTGCAGCTTTTTAACTCTGAGTTAGACAGCGACTTTAAGGGGGGGCACATGGAACATAACAGTTCAGTGATTTTGCATGTAGGTCAGATTCAAAAGCAAACAGTTATGACCCATGTGCCCCCCCTCAAGTGACTGATTGGTTACTGCCTGGTAACCAATCAGTAGAAACCAAGAGAGATACAAAGCAGGAAGCATTGTTTTGGCTATTATGTTGGGTATTATTTGGCTATTATGACATACAGTCACTCTAGCTTCTATACATTACATTTTTGGCTAACTATATTAGAAACATGTTTTATTTTGCATGGGTTATCTATTTAGCCAGTTTTTATTTTCATATTGAACAATTCCCAATTTTTTTTTTAAAGTAATGAAAATATCATGTAGTGTTGCCCTGCACTGGTAAAACTGATCTGTTTGCTTCAGAAACACTACTATAGTTTTTGTAAACAAGTGTAGCAATGGCGGAAATTGAAAAAGGCTATATGGTACAGGTTAAATAGTGGATAACAGATAACCATTATGTTCTACAGAGCTTATCTGCTATCTGCTGTGTAACCTGAGCCTTTTCTTCTTTGAATGGCTGCATTGCTACACAGCACCATATTTATATAAACAATAGTAGTGTTTCCAAAGCAAAAATCAGTTTTACCAGTGCAGGGCAATACTGCATTCAGTTTTTATTACTTTAAAACACTTATTTTTTGATGATAATGTTTATTTAAAACATTTTTTAAATCCAGCCAATATGATGGGGCTGGGCTATTTTCTGGTTTTATCTACAGTATTTACTGTATATTTTTATCCATTAGCACTTTTTCGGTGACGGTGCAATAGATCTCCTGGTTGAAGCACCATTGGTTTATCCCATTATATGCATTCGGTCTGGAGGGGGAAGGACCCCCCCCAGCCTTACTACGAAGAGGGTTGAGACTCTTGCCACGTGCAGGCCTTTTGGCCAGGGATAAAGGGGCCCCCTTAGATTAAGCGAAGGGGAGTTCAAAGACTTCAAGAGCATTTTGCGCCTTTTGGATAGGTAGTCCGAGAGATTTTTTGGACTTGGCCTTTAGTACTTTTACTTTTGGCTTTATTCACCAGTAGGTCCTTCCAGCTGACACGAGGGCACCCATTCTGATTAGAAGAAAGTGAAGATCTGGAATTCTCATTCTGAATCAGTTGTACTGATTGAAACATTAGATAGCTTTAAGGAGTTGTATGGCTTTTTTTAGCAAGTGAGGGAACACAAGGTTATGAACGATAGCTCATAGAACAAGCTGATGCAAGGACTGGTCCGACTGCCATTTTGGAGTCGGGAAGGATTTTTCCCCCTTTGAGGCAAACTGGAGAGACTTCTAATGGGGGTTTTTTCCTTCCTCTGGATAAACTAGAAGTTAGACAGGTTTTATATAGACATAAAGGGTTGAACTTGATGGACATGTGTCTTTTTTCAACCTAACTTACAATGATACTATGTAAGGCCAAGTCATTGCACCTCTGCTTCACTGTGTTTTGCATTTGCACTTTTTTGCACTTGGGTGAATGAAGCCCTTTGGGCTTCAATAAAAAAATGCTTCATATGTCAGAACCTGCAGTGCAAAAACAAGCACTGCTTAACTGCAATTACTTGAACAAATAACTTTAAAACAACGTAAAATATCAATAAGTATACCGTATATTGAAAAAAGCTAAGTAGAATCATATTTTCTTTCATTATCAAAAATAATTTTCTGGGGTTTCCCATTAAGGTTAGTTAATTCTATTAAGTATTTTTTTTTTTAATACATTATGTTTCTGCAAAGAATTTATATAAAACCCTTACCTGTATTTTCCTAAGAGTCTGTAAAGCCAGTTGCTGAGCATTCGGGGACCCACAGGGTAAAAGAGCAATCAATCCTTTATACACTTGATACTGATATTTAGGATTTCCATGAGCCAATAATTCCAACACAACTTGTGCTTGTTCCTGAGTTTCTTTTACTTTTGACTTTGCCAGACATTCTGCGACCATCCGCACACCTGCACAATCCAATTGTAATTTAATTATTTTACTATTTTTAAAGCAGAATTAGCCAATAGCCAACACTCCCCACAGCTTTAGGGCCTTTATGGACATTTCACCCTGCGTTCTCCTGTGCCCAAAGGAGAACTAAACCCCACAATGTGATAAATCCCCATTGCCCCCCCCCTCCCTGCCTCCCAGTCTTACCCTTGAATTCTTTCCCCTCTAGAAATAGCAACCGCAAATGCAGAGAGAGCACAGCAAAGCTCACGAGCGCCATCTTCTTCTTTTTGGTAATCTTCGTATCTCGCTTTCGGTGCATGCAATGTTTTCGAGAACCGGTAGATTGCTCCAACTGCGCATGCGACAAAACTTTGCGAAGATTACCGAAGAGAAGATGATGTCGCCCGTGAGCTCCACTACGCTCACTCTGCATGTGCAGGGGGGAGGCAGGGAGGGGGGCCAATGGGGACTTATCACAATGGGGGGTTTAGTTCTCCTTTAATGGAGCACAAAACAAAATGCATCTTATTTTTTCTTATCAGGCAGTACTGTCACAAGCCCATCAAAGCACTGAATGTAGGTGGAACACAGCATGATGCGGGGCAAAACGTCCACGTGGCTACTGGAAGACCTGGCAGACTCTCCATCTTCATAAAAAATAGGGATGCACAGAATACCTGAATCCTTCATGAAAGATGCAGAATACCGAACCTAATCCTATTTTGCATATTTGCATATGCATATCCAATATCCTGAAATAGCTTCCCCACAGACAATACTGTAAATTGCCAGTGGGAAAACATATGTGTCACTTTGTTTTTACAAAGTTGCCCGAAGTTGCCTCTCAAGGAAACTTCAGAAAAACAAAGCAACTTCTATGTTTTCCCAAAGATGTTTTACCAGCTTCCATGCCATGGGACAAATTAGGATCATAAATAAATTGACTGCTTATGGTGCATTTTCAATTACATTCTGTTGGTAAAAAAAACCTCTATGGGAGACAGAGTCAGAGTCTTCAGAGTCGGCATAGCCCGATACTAGTACTTAACATGTGCCATATAATCTGTTATTGTATATTTTTGTTACTGTGCAAATATTTTTTATTTTTTTTTTTGCAAGAATTTTAGGTGAGGTCAGAAGGAAAGACAGAGAGATTCAAAAACGTAAAATAAAGATGTCAAACCATGTCACTTAATTCCACAATATATTTATTGAAAGAATTGAAGGATGGTATTGCTTACCATAGCTTTCACACACCAGTTCTTTGTATTGTTTGCCAGTTTTTGCCAATATTTGGAGAAGTTTTAAAGCTTCAATCTTGTGCTGTTCCCCCAAATTGTTTAATCCAAGAATTTCTAGTAGTGTCAGAATGCCCCCATCCTCAACAAATTCAACATTATAGCGGTTGCTATAAGATTATGAAAGAAAGGAAAGACAAACACATCATCCATTAAGTATGTGATACAGCAAAACTACTTTAACACTGTATAAATTGGAAACATACGCTTCATTTTCTTACAGTATAAACTGCCTTAAATATATCCCTTTAATTTATCAATGCTATGTGCACTTTATATAATCAACCTTTTATACTATTTTAGTTAGTGTCAAGAGCTGCCCTAAATATTACTTTAAAGGAGACATATAGCATAACTAAATAACTCTCCAATGTTGTAGGCAATAAAGAATGCTATATGGGGCTAAAAATTATTATCTTTAAAAACAACCCCTTTATTGAAGCGCCCTATAGATCAGTGAATACATAGAAATTTGAACAGCAGGTCTTACAAACTATTGCATATCTACCTTGTAACTATTAGGGCAAATCTGCACTTCCTAGTGGTCGTTCAGAGAGCACACAAAACTGGGGCAAGAGCTGTGCTGTCAGTAGGAATGCATGTAATGCATTAGGTGCAAGTCTGTTTATTGTGTAGGCAGAATTTGTAGAGAGAACCCTGGGTATAACATCTCCTCAAGGTGTACAGTATAGCATGACCACTCTTTATGCTAATTTTGGTTAGTGCAAACAGTTGTGGATTTGTACACAAAATGGAAATGTCATAGGGGCAAGATACAATTGAGACACCACAATTAATATTAGTTAATAATTACACGTATTTGCTCACTAACAGCAGACATGCTATTTTCTTGTTGTTTCTGATCATTCAAATGCATTTTCCTGTAATATGATAAAAAGCTTCAAGGTATATATTGTTACATTTTACCTGTTTGAAGAAGACAGAAATATTCCAATTGACAGGAGAATCTCACTTAAATATGTCCCAAACATATATCTGAACAACAAATTAAGGGATTTAAAGTGAATAATTTTTAAAGAGCAAATTTTCTTAATTTAGCCTGTGAATGTGCCACAAATATTGGTACATTTGAAAGAAGTTATGTACTTCAGGATTTTTAATAAGTTTCATCATTAAAAAAGAAAAACACCTTTCTGAATCAAAAAGTTCCTATACTGATAAGTTCATCAGATACAAGGTTTTGTACATTTTTTTAGAATGCAAGTCTAATGAATAAACACAATAGATATATTCATATTGGATTAAAATATGTATAATCTATCATGATCTGAATGATCAATCTACGAATAACCATAGAACAGTGCTTAAATTTAATGTCAGTTGCCTGCATGTACAGCTATTTATATTTTAATAAAACATCGGGAGGCCTACAAGTAGTTCTGTGTTCAGCAATAACAGGATAAGATTTAAAGGGGACATATACCTTCTGTTTTCATCTTGTTCCCAAAGGTCCCAGAGGTAAATAGTCAGGACCACCATATGGGTTTCACCAATTGGCTTGCCATATGATCAGGTTTGTATGTATTTTTTGTAAGTATATGTACCGGTACAGATATTAAATGCTAGTGAAACTTGTTAACATTTCTACATAAGGCACTATTCTATTCAAGATCTGAAGCACTAAAGAATCATAAGAATTTTTATGGCTAAGGTAGGCATGGTGTTTTAAGTAGGAAGACACTAATAGAAAGTTCAGGTATGGGATCTGAAATCCTAAAACCCATTACCCAGAAAGCTCTGAATTATGGAAAAGGCCATTTCTCATAGACTCAATTTTACCAAATAATTCTAATTTTTAAAAAATAATTTCCTTTTACTGTAATAAGACAGTACCTTGTATTTGATTCATACTAAGACATAACTAATCCTTATTGGAGACAAATCAAGCCTACTGGGGTTGTCATGATTTTTATGGTGTAGTTTTTATTACTAAATTACACTGTTTACACTGCAAATATTTCACTCCACAATATAAAATGTCATTCCTGAACCAGCAAGTGTATTTTTTAATTCATATTATTAGTGTGTAGGCAGCCATCTCAGGTCATTTTGCCTGGTCATGTGCTTTCAGAAAGAGCCAGCACTTTAGGATGGAATTGAAATTGAGATGGAATTGAAATCAAAGGCTGTTGTTTCTCCTACTCAATGTAACTGAATGTGTCGCAGTGGAACCTGGCTTTTGAGTTCTGTTCTTAGATCTACCAGGGAGCTGTTATCTTGTGTTAGGGAGCTGCTATCTGGTTACCTTCCCATTGTTCTTTTGTTTGGCTGCTGGGGGGTGATATCACTCCAACTTGCAATACAGCAGTAAAGAGTGTTTAGAAGTTTATCAGAGCACAAGTCACATGACTGGGGCTGATCAGAAACTGACAATATGTCTAGCCCCATGTAAATTTCAAAATTAAATATAAAAAAATCAGTTTGCTCTTTTGAGAAACGGAATTCAGTACAGAATTCTGCTGGAACACAACAATAAACTCATGTGTTTTGAAAAAATGTTTTTTCCCATGAAAGTTTCCCTTTAATGGTTAAATGATTTTTTTAGGAGACTTAAGGTATGGTGATGTGTTATCCGGAAAACCCCAGATCCCAAGCATTCTGTATAACAGGTCCCATACCTGTACAACATGTAATACTTTTAGGGAATCTTACTTGAACATAGGTAGCAAAGAAATATATTTTGCTGTGTACAGTTTATAAGAGACCGATATTCAAAAGAATCTTGCTTATAAAAAAGTTTGTAGCAATAAAAGGATACGAAAGTCTAAGCCATGTAGTCAATCGCGCAAAGAACAGACTGCCACCCTGGAAGAATTCTTGCTCAAGCTGAGGTCCAGTCTTTCCCCGATGTAAGGAGATGAAATTATTAAGCATTCGACTTCTTGTTGCTTTATTACCTCTGTCCCATTCTTTCAGAAAAGCCATAAGTCTAGTAACTGCTTCATGTTCCTTAACAAAAGACATAGCTCCTGCTTTACAGCACCAATATTCTACAAGAAAACCTGATACGCCTATGAACAAAAAGCAAGACAAGAAAATGGTCTCTGAAATATAAAGTCAAATTAATCACTTATTTCCAGACATATTGTATTCACGCTCATCTAGATACAGTATGTGCATTATTATTGCAGCAGCATTGCAATGTGTTTTTTTTTAAAAGTAACATGATGCATTTTCTTTTGGTTAATGATGGTTATAATATAGTAAAATAGGGATGTGTGGTGAAACCACAAAAACATATTTTGGTTGCATTTCCAAAAACAATATAAATACAATATATGTGTTCTGATATGTGCAGGGTAACAAATTTCTCACATGTGGACTACAGTACTGGCACATTCAAAATATGTCACTGGATGCTAAGTGGTGCACAAATTCAATAACGGACCTCAGAATCTCAAAGGCTGGGAGTAGTGTTACAGTAAAGATTCTTAAAGTCAATGAGTACCTCTTTAGAATCTGTGATGTGCAGAACATTTAAATTTTTCCTGTCCTTTAAAGCTTGTGTAGGACATTAAAATGTATTATAATAAAAGTGTAGTTATGTAATTATTATTAACTTATATTTTTATAGTGCCAACATATTGTGCAGCGCTGAATTTACAGTATGCTTTTAACTGCCTCCAAAGCAAGCAGTTTAAGGGTTCCCCTGTAGTGACGTTCGACACCTATTTTGTTGGCAGGCAAAGGGTTATTTCAAACTCAGCTAGAGAACCTCTACTTTGACATCGCTTCCGTAGATGGTTTGATCAAAAGAAGCTTGTCATAAAAATAGAGAATTAAGGGCCAATAACTGGTAAACATATTTAAGTAAATACTGCTCTTTTACATCTCTTGCCTTGAACCACCATTTTGTAATGGTCTATGTGCTGCCTCAGAGATCACCTGACCAGAAATACTACAACTCTAACAGGAAGAAATGTGGAAGCGAAAGACACAACTTTGTCTGTTAATTGGCTCATGTGACCTAAAACGTATAGTTTGTTTGTGTACACTGTGAATCCTACTATCCCAGGGGGCGGTGCTTATTTTTTAAAATGGCAATTTTCTATTTATAATTACCCAATGGCACATACTACTAAAAAAGTATATTATTATGAAAATGGTTTATTTACATGAAGCAGGGTTTTACATATGAGCTGTTGTATGCAATATATTTTTTTTATAGAGACCTACATTGTTCAGGGGTACAGATTTCCTTTAACCAAAATCAAAAAAAAATTTTTTTTTTTGATTCAGCTCACACATGAGAAATCACAAAAGCAGCACTTTTTTTTCCAAACTGAATTGTTTACGCACAGTTACCCCAAAAAAAGTTGCACATTTCCGTAGGCTTTTACCGAAAGCATTTACTAAGCCAAACTGCACACCAATATATTTTGACACAAACACTCATTATTAGACAAACTGGAGGCAACAATAAGCAGCGCCTTTAGCTACTTACAGTATTCCATTAAATGGTCTGGCTCAGTATAAGATATTGTTTAACATAAATCCTGGCACATTAGGCCCAAACATGCCCCAACTAGCCAAAATAGTAATTGTCTATTGCATCTTACAGCAGCACCTCTAGTATTTGCCAGAACCCACAGATTGCCAGTCCATGTATTATACGATGGCGGAACTCAGGAAAAGCGAATGGAGAGGGAGCCAAGCACTCACCACTGTTTAGCCGCAGTTACTTTCTTGACGAAGTAGTCTATAACTTTTAGTGGGGCCTGATGGTGACGCTCAAATCAGCATATCATATAACTAGACCCTACGCATTTTCAATTATAGCTTTGTGCGTCCCTTAACCCTCCGCCCGCCATACCTAAGCTTACCTCTCAAACAGATCACTAAGCACCAAAACGTATAACGCAAAAAGTGCTTTTACGATTAACCTATCAAGCCCCTCTATCCGCAGAGTGGGAGGGGCCCAAACTAGCACCACTAACAAACGTTCTGTGGCCGCCTTGGTGCGTTGCCTAGCGACAGTCTCTATAGACGCTCCTCAGAATATTATCGCCTAAAGATAGCTTTGGCGAGGAACGTCATTCTGTCACGTGATGTCCGCGAGGGTTACTGAGTGGCTGTAGAAGCCGCGCAATGATTTCCGGTGATCTCGGGACTTAGTGTTTTGTGAAAAGTCCAAAGAAAGGAGACATTGCTTATGCGTGGAAATATGGGGGACCCGGAACTGGACTATACGATTGAGTTTCCAGAGCCGTCTCTGCAAGGTATTCCGAGCTACAGAATAGCAGTAGTGTTACTGTCACACATTGAATATTTACTCTTTTTGTCACACTGCTATCGAACCTGCGGCCCTGCAGCTGCTGTTGCTTAATGCTTTGTAGAGGCAAAGTGAGCTGAGTGTCTGTACCCTGTGTTTGCTTTCTTAAATAGTTCCTGTTTGTGGCACTGACGGGCAATGCTCAACTCAAACTACTTTTGGTCACCTTTAGTAAAATGTAGGGATGCACCGAATCCACTTTTTTGGATTCGGCCGAACCCCCGAATCCTTGGTGAAAGATTCGGCCGAATACCGAACCGAATCCGGTTCGGTGCAAATTAGGGGTGGGAAGCGGAAAACATTTTTTACTTCCTTGTTTTCTGACAAAAAGTCACGCAATTTCCCTCCCCGCCCCTAATTTGCATATGCAAATTCGGATTCGGTTCGGCCGGGCAGAAGGATTCGGCCGAATCTGAATCCTGCAGAAAAAGGCCGAATCCCGAACCGAATCCTGGATTCGGTGCATCCCTACTAAAATGGACGCTTTCCTTTCATTTGACTTGTAATAGTACCCACTGGCAAGTCTATGGGGACCACACATGTATAAGATCATGTGTATATTTTCCTTTGGAATCTTTCCAGCTTTTAAATTGGGGGGGGGGTCACTGACCCCATTTAAAAAAAAATGCTCTATAAGGCTTCACATTTATTGCTACTAATTTTTCTATTTAGACCCTCTGCTATTCATATTTTAGTCTCTTTTTAAATCAATGATCAATCCAATTGTTGCTTTGGATCTTAGCAACCAGATTTCTCAAATTGCAAACGAGCGCTACCGAATAAAAAGCTAAATAACTCAAAAAAGACAAATGGAAACCAATTGCAAATTGTCTCAGAATGTCACTCTATACATCATGCTCAGAGTTAATGTGAACGACCCTGAACGCTGACTGCTGATTGGTTGCTAGACCTGATGCAAAGTTTGCATCTTTTATTAGGATACGCCTAAAGAAACTTCTTTTTTTTGGCCAGGTTACTGATTAGCTGCTATTCATCTAAATGACATGTGCAGAGAGGAAGAGGTATGAACATTCAGTAAAATCAGGGTGAAAAACTCTACAGTCAGGGTCGGACTGGACCTACGGGACACCGGGAAAAAACCCGGTGGGCCCTGACGGCCCAGATCCGCACCCAGAAACAACTTAGTTACGTCATCTCTCTTTATAGGGCAGTCGCGGCCAAAACATTGCGTCCGTGCGCATGCAAGCAGCGCAGTACTTATGTGCAAACACGTGGTGCAGCACGCCGGCTCAGCAAGGGAGGCCCTGGGACAGCAGCCCCGGTGGGCCCTGGGCCCCCCAGTCCGACCCTGTCTACAGTGTTGAAGGAATAAGACTTAAAGGGATACTGTCATGGGAAAAAAATTTTTTCAAAATGAATCGGTTAATAATGCTGCTCCAGCAGAATTCTGCACTGAAATCCATTTCTCAAAAGAGCAAACAGATTTTTTTATATTCAATTTTGAAATTTGACATGGGGCTAGACATTTTGTCAATTTCCCAGCTGCCCCTGGTCATGTGACTTGTGCCTGCACTTTAGGAGAGAAATGCTTTCTGGCAGGCTGCAGTTTTTCCTTCTCAATGTAACTGAATGTGTCTCAGTGGGACATGGGTTTTTACTATTGAGTGTTGTTCTTAGATCTACCAGACAGCTGTTATCTTGTGTTAGGGAGCTGCTATCTGGTTACCTTCCCATTGTTCTTTTGTTTGGCTGCTGGGGGGGGGAGGAAGGGGGGTGATATCACTCCAACTTGCAGTACAGCAGTAAAGAGTAATTGAAGTTTATCAGAGCACAAGTCACATGACTTGGGCCAGCTGGGAAATTGACAATATGTCTAGCCCCATGTCAGATTTCAAAACTGAATATAAAAAAATCTGTTTGCTCCTTTGAGAAATGGATTTCACTGCAGAATTCTGCTGGAGCAGCACTATTAACTGATTCATTTTGAAAAAAAATTTTTTTCCCATGTCAGTATCCCTTTAATGTCCAAAACTTGGTTACACACAGACTTGTATTACTGCAGCCTGGTCACTCTTTACTGAAATGTCAGCTTATTGGACTCTTTAGGGGCCAAAATATAAATCAGTGTTTGGGGCTTGGCCAGATATCGTTAAGGGTGGCTGGAAAATTCTGTTGAGCACTGCAGCAGGCAGTAGATCTCCAGACAAACAGATGATTGCATGTATGGTCAGCCGTAGTCTAACTAATCCACCCACCATCTGCTTTCATGTAAGTCATTGGAAAACCACCTGGCAAATATATAGGCCTTCTTCAATATTTATACACGTTAACTTAGATAAATTTTACCTAGGTCATGACAACTTGAGTGCATACAGGTTGGTCACCTCCTTTACATATTTAACCTAACTGGAATTGTACAAGTGAACAGAATAACAATTTCATGGTTGTTACAGGCTGCCCATGGGACCCAGAGCGAGAGCCAGTAGTTATTTTGCTTGGATGGGGAGGATGTAAAGATCAGTATCTAGCTAAATACAGTGCCATCTATCATAACCAGGTAAGTAGTATCCACAAATGTATCCTCTCTTTTATTTTCAAAACAAAATATTCTTAAAAAAAAAAAAAAAAAAGTACAACAGTGAATTGAAAATAATGTGCATAGACAAATAGTTTTCAAATCTTGGGCATTTATTGGATATGTAGCTGTAGAGTTCATTTTGCCCATGGCAGCTTTTAAACAATGCTATTTTTGCACATTCTATGCTGCCAACTGCTTATTTTATAGTTGCATCCCAAAATAATAGTGCCTCAATACATTGTCATTGTTTGTTTTTTTTATATTTTTTATGGGGAACACAAGCAAAGAAAAATAACTATTTATTTAAATGTATTAATTTTTGGGATCTATAGCACCAGTACCAATGTAGGGTTTTATAAGCAGCTTTCTGGCATTTCTCCAGTGGCTGAAATACTTCCATTTTGGCAGCCATACGATCTTACTTTGGTTCTACACTGGGAGATTAAGATGACAGAGACATCATCACTTTAATCATAGCTGAAAATGAATGTGTAAGACCAGCTGTAGTTGAGTCAAAAAATTGTTTTATGAAACCACTTGCACTTTTCTTCTAGTTTCCTTTATATGCTAGTCCTGTTGTTCGTTATCATTGTCTATTTATTATATTATGTATTATTTGATTTATTTATTTATTTATTTATTTTACAGGGTTGCACTGTTATAAAATATACTGCAGCCTGGAATGCAGTTTTCATCTCAGAGTCTTTAGGCTTCAGCTCACTACGTGAAGATGCAAAAAAGCTTCTGGAGTTGCTCTTTGACTATGAAATTGAAAAAAGTCCCATTTTATTCCATGTTTTTAGTAATGGTGGCTTCATGTTATACCGCTATATTGTGGAGCTGCTGCACTCTCACTGTCGCCTGAACAAACTGCATGTAGTGGGAACCATCTTTGATAGTGCTCCTGGAAACCGCAACGTCATAGGCTCAGTACGTGCTTTGGATACTATCCTTAGTACTTCCACTAATAATGCTATCCGCTTTTTAGCTTTAGCAGCTTTTGCAATCATGGTGATCATACTAAGGATTGTGCTATACCCAGTGACAAAGTTCCTGCATGAAAATCACTATGATGCTATGAAGAAGGACTCCTCGCGCTGGCCTCAGCTTTATTTGTATTCCCGGGCTGACCCTATTATCTCATATATTGATGTAGAGTCTATGATTGCGGCTCGAAGAAGACGTTGCCTTCCCACTGAGGCTTTGGACTTTGGGAAGTCAGAACATGTTAGTCATTTCCGTAGGTTTCCACATAGGTATTCGGAAATGTGCACGTCTTTCTTAAGGGACTGTGTCAGAAAAGCAGCCCTATCCATGCTGACGAGTGAGCACCCTGTTTCCTTTTAAATGTCAGAACAAAAAGAGCATTTGACCAGTGTGGATTCTGACAAATAAATAGTGGCTTGTTTCTTTACTCTCCTCTCCTGCATGCATTATTTTTATTTTTGGTCCTCTGAAACCTACCTTTCACAATGATTATGCTTAAAGGAAAACTAAACCCCCAAAATAAATACTTGAGCAACAGATAGTTTATATCAAATTAAGTAGCATATTAAAGAATCTTATCAAACTGATATATATATATATTTATTTAAGTAAATATTGCCCTTTTGCATCTCTTGCCTTGAACCACCATTTTGTGATGGTCTGTGTGCTGCGTCAGAGATCACCTGACCAGAAATACTACAACTCTAACTGTAACACGAAGAATTGTTGAAGCAAAAAACAGAACCCTTCTGTAAATTGGCTTGTGACCTAACAAGTATGATTTGTTTGGTATTTTTTGTGTGCAACATGAATCGTATCATCCAGGGGGCGGCCCTTATTTTTTAAAATGGCAATTTTC
Source organism: Xenopus petersii (assembly GCA_038501925.1). Taxonomy (NCBI): domain Eukaryota; kingdom Metazoa; phylum Chordata; class Amphibia; order Anura; family Pipidae; genus Xenopus; species Xenopus petersii. Next base: position 88,802,214 of record CM076678.1, read on the forward strand.
TATTTATGATTACCCAATGGCACATACTACTAAAAAAGAATATTATTATGATTTTTTTTTTTTTTACATGAAGCAGGGTTTTATATATGAGCTTTTTTATGCAATATCTTTTTATAGCGACCTACATTGTTTGAAGAGTATCGTTTTCCTTTAATGAATGCACAAAACACATAAACATTTTTCCAATCATAGCAGTAGAAAGAAAAGTTGGATAGAAACATTCAAAAAAGAAACTGTAACAGATAACTCACTAAGTATTTTTTTCCAGTTTTCAAGATATTCGCAGTTGTCAAATTGCTTATGTAATGAATTCAAAACAATATTGGCACCTGCTAGACATTTCAGGTGGCTGGCAACAGTTGGCTCAATATTAATTTCAACAACTTGCCACAGGGGGAAATGATTTATTAAATGCCAATATGAGTGACTCCATTAATTCATCTACTTGTAAATAATGCATCAGAGTCTTTACTGTATAAAATGGATACCCCCTTTTAATACAGCTTAAATCCTTGCTGACTGTCATTGTTGACTGTCATTGCTTGCTAGAGCTAAGTTTATTACCCAGGTATCATAGTAACATAGTAGATGAAGTATAGGGGCTGATTCTCAGCTTGTGTTTTTCAGCCAGTTGTGGCATTATCCTTAGTCTCCATCTTCCTCTGAGCTGTCTCTGATGGAGTAGTCAATGAATTGCCCCTTCCATATGTATGTCCTGAATAAATGAAGTTCCACATAGTACATGTGAGACTTACTGAGCACACAGATCCACACAAAATCCAAAAAGAAGGTATACTGCAACTCAATTCTTATATATAAATTTAACAAGCTAATGTTACAAATAAATACAGATCCCATAGTACGCCACCGTATGAATTTCATACCCTCCTGTACCTATTTATAAAGGATGCACTGAATCCACAATTCTGGGATACGGCCTAATTCTGAATCCTTCATGAAAGATTTGTCTGAATTCCAAATCCACTGCCCAGGGTCCTGTCTCAATTAAAGGATCTGGCAGCACCTTCAGTTTCAAGGCTGACAGATCTGTGGGATCAACTTTGTTAGTGATACGTCATTATACTTGTTTGTAAGCCTCCTGGATTAAACATTGCCCAAACCATCTTTGCTGTGGAACCAGGAATATGCACCATTGCATCTTTGGTTCTATGAATTGTTTTAGGACTTAGAATTTAATTAGTGATTTTTATTTGTATCATAGTAGAAAACAGTAGAAAACTGGTTTTCTGGCTCTTTAAAGGAGAACTAAAGCTTTACTGGAGAAGTATGCTAGTAATGTTGTACTTGTGTTTTGGGCTTCCGTATCAGCACAAGGCAACCACAGCTGAGTTTAGAATATAAATATACAGTACAATATATAGTACACATGGACTATAAATGTCACAATATAAGGCTGATTAGTAATTAATACAGATAATTAATAAATGGCAGCACAGAAACAAGTGCAACCAGCACCATAATTTAATAATTAGCTTTGTAGCATCAGTTTATATTACAGTCCAACATCATTCACTGCTTGATAATTTGCGACGACCCTTAAGCTTAGCTTCTCAACAGCTGCTCACAGCCCACTGAGCATGATTACACTTTACAAGTACATTAGAGGACATTATAGACAAATAGCAGGGGACCCTTTTAACCCATAAAGTGGATCACCGTACCAGAGGCCACCCCTTTAGACTAGAAGAAAAGAACTTTCATTTGAAGCAACGTAGGGGGTTCTTCACAGGACAGTGAGGTTGTGGAATGCACTGCCGGGTGATGTTGTGATGGCTGATTCAGTTAATGCCTTTAAGAATGGCTTGGATGATTTTTTGGACAGACAGAATATCAAAGGCTATTGTGATACTAAACGCTAAAGTTAGTATATGTATGGGTATATAGAATTTATGTGAAAGTAGGGAGGGGTGTGTGTATGGATGCTGGGTTTTCATTTGGAGGGGTTGGACTTGATGGACTTTGTCTTTTTTTAACCCGATTTAACTATGTAACTATGTGAGTGTCACTGACACTTTTCAAGATGGTGACCCCTTATGACAAGTTTGAAATCCTGGATCATTGCTGCTATTGAGGAGCTGAAACTTTAGCCTGGCACAATCAGTTCAGTATATAAAATATGTAATTTTTAGCCATATTCATTTATAGGATTTAGTTCTGATTTAAGGACCTTACAAAAGCAAAGCAATAGAAAATAAATCATACTCCTTTTAGGGGACTAAATTAACAATAATTTTTCTTCTTTAATTATTGGCCCTGGGACAACACGTGCACTAGAGTGAAAAGGCCAACTTTTTTGTCCAGCTTTTCTCTCTACCGCACCTGTTAAGGAAGAATTAGGAAGTTGATCACTCCATGGTGCTTGCTGAGAAGTACCCTGGGCTGTTATCCGTGTCAAGTTTTTATTGAAAAAATATTGGGAGGGGAAGGCAGGAACACTAGTGCGGAGAGTGCAATTGTGCTCTCTCGCATTAGTAAAGCCAAATTTTAAAAAACGGAAATTCGTCTCTTTAAGGTACCAGGCGCTGCCGCCTGAGGTGAGTTGCCTCATTGGTGGAGTGTCCCTGCGTGTATCTGGGCTGGCAGTCCAACCCTTTCCATTATAGAAGTGTATAACCCTCAGGCACCAATAATAGAGTCACCTTGAGGAAGGGCTAGACCACGTGCATCAAAAGTGAGATCTATTGCATTTATTTATTATTTAGAAATGCTGTGTGTGTGGGGGGTGGGGGTTCACTTAGATTATCAGGTTGCTTCTTGCCCTTTTGCCTAAGACCAATTGTAGTACTGGGCCTTTTGGCTAGGTACCCGTTCTTATGACCTTCTGTGAAGAAGGAGAAACACTTGGTCCTCTGGCTGGCTCAGATCAAGTGTAGTCATACTGGGCCTTTTGGCTAGGTATCCGTTCTTATGATCTTATGTGAAGATGGAGACACACTTTGTCCTCTGGTCTAGGCCAGCAAGCTAAGCTTGATGAAAGGGGAGGTGCTGAGCTCCTGTAAGGGGTGCTTGATTCATTTTTTTGGGTCTTGCACAATGCACATGCATTTCTTGCTTAATCTTGCTTCACTGGATGAGTGTCATAGTCCCCTGGGCTTGACCCCAGGCCAGGACTTACTCTCTGGGGGAAGCTTTGGCAGAACCCAGGGTAGAAGGGACTCCCTCTAGCTGCAAGGCGAAGGGGAGTCCAATGACCCCAAAACCCCCTCAGGGGGGCAGGCAGGGATGATGGGGCTCACCCTAGCTTCGGCGAAGGTTGACCTTTCTGCTTATGCTGTTCTTTTGCCTGGCCTTGGACATTTGAGCAACGGAGCCCATGTCTTTGGGTAGGACTCATGAAGGATCATTCAATATCATCAGGTATCTAGATGTTGTGTGGCTATAGGTTTACCAGTTACAATACATCTAAATACAAATTAATCAGGTCACTTTTAATTTGATTGTACTGCAAAATAAAATAAACAGTAAAATAAGTAAATCAGTACAGGAGATGAATGTTTAATTTTATCATTCAGACAGAAACTGCCATACATGTACCAATAAAATCACACAACACCGTTTTCAGAATGTGTATGCTGGCTGAACAATCCCAACTTCTATGTTTGTATCATGGATAACAGTCAGTTCATTGGGCAGGTTTGAAGATTTCATCTGCTTTTGCGCCAGGTCAGACAGCTGTAGCTCCTCTTTGCTGTAGTTTGTATTGTTCAGGCTTTTGGTCCAAACAAATGCAGCAATAGAAAGACATCCATCTCCATCTACGGTGTGCAACCATGGGCCAATCGTTCACATACTGACAGGATTGACTAGTGTGTGTGGCCACTTTTAGGGTGATGGCAAACAAGATTTGTGGCCTGGGGAAAAATCTGTACCACCCTCAGTCCACAAAACACTTACTGATACCACAAAAACTGCAGAAAAGTGCACAGGTCCAAGTTTACTTTGTATTCCAATCACATGATTCTGTAATTCACAGAACAACGCAACGGAGTGAGCAAAGTTTTCTGTGTTTATTCAGAGGAAATACACATTTCAGGGCAGAGTATTTTCTCAGGTACACAACAAATGTGGCTCAAATCCTTTTATTACTTTACCCCCGATGGTAGTGATGGTTCACACAAGAAAACTGACTTACACATTGCTTGTGCATAGGGTTGCCCATACCTCCCAACATTTTGGAAGTAAAAAGAGGGACAAAAAATTTTGTTCCGCACATAGCGCAGCAATTTTTTTGCCCACACCCCTTTCTGTGACCACACTCCCTAATTACCATGTTTGTTTTACAAAATTTGGCAGGTTATGAAAGTTTGAAAATATTTCTCCTTATCTAAACTGTGTTTTTGTTACAAAGTATCTTATTTGCACCTGTTAGCTGTTCTGGGCTCTCTGCTAAAAGCCAATTAAGTGAGAAACTTTGTTTCTTTTTCTGGCTGTTCAGTGCAGAGAAAAGAGGGACTTTCCAGTACAAATGAGGGACTGCGGGTTGAGCTGTCAAAAGAGGGACTGTCCCTCTGAAAAAGGGACAGTTGGGAGGTATGGTTGCCACCTTTTCTGGAAAAAAATAATGGCCTTCCTATATAGTTATCTCCCCCACCTCCCCTATTAATAACCTATATAGTTATCTTCCCTCCCCTATTAATAACATTGAAATCAAACATAATTTTTACCTGCCAGGCCAGTAAAATACAGGCCAAGTGAACCTCATGTATTGGCCTGCGGTGTGTACTGGCTCTGCTTCCTAGAAAAACTCTTGCTTTGTAAGTTGGCCATGAATCTGTGTGACCGAAGCCATGCAAGTCTTGAGCTTAGAATTATTACAGTAAATAGAACACAATTTAATATTGTTGACGTGCAACACTGACAAACACAGGCCTGTATGGGGCTACTTATCCCTTCAGCTGCTTAAAATACATAAATAATGCCTTTTGCCAGAAGCTTCTTCTGCCAGGCCTCGCACTCCACTTACTATTAATAAATAGAACAGTTGAAAAATATAACGTTGTTATATTTGCTAATACTGATTTGAGGCACAACATGTAGTATTTGAAGCAAATCATCTAATATGATTTATATATTTGTTCTGTTGGCGGGAATCCGGGAAAATATATTGTTAGGCAGGTCCACGCGTGCTGAAAAATATACATAAACAAATTGTCACAGCGCCATCTGTTGGTTGCAACACAACATAAGCTGTAGGAAGTCTCTGGAGATTCTACTCGCTCTCTTATGACGCAGCTCCGAGCCCTCCGCTCTCACGTTTCATCCTCACAGTACTATACAGAGGGACCGCCTGATGTGGCGCCATAATACCTGATCGCTCGCACACCTAAACTATACCCGTAAACCCTGCTGTCACCGTGTTTCACTTTATCAACGCTGCCAATAATCAGAAGTGCGTTGTTTACTTAAAGGGCGGACTATGTTTAGTGGACTGTTTTTGAGTAGCGACCTCTGTTGGTCAAAGTCCGAAGCAAATGGTCTAATCGCTGTTATTACATTCATGTCATTCCCGGCGCAGCCCGTATCAAGTCCTGTGGGCTCAGCTCAAGAAAAGTTATGCGTATTAAGTCTGCTATAATGGACAAGGGCTGCTGTTCATTTTATGGACGAACTGTCTGGAATTTGGTCCCACCGGCACCCAGTCGTGCTCAGGCCAAGTAAACACTGCAGCGCCCTCTGTTGGTTAACAGTGCAGAAATACACTACACAGCTCTCTGTTGGCTAACTTGGCAGAAATCATACACTACAGCGCCCTCTGTTGTTTGTACTTAGCAGATATACACTGCGGCGACCTTAGTCAGTTACATTTGCTGTCAAATACTACAGCGCCCTCTATTGGCTGACGTGGCAGAAATCATACACTACAGCGCCCTCTGTTGGTTGAACTTAGCAGATATACACTGCGGCGACCTTAGTCAGTTACATTTGCTGTCAAATACTACAGCGCCCTCTGTTGGTTGAACTTAGCAGATATACACTGCGGCGACCTCTGTCAGTTACATTTGCTGTCAAATACTACAGCGCCCTCTGTTGGCTGACGTGGCAGAAATCATACACTACAGCGCCCTCTGTTGGTTGAACTTAGCAGATATACACTGCGGCGACCTCTGTCAGTTACATTTGCTGTAGCAGCAGCAGCAAGGAGCGCTCTCTGTTGGTTAACTTTGCAGAAATGCACTGCAGCGCCCTCTGTTGGATAATTTTGGCAGTATAGCATTGCAGCACCCTCGGTTGGATACGTTGCCAAAGAGTACTGCAGCGCCCTCTGTTGCTCGTATGCCAAGGAATCACTGGCCCACTTGTTGGTTAACAATTGCTGGTGAACCCTGCAGCGACATCTGTTTGATTAACATCGTTACACTGCTGCGCCCCCTGTTGGTAACCATGGTGACATAACTCGTGCTCTTTGCATTTTTTTTTCAATGCAGCCCCTCTGTCAATTAATATGGCAGAGAAACACTGCTGAGCAAAACATAAACATTATTAATAAAATATATAAGAACCAAGACTTATAAAACATTTTACTGAAGGCTGAGCAAGTATGCTTGATGTGCATAAAAACAACACATTTGCAAATGGAGAGTGCCATCAGACTCCCAAAAACTTATGTCATCTGGATAAATGGTGCACAATTATGATTTTTTCTTTAGATCCCCGGATAGGATATGGTGGATCCCTTTCTCCCTGATCCCCTCTGTCAAAAGGCTCACTGGGGACTTCCGGGGGGCGTGCCCACTAAGATGGCCGCATTATAGATGAGCTCCGCGCTCCGCTCTTTTAAAAACTGCTCAGCCGCATACAATCCCTGCTCAAAAGAAGCAGCATCGGCAGCGGAACACCTGAGGGCAAATTGAGACTCACCACCGCTCAGCTCTCCCTCCGTTTGCAGCCCCGGAAGCCTCCACGCAAGATTGAGGCCTAGGTCCCGAACAAACCTTCGCCACGCTGCATCAATACGCGCGCTGATATCTGACGCCAGGCACAGAAGCGTGATCCGAAGCGACCGGACCACAGATAAGTAACTTGGGTCACGGGAGGACGGCTGGGGGCCAAAGCTTACACGGCTTACAACCGCGGACCCGGACCCGCACCAACCCCACAGCGCCCGATATCGGAGCCACTCCCGCATAACTCCCTGGGGACACGAACATAGAACAGCGAATATTCGCTCAACTGGACGCCAGACAGTGTTTTATACAAGGGAGCGGGCCCACACACCTACTCTGGGACATTTTATCTCCGTGACGCAGTGACAATTTACACCCTGCGAAGGCCATAGCGTGTTTACTGAAAAAAAAAAAAAAAAAAGTTGCCACAAGGGGGCAGTACTTAAACAGCTTTACTGCTGCAAGGGACCCTAACCACACCAACGCCCAACATCTTAAACGGTCCTAAAGGCGCACAATTGTTGTCAATACTGGACCACCTGTCCTAACACTAACAAGCTGTAATAATGTAACCAGCACATACAATTCCAAACGCACAACCTCGCTGCACATATGGCACCAATAAACATGGACTGAAAAACAACCCATACACATTCCACTGTGGAATGTAAGTAACGCCATACGGTATGAAATAACACAAATGGAGGCTACAACCTACGGAAATACCACCTATGACAACCTGACTCAGTAGACAACTTACCAGCATTGAGACAACCGGGAAATATACTACCTCCCAGGAACTCTCCTACTCGGGGGAACAACTGTCCACAGTTCCTTCTCAAGGCATGGAAAAATTCCTGGGCCCAACAACAACTACTATGTCGCTCAAAACGTCAAAAACCAAGCCAAGAGACAAAAAACAAACAGCAGAAACTCCCCAGGCGGAGAGCGACTCGGAAACAACCGCACGCATGGAGGAAATGGTCCAGATCCTGGGTCCCTTACTGGACCAGAAACTAGCTGGCATAAAAGAATCGGTCTCGGAGATACTACAACAAATCACCAACCAGGCTCAAAGAATCTCCCAAGCTGAGGATCGTATATCCACACTGGAGGACAATTTATCCACTGCGCAATCCACCATTGATCTTCAACAAAAAGAAATTTCAATCCTATCTGATAAAGTGGAGGACTTAGAGAACCGCAGCAGGAGGAACAATCTACGACTAGTGGGGGTTCCTGAGTCGGTCAAAACCAGGGATCTGGAGCATCTTCTTCACGAGTGGCTACCCAAGGCTCTCGATCTGGATACAAAGTATCTTCCCTTTTTGGTGGAAAGAGTCCACAGAATTGGACCCCCACCCTCACCTAACAAAGAACATCAACGTCCCAGACAAATCATATTTAAACTACTGAACTTTACAGACAAAACCAGAATATTGGAAGCACACAGAGCGACCAGAAATCTTTCTTATGATGGACACTCAATTCTACTTTTCCAGGATTACTCTGCCTCAGTGACAGCCAAACGCAGAGAATTTGCACCACTTTGCAAAACTCTATACAATGCCGGATACAAATTCTCCCTGCTTTTTCCTGCAAAACTAAAAATCATCAAAAAAGATACTAACAAAATACATATCTTCGAAGACCACAAACAAGCTTCTGCTTACATAGACACCGCCATTCAAAAATAAGAGGAACGGTGACTCATGCGTGACAGACTACAACTCATTATAACATAGTTGATGAATATCATACGCCCTACCACGGACCATCGGATTTGCTGAAGTTTGAGCGGAACATGCTTTTGAACAGTGAACAGACTAACGTCTAATAACTTGACTTTACTTCTTTCTCTCATTTATTTTTATTTTGGGCAACCTACATGATACGTTACTTACCGTTTGACTCTCTCATAGTATGCACATTGTATTGTTAGAACCTTGTTCTCTATAACTCAACACGAACTCCACTTACCTGCTTTATTTCTATCGGAGACTTCACCAAGTTATTTATTCGCCTTACAAGTTGACCCGAACTGTTGAATTTCCCCCCTAACCACAGAGGGCGTTGGAATCTCCTCCTTATAGTTTCCTTGTTGCTCTTACTGCCTCACAATTTCATACAAAACTTGTCTACTGAATATGCTATAGATTGAATATTCTGTGGGTTACAACCTGTTTTTCTTTTCTCCTTTTCTCTTTTTCTTTAACTCCTGTTGTAGACAAAATGCGGGGTTTGTGACTTTCTATTACTCAAAATGTAATGTTTTTAATGTACATAGTTAATGTGATACTAAATGTTCAAGTGATTGCAACCAACCACCAAATAGTAGACCACTGCCAATTCTCCGGCTCCCAATCCCATTACATTCACCACCAAGGGATGGAACCCGCTCACTGGGACAGGGTCCCTACCCTAATACAGGAAACCTTGATTTACGCAACCCCTAAACGGGGTATAGGTTAGCACAGACTACATGGGTGAACCTATAGCTAACACTCCTTTTGATAAACAACCTAAAAATCTTAAAATGCTTTCATGGAATGTAGGTGGCCTTAACACTCCGGTGAAAAGACGCAAAGTACTATCCCTATTAAAAAGGGAAAACGCCCATATTGTTCTTCTGCAGGAAACTCACTGGCGAGACATAGACAAAAATATACTAAGGGACACCTGGATACAGGAACAGATAACCGCATCATACTCAACTAAATCTAGGGGTGTGGCAATACTTTTACATAAATCATTGAATGGTACGGTGACCAAAACATATAAAGATAAAAATGGCCGCTACCTAATCATAGATATAGAAATACAAGGCATGAAATATACTGTAGTGAACGTATATGCACCTAATGATGATAATAAATTTTTTTTCACAGAACTAATGCAAAGACTTGACTCCTGGGGATCCGCGAATCTAATTATCGGTGGAGACATGAATACAGTATGGGACCGCTTCATGGACAGATCGGATGCCGCATCCAGATACCCATTGAGACGGATTACCCCATTACACACGTTCTGTGAGTTTTTGCATCTTCAAGATACCTTCAGATACACAAACCCGGATACCAAAGACTACACCTTCTATTCAGGAGCCCATAACACACACTCCAGATTAGATTACTTCTTTCTGTCAACCACACAACTCTCTAAGATATTATTGGCCACCATAAACAATATTGATGTCTCTGATCATGCCCCAGTAACATTAACCCTGATGCAATTGGCTACTAGGTCAACATCATATAACTGGCGATTTCCTTCCTACTTACATAATAATGCTGATTTTCAAACATTCTTAAAACAACAATGGGCAAACTATATTGACGATAATTTGTCGCATTGGGACGACCAAAACCTCTTATGGGCCGCATCTAAGCCTGTCCTGAGAGGACATATTTCGGCATATCTACTAAAACAGAAAAGGCATTTTACTGAAAAATACTCAGCCCTGCAAAAAGAACTTACTAATCATTATAGGGCATTTAAACTCACAAACTCAGACGCAGATAAGAAAAAATACACGGACACCAAGAATTTGTTCAACACTTTATTACATGATAATGCACAATATAAAATATCTCATATGAAGAACAAATTTTATAGATGGGGAAACAAACCTGGGAAATTATTAGCTAAAATATCAAAACTTCAAACCAAACATAGTTTTATAAAAAAACTGAAAACAGCGGAGGGATGGGCCCTAGACACAAAACAAATAGTGAAGACAATGGAAACACATTTTAAAACTCTTTATGAGGAAAACCAAGATCATCCAGATGAGGGTCTCCTCTTCATACGCGATGCCCATTTATCCAAGCTCTCAGTTCAGGACAGAGAAATACTCGACGCACCTATAACTGAGCAAGAAATCATATCAACAATAAAGCACCTAAAAAATGGGAAATCACCGGGCCCGGATGGCCTCAGTGCAGAGTACTATAAAACCCTCATAGTAGAACTCACCCCCATACTTACCACAATCTTTAATGACGTTTTGCAAGGCTCCCCCCTATGGAATGAAGCCAATGAGGCTAGGATTATACTCATCCCAAAAGAAGGAAAAGACCCTACCTTACCCTCATCCTATAGACCAATATCCCTACTCAATCAGGACTTAAAATTACTAACTAAGATCATGGCTGACAGATTACAATTAATTCTCCCGCAAATACTTACCGCGCAACAAGTAGGATTCCTTAAACAACGAACCTCGGTCCAAGCCATACGACAGGTAATAGCGGCAATATATCAATGTACCCTGGAAAAAAGAAAACACGGTATGTTAATTAATTTGGATGCAGACAAAGCATTTGACAGGATAACTCACACACATATCAAAAGGCTTCTTAAGTTTCAACACTTTGGCATACAAATGCTAAACCTCTTTAAGACCCTATATTCCCAATCATACACACATATCACAGCAAATGGCCTTAACTCAACTAGATTTCTGATCCAAAGAGGGACCAGACAGGGATGCCCTCTTTCACCATTGCTTTTCAACATTGCGCTAGACCCCCTCCTTAAACATCTATTGAATAGTGATATCTTCAAAGGTATACCATTAGGCACACAAAGACTCAAACTAATAGCATATGCTGACGACATCCTTCTATTTATACACAAACCACAAACTGAACTACCCTTTATTCTAAAAAAGATAGAAACATTTGGCGCTATAGCAGGATTTAAAATCAACTTGGATAAATCGGAAGCACTACGTCTACAACATACCTCCCCTGCAGACTGGAACACCTCCTTCCCATTTAAAAAAGCGAAAACACACATTAAATTTCTCGGGATCCACTTACCACAATGCCATCAGGACTTCTACAACCTAAACATTAGGCATACAATAGACCAGATAGAACAAGAAACCCGCAAATGGATTAACACAAACTTGTCATTCACGGGTAGACTCCACTTAATAAAGATGATTGCATTTCCCAAACTTCTCTACAAAATACAACTACTACCATATAGGATACTATCCACAGATATCAGACGATTACAACACATAATTAGAACATTCATATGGAATAAGAAGAGATCCAGAATCAATCTTTTTAAACTTCAACTACAAAAACACGAAGGAGGACTTAATTTTCCAAACGTAATGGAATATAATGATGCTGCCCTTCTCCGATTTGCAGGTGACTGGCTCCACCATAGAAACGTTTTCACCACTATTTCCTTAGATGACACACTCTCAGAGGGAATATCACTTAACTGTCTATTACATACACCTCTCAAAGATATCCCAAAAAACATGAAAGATAATCCACTATTTATCCACACATACAATACCTGGCACAAAATTCGGAAAAAAATCAACATCTCTCAATTCAACTCCATACACTTGACCTGGATGGGGAATAAAAACTTCACTCCGGGTCGCTCCAATACTGTCTTTAACATATGGCAAACACATGGCCTACAAAACATAGAAGATATGGTCACGGACAAATTCACCTTACTAACTACCCCTAACCTAATACAAAAATACCCATTCCTACAACCCCATCAATTCGCATTGCTACAAATAACCCACTTCGCTACTCAGCACCTGAACAAACTCACTGAAAACGACAAAAATAACCCCCTAGACTCCCTTTGGCTAAGACGAGACGCAGTTAAATCAACATCCCAAATCTACAGACAAATCAGGACGACCCTAGATATTGCCAAATCCACTTTCAACTTTACAAAATGGAAAACGGTAATCCCACTAGCAGAAAATGAAGACATCTTAAACTACCACACGCACGTCATGAAAAGTCTGCCCGCCAGCACATACCAAGAGATGGCACTACAAATATTACATCAAACTTATCTCACACCGGTAAAGAGGTTCCACATCGGAACTGCCACCTCGGACAGATGCTTAAAATGTGGTGCTGACAGAGCAGATTTAATTCACTGTTTATGGTCTTGTCCACAAATCAAAATATTCTGGGAGGAAATCGCCAGCTATTGGGAAACTATATCCGGGAAAACGATGCCCATCACAGCCGCATGGGCCATATTCAGCAAATTCCCGTCAGACGTACAATCCCCCAAACCAGGAAAAATCCTAGCTGAACGCTTAGCCGCAGCAGCCAGAAAGGCCATACTCCACAACTGGCTATCTCAATCCCCCCCACCCTTATCTCTAGTTTTACAGAAGCTGCAACACATTTTCCATATGGATTGGATTGAAACCCTCACGGACAAAGAAAAACACACAGAAAAATTTATTAACACGTGGTCAACATACATAGACACACTACCACCAACCACCAGACAATTAACAATACAGACATTTCAACACACTACCTGGTACGATACTGAACTGCTATGCGGATCTGCGTCTGTCCAGGAGGCTGAACAACTGTTCATCACCTCAGTGAGTCAAGGCTTAACGGAACCCCCCAGGAGTCACCGTCTCAATAGAATATTATCGAGTCAACCACCAAACCTGCAAAATACCGATTTATGATTTAGTACTGCCACCTACATGAAAGAAGACTACGGTTGTATGATATGATTGAATACGGGTACCAATAGATACAATTGTTGGTCACTTTGGTAATACTTAATATCTTTACCTACTCATGACATGTGAAGTCACAACTCTACTACCTCACTTGACTTTATTTTGTTATACTTGTGTTTTTTTTTTTTTTTGTTTTGTTGTTATTTACATTATTATACCTGCAATATGCCATTTCACATGTAACGCATATAAATAAATAAAAACATTATTGAAAAAAAAAAAAGGCTCACTGGGCAATGGTCTTCAGAGTAGACCCCCTTCAGTGCAAGGCTAGATCCCTTTATCCAGATCCCTCCAGCAAAAGGTTTCCAAGGGAAAAGGAAAGAAATGATTCTAAAGAGATCCAAATGCTTATGAGCGCTTGGCTGGGTCAGGTTTTAGGGGGGTAAGAAGCCTAATGACCACACATCACCTTCCTAGATTAGTGCTGATAAGAGTCTATTGCACAAACCCTTTAAAAAAACGACATATTAAAAATGTGTTGGATGGCAAGAAATTAAATAAACAAATAATATAAAATCCATAAAAGTGACTGTGATCCGCCTCAGCCTATTGGGCTAGTGATTAAACATTTCTTTTACATCCAATGCCCAACAGGCTGGGATAAAAGAGCAGTGCGTATAAAGTGCACATAGTGCCATGATTATCAGTGCCTCCAATTACTGTCATTTTATTACACCTCAGGTGTGGAAGTCCAGGGGAGGAAAAAATATTCTGGTTTTATTAGCATCCAGCCCTTTAATCAGTGGATGAAGTGCCTCTCTGTCTTTCCATAGGTGGAAAGTAGTGCTTTAATCTTCCAGTGCAAAAAGTGCAAAAGGGCACATGGCTTAGCACCCTTCAGACCCCTTCACTGTACGGCTAGGGGAGACTTTTTGTCTCTTCATCTCCAGTCTGAAGGCCTACAAGGGACTAGTATAAATAAATGGACCTCTGCAGAGATCCTATAAACATAATGTGCCCTTGGTGGGGTCAAGTTTTGGGGGGAAGGAGCCTATTGACCACACTTCCCCCTGGTTCTGTGCATCCGGAGGCTATTGCACCAGATCCAAATGTGGCAGAAAAGTGCCATGGTGTCTCCGTATGGAGTTAAAAGAATAAAGAGGTTAAAAAAAAGTTTATCTGTGTGCAGACCCAGCACATTAGCTGGATTATAAACATTTCTATACACCTGGGGCCAAAAGGCTGGGGCAAAAAGCAAAGTGCAGTAAAAGTGCTGTCATAAAGTGCCGTAGTGCCATAAAGATCACAGTGCTCTGCAATACCAGAATTCACAAGCATCCCAGGTATGCAAAGCTTGTGAAACAAATTACTCAGGCTCCAAACGACAACCCTTTGACCAGAGGATCAAGTGGTTCTCTGCCATCTACCAATGCATAGGGACTCCCATATATCCTTTATCTAGGAGATATCCCACCCGCTGATAAGAACAGAAACTACACTTGATCTAAGCCAAAAGGGATAAAAACAAAGCCTTATACACATTTTTATTGCATATATATACTTTATGATATTTCAGGACTGGACTGGGATTCAAAATAGGCCCTGGCAATCTTTTCATGGTACCATACTAGACAATAATAAAGCTACGGAGGGGAAGGAAAGTGGTTTGGGAAAGGTAGTGATGTTTTCCGTTTATCTGTCTATTTTCCACTTATATAGACAATGAGGGAAGGATGGAGAAGGAGAGAGGTTTGGTCCTCTTCTTCCTTAAAGGAATAGTTCAGTGTGAAAATAAAAACTGTGTAAATAGATAGGCTGTGCAAAATAAAAAATGTTTCTAATATAGTTAGTTAGCCCAAAATGTAATCTATAAAGGCTGGAGTGAACAGATGTCTAATAAAACAGCCAGAATCCAACTTCCTGCTTTTCAGCTCTATAACTCTGAGTTAGTCAGCGACTTGAAGGGGGGCCACATGGTACATTTCTGTTCAGTGAGTTTGTAATTGATTCTCAGCATTCAGCTCAGATTCAAAAGCAACAGAAATGACCCATGTGGCCCCCCCTCAAGTCTCTGATTGGTTACTGGCTGGTAGCCAGGGTAACCAGTCAGTGTAAACCAAGAGAGCTGAAAAGCAGGAAGTTGGGTTCTGACTGACAAGTTATACATCCAGTCACTCCAGCCTTTATACATTACATTATTGGCTAACTAACTATATTAGAAACATTTTTTATTTTGCACAGCCTGTCTATTTACACAGTTTTTATTTTCACACTGAACAATTCCTTTAAGGCTGTTGTGGATGTTGTAGTCATGAAGCAGACTGTGAACTAGTCTACGGCTGTCTTGGATTGCTATTCTCTCTCCTTAAAATGAGATGATTCATGGAAAACCATAAAACATCCTAACATAAGATGCCAGGCTTCCAGGATTGTTCCTAATGTATGGGTGCCCTGAAACAGGCCATAAAGTGTAGTGTGTAAGAGAAGGTTTCTGGGCACACAGTCTCTGAGTTCATGATCCAGAGCATCAAGCAGGGTCTGTGCAAATGGGCAATCCCAAGAAGTGTGCATAGCTCTTTCTTCATGAATGATGCACCGTGGGCAATGCCGGCACCTGCACAGGTTATGGGCATGCATGAATGTCTGAAGGAGAAGTCCATCTTAGGAAGCCATCCATGCAATGTCTTCGTGCTTGTTTATCAGTCTGTCTGAAGAAACATTTTCTCAGACTGCCTTTGCTATGGCAGGACCTTGTTCATAGAGACATGGGACTCCCGATCAGTGGCTATTTCCAGATCAAGACTAAACAGGGCTGTTTACACAGCAATCTATCTCCAATAAGTGCAAGGCTATCTGCAATCTGGTGGCCCAGAATACCATAAGTCTGGTCTGGGTTGACAATCTGACTGATGACAGCCTTCAGCCTGTTGGCAAGTACCTTGGAGACGCTCTTGTAGTCCACATTCAGGAATTTTCTTTAAGCCACATCCCTCCCTCTTCTGCTTATACAAGATTGTGATCATTCCTTCCCTCAGCAACTGGGGCATTCTACCCTAAGCCATCTCCTCATACAGCTTGACCAGGTCCAGACCAATGAGACCAATGAGATCCCACAGCACTACATACATCTCCAGGCAGTGGATTTGGTGGATGCAGGCATAGAAAAGCATTGATTCAAGCATAGGGGCTGATTCTCAACCTACGTTTGTCCACAGGCCGAGAATCAGCCCAGTGTGCCCATAACGTTGAGTTAAGTTAACTTTTAGTGTGTTTTAAAAGTCTTACCAACTTTTCAAATGGTGTTTAGTTTTTAGAGTCTTGGAATTATTTGAATTATTAATCAAATATTCTGCCGTTTTCGAGCTTTCAAATGGGGGTCTGCTTTGTGAGGAAACAATTTTACTGCTATTGTTACTTTTTATCACTTATTTCTTTATTCAGGCCTCTTCTACTTATATTGCAGCAACTCATTCAAACCAATTCCTAGCTACTAGGATATTTTGGACTCCAGCAACTACCATAGATAGCTGCTAAAATTCCAAAAGCATCAAAAATTAAAAATTAAAAACAGTTGCAAAATATCTCTGAATATAACTGTTTACTTCATACTAAAAGTTAATTTACAGTGGAGCTAGCCCTTTGAAGGAAAACTGTCATGGGAATTTTTCTTTCCAAAACGCATCAGTTAACAGTGCTGCTCCAGCAGAATTCTGCACTGAAATCCATTTCTCAAAAGAGAAAACACATTTTTTATATGTAATTTTGAAATCTGACATGGGGCTAGACATAGTGTCAGTTTACCAGCTGCCCCAGTCACGTGACTTGTGCTCTCATAAACTTCAGTCACTCTTTACTGCTGTACTGCAAGTTGGAGTGATATCACCCCTCCCCCCCCAGCAGCAGAAAACAGAACACTGGGAAGGTAACCAGATAGCAGCTCCCTAACACAAGATAAAAGCTGCCTGGTAGATCTAAGAACAACACTCAATAGTAAAATCCACGTCCCACTGAGACACATTCAGTTACATTGAGTAGGAGAAACAACAGCCTGCCAAAAACAGTTCCATCCTAAAGTGCTGGCTCTTTCTGAAAGCAAATGACCAGGCAAAATCACCTGAGATGGCTGCCTACACACCAATAATGCAACCAGGGCCGCTCCGGCCATGAGGCAAGATGAGAATCTTGCCTCAGGTGGCACAGAGTGGCCTGTTACAAGGGGCGGCAAAAGGCTCCCTCTGGTAAATTTAAGAGCCGAATTTCCGTTTTTTAAACGGAAATTCGACTATTCAAATTAGAAGTGCCGAGCGGAGGGGGCGGTCTCAGGTGGCAGCAGCCCCTGGAACACGCCTGATTGCAACTAAAAAATACACTTGCTGTTCAGGAATTAAATTTTATATAGTAGAGTGAATTATTTGCAGTGTAAACAGTGTAATTTAGAAATAAAAATGACATTATAAATATCATGACAGAATCCCTTTAAGGAATGTTGTTTGTTTTTGTGACCCCTGTTGCTTAAAATGTAACGTTTTGCACACAGTGAACAGAGACTTTATTGATGCTTATTTAAGAGGAGAAAATATAACTGTTATAGACTTTAACATGGAAAAGTACTGCTCCCAAAATATTCTCCGGAGCACTTTTGCAATGTATGTTCATTGAAAACATTTTTTTTGGATCAAATCACTTTTCTGGCTGCTTCAGACAGAACATCCTTATATCTGTGACCCTCTGTCTCTCAGCTGGGCCCTCAACATGGTAACTTATTTAAAAAAGTCATTTACAAAAGATCTGTGCTATGTAGAACTCCTTTTCAGAAAACAATAGTATCCATTATGTACAATAAAGCTATGGAGGGCAGGGAGGTGGATGGGGAAGAAGGGAAGTGGGAAAAGATAGTTGAGTTCACAGGCTCAAAGCTTTATGTTCACAGAAACACAGAAACAAGGAGAGGATGGGGGAAGGGGAGGAGTTTAGTCTTCTTCTTCCTCGGGTCTGCCTTGGATGTTGTAGTCTCAAAGCAGACTGTGGACCATCCTTTGGCAGTCTTAGAACAAGGTAATTCCTCTTCAATGACTGCATTAAAGTTGTAGTACAACAAAACCTTCCTCCAGTTACCATGGTGAGGGCCCAGTTGAGAGACAGAGGGTCACAGATGTAAAGATGTTCTGTCTGAAAAGGGACATGATCCAAAAAACAGTTACATGATCATTTCAGTATAACTCCCACAGGCTGCTTTAGGAACACAGACAATAAATTGCACAAATGTAGTTGCCAATAGCAACAATGCAGCAATTAGTTTTGATTTACAAATGAGAAAATGAAAAGAAAGTCTTAAAACGGATGCTACTGCCAGCAGAACTTGTGCAGTTTAACACTTGCAATTTTAAATCAGCCCTAAAGTGTGACAATTCTAGCACAAGGGATCAGCAGTAGCAGAAGCAGTAGCAGTCAAAACAACAAGGCATTGGGCTGATGGAGGATGCTCTGTTCCTCAAGGGTGGGGCTGAGGTCACACTGTGCTTAACTCCATGTAGGCTAGACTAGACCTTGTCCAGCTAGGAAACTGGTAGAGCATCTAAACAGGGAACACAGGCTGCTCTTGCAAACTAATCTGCCTCATTTTTCTAGAAAGTGTTAGAACTACAAAAATCTACCCTGTCCTGACTACACCTCATTCACAAGGTCCCTGTTCCCTGACTTCACCAAGAACCTTAATCAACATTGGGTCTCTCTTTTAAAGGGCCTAAGTTCTAGGCTCACCAGCACTCTCCATTCTGAAGTCGAAGGCGTGGGCTGCGGGCACATTGGCTGAAGGCTCCCCTGCTTTCAGCTTGAGTATTTTTGCCGCCTGATTGAAGCAGATCCATTCTGTGCCGTGCTCCATTGATTTGAATCTGACACATGCAGTGGTGCAGTAGCAGAGTTCAGCACTAACACTCGAAAGTATCTCCAGTCCCACCTCCACTCCACTGTGTGTGTGTGTGTGTGTGTGTGTGCGCACGCTGGTGGGCTGGTGGAAGCAACTTAGGTTAATGGAGCAGGATCAAATCAGCTTAGGCTGAGAGCAGTGCAGCCTTCAGCCCATGTCCCCTCAGCCTTATTTCCGCCATTGCTACACAGCAGCTTGTTTATATGAACTATAGTAGTGTTTCAGAAGCAAACAGATCAGTTTTACCAGTGCAGGGCAACAGTACATAATATTTTCGTTACTTTAAAACACTTTAATTTTTTTGGTGTTACTGTTCCTTTAAACCTGGAAATCCTGGAAGCTAAACAGTGACCTGTTGGGAAGGGAGGAGGTTATAGTGGAACTAAGGGATGCATAACCCATGTGGAGGAATGAAAATTGTTGTATTAATGATGTCATCAAGTGGCGGAAGTTTGTCAAGGTCAAATTGCATAGTTTCTTTCAAGCTAAGGGCAAGGCGTCAGGCCGGCAAATGCAGGGGGAACTTCAAGGGGCTGCAGCAAAATCTGCAGTACCTTCAGGGCCTCTAGTGATATGCCTGGGACTCTAGATGCATCATCTTCTGCTCCAAAACAGAGATTCTAGAGAAAGGGTGTAACTAATTCTCGAGGAAGCTTCACCCCAGTAACACACTCTTAACAGAGCTAAATGATGAGACTGGCAACCTACAGAAAAAAAAGAGGGAGCAATGGAAGCAGGACCGCCATCAGAAATCGCAGGGCCCCATACGACAAAATTTCCTGGGCCCCCTGGGCTGCGCCCACCGCAAGCCCCACCTACAGGTCTGCCCTCTCCAACCCACAGGTCCGCCCCCACCACACAGTAAAAAAACAAAAAAAATATTGGTGGCTAGGGTTCCCATATGTTTATAAAAAGATATTGGTGGTCAGGGCCCCCCATAAAAAAACATTTGTGGCTAGGCCCCCCCCCCATTAGAAAATATTGGTGGCTAGGACCCCACATGAGGAAAAAAAAATTGGTGGCCAAAATTGGTGGCCAGCCCCCCCCCATTATAAGAAAATTGGTGGAAAGGGCCCCTTAAACATCCATGCCTTCCCGAAGTCAGCAGCTCTCACAAAGATGGGGGGCCCGGCTAATCAAGTCAGTGTGGCTTGGCCAGGCCCCCCTTACCCTCAGGGCCCTCTACAACACTCCCCCCTGTCCCCCCCTGATGGCTGCCCTGAATCGAAGAGATCACAGATTATTACAGCTCCCATTATGATGAAAAGGACACCGGCTGGTTCCTGTCAGATGTCACTAACACTCAGGGCCGGAACTAGGGGTAGGCAGAAGAGGCACTTGCCTAGGGCGCAAAGGCACAGGGGCGCCAGGCACGTACCTCTTCTGACCGCTATGTTCAGAAGCTGTGGCCGAAGTTCTACGTAGAGTATGATTTTCTGCGCATGCGCATGCTCGCATTTTCTGCACAGGCGCACTCGCGCGGACTCTGCGCATGCGCACTCGCGCTTCCTTGCCGCTCGCACACTTCTGCGCATGCGCGAGCGGTGGGAGCGAAGTACTTGGCCGGGTTGCCTAGGGCGCCCGACCGAGTAGGCCCGGCACTGCTAACACTGTTGATCCTGCAGGACTGTCAGCCATCAACACTCCCTTGGTGCTAGAGGAGCTATACTCTGCCACTGTACTACTCTTTATGTGTCACTGTGGGATCTCATTGGCCTGGGCCTGCTCGAGCTGTATGAGGAGATGGCAGTAAAGGGTAGAATGCCCCAATTGCTGAGGAAAGGAATTGTTATCTTGAATAAGCAGAAGGGGCAGGGGGAGAGATGTGACTTGAAAAATTGACATCCTATCTGTCGCTCCTGAATGCGGACTACAAGATCCTCACCAAGGTACTAGTCAACAGGCTGAAAGCTGTTATTGGGCAGATTGTCTACTCAAACCATACTTGCGGCATTCAGGGCCCCAAGATCACAGATAGCCTTACACTCACAAGAGATATGACTGACTACATCAAAGTTTATCATGTACATTTGGCCATGGTCAGTTATGATCAATCAGAAAAACGTTTTTGATCACGGGTCCCATGCCACAAGGTCCTGCTTAGGTTTGAGCTGGGGGACATGTTTTGTTAGTCTATCAGCCTTGGTATGGTGTATGGTGACATTTTCAGTTTTATGTTGAGCTGGAAAACTGAGTTTTGTCTGGGGTCAGAAAAGAGTGCCCTTTCTCAGCTCTGCTTTTTGTTTGTTGCATAAAGCTCTTTGCTGAGTGTATCAGATGGGATCCAAAGATCAGAGGTATCCCTGAACCAGGACTAGCCTGTATATACTGTAGATGTATGTGACCATCTTCTGAGCAGATTAGCCATTAGTGAGAGTACTTGTCCAGACCTGCAACGATTTCAACAGAGCTTCAGGGGCTAAAGTCAACTGTGGGAAGTCAGAGACCATGTTCTTCAGTGATTTGAGTCTAACTTTTGACTCATCCTATTTTCCATCAAGTCTGACTTCTTCAAAATCTTTGGAGTTTGGTTTGTGGCGAGGGCACTGCCCTGAAGTGCTGGGAAGAGAGAATGGATAACGTTTATCAAAATAATGTTTTCTATCGAGCCTGAGAGATCTTGTTATCAAAGGGAAAACAGTGGTGCTGCAGAATGAGATGCTTCCAATCCTACAGTATATGGCCCAGGCTATACCTCTGGTTACAGCCTGCAGAGCCATCACAAGATGGACAGAGTCAAATGGTCAGGAATGTACAAGGAGTCCTGCAAAGGGGGAAAAGGTGTTCCAGACAACCCTACACTGCTGAGAAGTTTTGTTGTCCATAACTGCATCCGCAGACATTGACAAGAACAGACAAGGCTGGCTTCCTCAACTAACATTTTTTTCTTTTGCAATCAGTTCAACTATGCTGCTTTTTCTGCAGCGAAACTCAGCTCTGTGTGTGCCCATGAGTGCAGAAACATGAATGAGTGGAGGCCTATGAATCAACTGATTCTGGGCCTGCGTTTAGAAGCAGACATGTGTGGCACTTCTCTAAATGCTAAAATTCAGTGCATGATTTTTCTTCTCCTCTTAGGCACTGCTGTTTTATAGTAGATGTTGATAACTGCAACAATGGTGTACCATATACCACAAATAGTTAAAATATGGAAAATACTGAAATGTTAGAGTTCAAGTTACAACAGCATTAGTTTATTGACACATTGAAAATATTCGTAATCTTTGTCAATCTGATGAAATGATAAAGTGTTTTAGAAACAAAAAGCTCCACCTTTTGGCCTTGTAATTCTGCCCTTCCGTTTGATTAATGAGCTGGGAACATGTCATTGATAAGGAATTAAGCTTGATTGGACTCTGCCTCTGTCTCCATAGGCCTGGATAATAATGTGGCATTGATTACACTAGATTTGGATGGAAACACAATATAACCAAATTGCACCAGCCCAGCACTTTCTGTCACCTCTCTGTTTGCCATTGCCTTTACCTAGGCATCAATTAAGGAATAACCTATTTTCTATAATGACATTTCACTAGTGTGTTTTTGTTTTAGTTTTGCTGGAGGAATTTGGAGTTCCCCTTTTAAGACTGTACTGCGATCCTGTGGTACAGTACTTTTCCACAATAAGCAGATAATCCTTTTATTGTATAAACACACCTTGCCACGTTTCACGCTGCCAGTACCCAGATTACCCACTCCCAGGCATGGATTTGTGGAGAAGTATTCAAACAAGCGCTCATATAAGGGCACCATCTAACTACAGTGACACCTCAATTTCACATCCCCTGATTTTAAGTTTTCCATCATTTTATATCATTATTTGTGGTCCCACCTATATATTATGTATAATTAATGTCCTTGATTTTACATTTCCAGGATTTTACACATTTTTTTCCTGGTTCCCTGAAAAACTTAAAATGGGGGTTCTACTGTAGCTCTGAGGGGGTATGTTGCCTTTTACGTTCAAAGACTGTATACACAGATCTAGTTATGCTTATTAACGAAAGGCAATGGTCAGCTGCAAATGATAAAGGTGAATATGGCTGCAGGATGCATTTGGATCTATGTGTTTTTTGCAGCGACTGAAACAGCTTACATATATTACTCTTAAGATTAAGTTAATGTGTACATTTGTTTTACTGATTTTATTACCTCTGGCACCCCATTTTTTTGATGCTCCTTGTATTTATCATTCAATTATACTTATATATACAGTATAATATATATATATCTATATCTATATCTATATATATATATATATATAGGGACCTATAGGATCTGCTAGGCTCCTATAGCTTTAAATCCCTACCCTTCATTATTTCCTAGTTACTAGGCAAAAGTCCCTGTATCTAGTTTAAGTATTTCACTATCAATCATTGGCCAAAGGGTGTATGACCACTTCCTGTCACACTTCCATATAGTGTTGGAAAGGAGTGGCCTCTTCCTCTTTGGCTGCTGGTGTCCTATCCAACTGGTTGTGCTCATTGAGCCTGGGTAAACCACGGCCTAGTAAAACCAATGCCCTAAAGGGACCTGTACCTTTAGCGACTAAGTAGGGAACCAGGAAATCCCGTGAACGAGGTTAGCAAGCACAAGTTATACTTTTAATAGACTCTCTAGGAGAGTAAGATAGATAGATTATATAGAAAGAGCAGTTGTTTGCTCCACCAAGGATAATAGCAGGAAGTAGCTTCCCACAAGGCTGCCTTGTATGCCTTTAGTGAAGGGACCACGGCGTATAGGGTGTTAGGCTAGACTTCTTCTTCCTAACCACTCCACTGGATGGGATCCGGACCACTTAAAGGTGTATTGCCTGAGGGAATTGATGAAACGCTTGACTATTTGACTTATGGGAGTGACATCTGTGATTGCTGTATCATCCTCCCCATCTACCCTCCACTGTGACTTGTTACACCTGCATTGCCTAATACAGGAGTAAACCTGTGGTTGCTCTTGTAAATAAATCCATCTGTTATTTCATCAAAGAACCTCCTGGCGTCCAATTTATCTATCTTTTGCATATAATAGCCTGTGTGGTGTAGTTCTACTACCTCTTAAAGGAAGCTTCCACTTGGTGAAGGCCCTGACACTGTTGTGTAAGTCGCAGTGTAACCCATGCTCATACCAATAGCTGGTCACTTTAACCATTTGTGTTCTGGATAGCCCAGAATAGTGTTATATGTATATATATTAAGTATATACTTTTGTAGCATTATTTCTGCTCAGTAATTATGAAACTATCAGCTGAGGTTGGGACCATGTCAGCAGTGGTGATATGATGTCGCTTTTGGAGCCCAATTTTCATGTATATGTTTGTTTCTCTTGGGTCACTAGATAGATAGATAGATAGATAGATAGATAGATAGATAGATAGATAGATAGATAGATAGATAGATAGATAGATAGATAGATAGATAGATAGATAGATAGATAGATAGATAAAATAGTGTTTTGGATCAACACAATGAAGGTGGCCTAACTCTGCGTGAATCATAAACCCTGCAAGTATTGTCATTATCTGTATGCAGAGATTGTATACTTCCAGCATAGATATTTAATATATTAGTTTTCAGCTTCAATATACCCAAAAAGACCAGAATTTACTAAAAAATAATATGATTTAGAGTCCCAACAGCTAATCTGTGCTCTTTTTCTAGGGCAAGCACCCCCACACCCAAAGTAAGCAGTATACTGTCCCCCTCCTCTTCATCTACTCATTAGGAAAAAAAAATGTAATCAGAAATCTTAACAATAATCAACTCCTTTCTGCTCCTTGCATCTTATTTTTGCTGCAATCTGTGTTTGTTTAATTAAGTGCTTAGCCTGCTGGGACAGTCTTATTTCCATAACAAACTCGGGAGTCTGTCTTAACGCAACTTACCTCATTCATTACTGGTAATTAGATATGGATTCCCCAACAACTTCATCCTTTTTGATGAATTGCCCCCAAGGCACTCACTGTCACACTATTAGCATGTTTTCAATGTATTCGATAAATCATTTCCTTCTGGCTTTTTTGTAGGGGTAGAGAGTATATATTTTAAATAAAATATTAGCAGTCCATTTGTGTGATTTATGCTTTATCGATGGCCTGGGATCCCTCATCTCCATCTGAAGTGGTGAATTATTTACTTTTATTTCTGCTATTGAAATCTGATTTCATTTTAATTCTTGCTCCTTAGAGAAAAGGAATACGAGATCTTTCTTAAAGGAAAATGCTAGCTACATATACTACTATGTGAGCGTTGGATTGTAGCTTTCATAACTGCTTAAAGGGGACCCGTCACCCAAAAAAAATATTAAAATCCTATTTTATCAAGCAAAATGAACTTTAATTACACTATATAAATTATTTGAATCTTGTTTCCATCAGTCTGGGAATTCATAATTATAGCAAATAGGCAGGAGCCATTTTGTGGACACTGTTCTTAAGGCTAGTCTTGTATCATCTCAGAATCTAGTTTGTGCACCAGAATGGGAGACCCAATGTCCATCCCCATGCCCTGGCTACACAATTAAATGGTGAAGAGAACGGGGGAATGTGGGGAGAGCAGTGACATCTATGAAGTGCTGAATGGAAAGTGAAAGTAATTGTCTGCCCCGCCTCTATGTACAGGGCATAAAGGAAGGGCAGACAATATTTGATTGACAGCTGAGATGTTTAAATGAGCTTATAACAGCTATGAATGCTTTAATTAAAAATAGAAATTGGATTTCATGTTTAATTTGAAAAGGACTTTTATTATACAGATTGTTGTGTCTGGGTGACAGGTCCACTTTAAAAGTAATTTTTGCAAAACCATAATATCAGCTATTAAACCCAGAGGTTTAGTTTAAGGCCCACTGGACCCCAATATAAAATGTTCAGGCTGACTATCTGCCATTTATTTGATTCTCTGCTAGGATCAGAATTATTTAAATTAATTCAAATTCAAAACAAGCATATATTTTTCAGAAACTTTTTCAACATTTTATATGTTGTCTTTGTACTGTTAAATAAGAGATATGGGGAGCACTACTAGGGAGGTGCAAACCCGCCAAAACGTTGTTCTGTACTTGGACTGGTAAAACTGGCCAAAATAAAGGATTATTTACACAGCAAGAAGTGGTGAAGTGCTTGCCTTTCCTGTGAAATGTTGTCTTTGTACTGTTTGCACTTATTAAATAATAATTTGAAAATCACCCCATTCTTTTTTTTTTTTTACATTGTACAGTGTCTTAAATTCTTTTGGAAAACTGGGTTGTAGTCCACAGTCAGTTGTCACCCAAAGGAAAGTTGTGTTTCCAGGAAATAGAGGCCTAAATCATGGTTGTCACACTCTATATAGGGAACAATACCTGGCGTTTTGTAGCCAATTATCTCCTTGAGAAGAGCCATAAAGCTAAAACATTCATCAATACAACAGGCCCACCAGAAAATATGAAATGTCACAGTACAGTATTGTTGCTAAATGCAGGTTTTGGGCTCCAACCCCTACTACTCTGTATAGGTTGTGAAACAAACCTCATTCATTTTCCTTTTAAGTACACCGCTTATTAGAATAACCAGTTTTTTGTAGGATCACTTTAACATAGGCCTGTAAAAATGACTGACCAGTTGTGAGCTGTGGACACTTCACAATAAACTTCCATCCCAATCTAATGACAATAGACTTTCTCTTTTGCCACCTGAAGCTTTAAGGGAACTTTTATCCGTGATTTAGAAGAGAACTAAATCGTAAATATAAAAAAGGCTAGAAATGCCATATTTTAAATACTGAACTAATTGAACTAGCCTAAAGTATACCTCCCAACTGTCCCATTTTTTATAGGGACAGTCCCTCTTTTGACAGCTCAACCCACAGTCCCTCATTTGTACTAGTTTTTCTCTGCATGAACAGCCAGAAAAAGAAACAATGAGGTTCAACGCTGGGCAAATTTGCCCATGGGCAGTTACCTATAGCAACCAATCAATGATTTGGTTTTTAAAGCCAGCTGCAAGTAGACCAATGAATGCAGCAATCTGATTGGTTGCCATGGGTAACTGCCCAGGGGCAAATTTGCCCAGTGTTGATAAATGACTGCCAATGTTTCTAACTTAATTGGCCTCATCAGCCTTATATCGTGGCATTTATATTCTATATATTCAGTATATTTCTTAGAAGTTGATCCCTAAGCTCAGTAATTGACAGCAGCACAGAGCATGTGCAGCGAATCATTAGAAAAGAAGATGAGGAGGTACTGGGACATCTTTGGAGGGACAGATTTTCACTGCTTAAAGGATGTGGTTCCGTTGGGCTGGTACAGAAATCCAACACATAATATACAACATTTCTGCTCTATTTATTTAAACTTTATTTCTCCTTAAAATAGAGCTCCATCCCTGCATATATGTGGGATTTAGCATCTTGAAATATCTCATTAACTTTTTGTCAAGCATTTAGTAGTATATAAGCAGATGACTGCTACGTCCTAAAAGTATATAGGGGTCTATCCTCCTTCTCTCATTTGGCATGTGAATGTTCTATTGCTTGTCATATGCCTGACACAGGGCCACCACCAGGGGGGGCACATGGGGTACATTTGTACCGAGCCGGCTTTGCTGCATCTAAAGGGGAGCCGGCTGTGCTGCACTTTTTGAATAAGCCAGGCCCCCATTGACAGTGCCGAAGATCTGAAGTCCAGAAAATCTAAAGACCCGAAGCTGCGAACGGAGCTGAAACCGCAAATGGAGCCGAAGGGCCGAAGAAATGAATCTGTAAACTGAGCCAAAGCCAGTAAAAGACCTGAAATAACGAACAGACCCGAAGTTGTAGTCCTGAATCTGCGAAAAGACCAGAAGCCACAAAAGGAGCCGAAGCCCCAAAGCAGCAAAATGACCCGAAGGAGTCTAAGATAAGTTCCTCTGAACACCAATGTGTTTTTTTTTTTATTTTATTTTATTGATCCCCTGACCACCAGTGTATTATTTTAATGCTATATAGGCTCCTGGCCACCAATGTTTTTTTTTTTTTTAAAAAAAGAGTCTGGAGGGAAGCAAGTTTTATTCTAAGGGTTTAGGGTGGCCTAGAAGGTCAATCTGACCAGATTAAAAACAGACCCTGGCATTTCAAGTACACAGAGGCCAAACAGGAATCTTACCAGCAGCGCCACTCCTGCCATGAAGCAAGGTGAGAATCTTGCCTCAGGTGGAACAGAGCGGCCTGTTACCAGGGGCAGCAAAAGGCAGTTTTTTAAACCGGAAATTTGGGTCCGCTAGTGCAGCGAGCTCAATAGCGCTATCTGCACTAGCAATGCAGCCCCCGTTGACCTGCTCCGATTCTAGAAGTTAGAATGTGTAGAGCGAGAGTAGCGGGCGGCATTGGAGCTGCTGCCTCAGGCTACAACAGCCCCTGAAACACCCCTGCTTACCGCAGTCTCTCTGGCATTTGCCAGATTACCAGTGTGGGCCTGAATCTGACCCTGCATTAAGCACCCCTAAAACCTCAACTCCAACCATTTTAACACGTCCACAACGGCAGACATGAAAATTGTGGATTGTTTTGAATGCACATTCATACCTCAGTACTGAAGTACTTGTGGAGACAAACTCGCACCACAGAATATGTCTACACAAAAAGTAGTAAAGAATTAGCGGTAGAAATTCCTCAGTATCAATAAGCCCCACTGATATGGAAGGGTTGTCATGTAAAAAACACATCCAGGAATAGTAATTACGGCATGAAATTGGGAATTACACTGACAAACTCTCAATAATATATTTTGTTATGTTTATTGTTCAGATGAACTGAGAAGATATATTTGAGTGTTTGGGAATACAAATATTGTAATGCAACTTGGGTAATTTTTGCCTTTTTCAGGTAAAGCTCTATTTCTGACACCCATAGCCTGTCTATTTAAATGGTGAGCTCCTCTGAAAATATGTATAAACTAATATATAATATCCAATGAGAAGCAAGCACCGCAGCCAGGACACAGAAAACAAGAACTAGAGCGGAATATGAAACATGAGGGCCGGGCTATTCCCTATTCCTTTTCTCTCCCCTGAGCCTTAGTCCTACTCAGGGCCGCCATTAGAAATCACGGGGCCCCGTACAACAAAATTTTTGGGGCCCCCCTGGGCCCCGCCCACACTGACGACCAAGCTCCACCCCATTTCCCGCCCACTCCACATCGCAGTTAAAAGACCACACAGACATCAGCGCTAAAAAAGTAACCCCCCCCACACAAGTTGTAAAAAGCTATTGATGGTCAGGGCCCCCTTATAAAAAATTGGGGCCCCCAAAAAAAAAAAATTAATTTTTTTTTTTTTAAAAAAAACATTGGTGGCAGGGGCCCCCTTATAAGTTAAAAAAAACTTGGGGCCCTAACAAAAAAAATGTAAAAAAAACTAAAAAATAAACAAGCATTGGTGGCAGGGGCCCCCTTATAAGTTAAAAACAAATTGGGGCCCCAAAAAAAATTTGAAAAAAAAAAAAACTGGTGGCAGGGGCCCCCTTACAAGTTAAAAACAAATTGGGGCCCCAAAAAAAATTAAAAAAAAAAAAAAAAATTTTTTTGAAAAAAAAAAAAAACATTGGTGGCAGGGGCCCCCTTATAAGTTAAAAAAAACTTGGGGCCCCAACAAAAAAAATGTAAAAAAAACTAAAAAATAAACAAACATTGGTGGCAGGGGCCCCCTTATAAGTTAAAAACAAATTGGGGCCCCAAAAAAAAATTTGAAAAAAAAAAAACTGGTGGCAGGGGCCCCCTTACAAGTTAAAAACAAATTGGGGCCCCAAAAAAAAATTTAAAAAAAAAAAAAAACATTGGCGTCAGGGGCCCCCTTATAAGTTAAAAACAAATTGGGGCCCCAAAAAAAATGTAAAAAAAAAATTAAAAAAAAAAAAAAAAAAAAACATTGGCGTCAGGGGCCCCCTTATAAGTTAAAAACAAATTGGGGCCCCAAAAAAAAATTTAAAAAAAAAATAATTTTTTTTTGAAAAAAAACAAACAAAAATAATTTTTTTTTGAAAAAAAACAAGTTAAAAAAATTTAGGGCCACCAAAAAGAAAATTATTATTTTTTTTTTTTTAAAAAAAACAATGGTGGCAAGGGGCCCCTTACGAGTTAAAAAAAAAATTGGGGCCCCAAAAAAACACGTTTTAAAAAAAAAAGATTGGTTGCAGGGGCCTATAGAATATTAAAATAATACATTGGTGGCCAGGAGATTAAAAAAAAAAAAATACACAAACTGGTGTTCAGTAGAATTGAACTCACGGCTTCAGTACTTCAACTTCACCTCCTTTCGTGACTTCGGGTCTTTTCACTGCTTCAGGACTTCGGCTTCGGCTGTTTTCGTGACTTCGGGTCTTTGCGCTGCTTCAGGACTTCGGCTGTTTTCGTGACTTCGGGTCTTTTCGGCGCTTCGTGACTTCGGCTTTTTCCGTGACTTCGGGTCTTTTCAGCGCATCGGCTTCGGCTTTTCGGCACTTCCGCATTCGGCAGCACAGAGGCAAGACGTACGGCTCGGGCGCTCGTAAGGGGGGCCCGGATCTTCAAAAAATGCAGTGCTGCCGGGCCCCCCTTCATGCCCGGGCCCGGTACGCTTGTCCCCCCTGTCCCCCCCTGATGGCGGCCCTGGTCCTACTAACTGAATCAGCAGCACCTTCCTTGAAACTAGAGATCCCAACTTGTAAGTTTCTGTGCCAATTGAGGTGTAAATTACCATTGGAACAGACAGAAAATGTAATGAAGGAACTGTGATGACAAGGGACGGGAAGCACAGCAGCATCGATCAGTCTACAGAAATGTTTGTAAACTAGTAATAATGGCGCCACACTCTACAATCCCAAGGCACCCCGGATCCTGACCTCCAAATGTAATTTCTATAGATCCGCACCTGAGTGGTGGATAACTCAGGTACCATAACACTTTGGCTGAAGCTGCTGTGTAACCTAATACCATAGTCTCTGGCCTACTAATGCAAAGCATATAGATCTGTTTGGCCTGCAGATTATGTTTCCTCTTCTCCCTCCCTCTTGCTCTGTCAAGGAAAATTGCAAAATAATGCAGCTTCCCTGACTTCATTACCGCTTGGTTTAACAAAACCAGCACTTCTTTGCACATCACTCCTCCTCCTCCTTTTATTTTCCTTTGCCCTCCAGCTTGACAATAACCTTTCACCTCTCCCAAACCATATTGACAGGGTCAGGGGGCATCACACACATGCCCAAACCAATCAATTGAAATTGGGTTTCCATATCTAGTCTGTAATCAGGAAGCAATTTAACGTTCCCCATGGTTGTGTGTTTGTTTAAAATAATGTTTGCCCATCAGTGATAACAAGAAAATTGATGTGGGTTAAACAGCTTGTTGGCTTTCACTTAAGTTTACAAAGCAGCCTCCAGCAAGGTGAACTACTGAAGGCCAAAGCCACAACAACCGCCATCACAACTTCAATAGCAAAAAAGATTTGCCAAGTGCTAGCAGATCACACGTAATATGGCACATCCTTATGACATTGTTTTGTCTTGATTATTCTTGTATACTGAATATATGTTTACCGTATATCTTTTTTTCTACAGTGCCACTTGTGCCTCATATTGTTGTATATTACAATAATGCATTAAAGGACCAGCAACAATAAAAAGTAAAAATATTTTATTTCCATTTAAAGTCTGTTTATCCAATGCCTACATATAAATGTATATGTATTGGCAACAAATGTACTGTTTTATCTTCCCTCCGCTTTTCTACGCCTATTGAATATTAATGAGGCAGAGAGAATCAGCTGAAATCAGTGCTGCATTTAAAAGAACAGTTTCCACCTGCGTGCGGCTACACAGAGTGAGCAAAGTGGAGATCCACCTGATATACGCAAAAGCAGGCATTTTGAAGCAGATCTCCACTCTCTCTGATCTGTGTAACTGCACACAGGCGGAGACTGTTCTTTAAAATGCAGGAACAGCTGATTTCAGTGCATTCACTTCTCTCCAGGGCCAGCCCAGACCCGCTCCCCTGATCTGCTGGTCCCCAAAAGAAAGCAATGTACAGTGAGCCGTGTTCGTGCATGCACCCTGCGTGCCAGCATTCACTCTTATGCGTCAGCGTTAGGGTTGCCACCTGGCCGGTAAAACTTATGGCTGATCCCAATGTTATTAATTGGGAAAAAAAAAATATTTAGGAAGGCCAA
The DNA here is from genome assembly GCA_038501925.1 of Xenopus petersii. Lineage (NCBI taxonomy): Eukaryota > Metazoa > Chordata > Amphibia > Anura > Pipidae > Xenopus > Xenopus petersii. The sequence continues at coordinate 88,834,694 of CM076678.1, forward strand.
TATTTTTTTCCAGAACACGTGGCAACTCTAGCGTTCACGCATGTGAGCAGGAGCTCTTGGAAGTTTGGACCCAGTGGGCCCCCAATGCTCCAATTGGACCCTGCTTCTCTCCACCTAATTTATATTCATTTGGTTGAGAGAAGCGGAGGGAACGTGTGTGTGCCCTTGCCAGAATTTTGGGTAATTTAGTGCACAGGGCACAATTGTGCTTTGTGCACTAGCGATGCAGCCCCTTCGACCCACTCAGAAGAACTTTAGGTGTGGGAGGGACGCAATTGGAAAGGCATTGGCAAGGGGCGAGATTTAACAAAGACTTTGCTTGTGTTATTATTATCATTTATTTATATATTGTCAACATATCTAATGCAGTGCTTTACAAAGCAACCAAAAAAGTCACCCTCATCTGATATCATTTAAGCCCAAGGTTCCCAAATCTTTGCTCTCTCTAGATATGAGTGGGGTGGCTCAGCCTAAACACCAACTGGGGTGATGTTTGTGGTGAGTGCCTATTGGTTATCCTTGCAGTTGATGAACTATATTGGGCGTGACTACCGCAAAAATGTTTTTATTTATCAGTAATCCAGTTATAAGGTAAGGACCAAATGTTGGTCCACAAATGGTGGACAAAACCTCTAAAGTATTTAACCACAGGATTAAGCACTTTCTGGCAACAACGGCCTCCATTTCTCAGTATAGGGGTTTTCAAGTGACCTAAGGACTGAATTCAGCAGGAAGATGGAGAGGATCACATTACATAGTTACAAAGTCAGAAGGTGTGAAAATAAAGGATTAAAGGAAAATCAGAATGTAATTTGTAATTTACAAACAAGATGCTGAATTAAAATGCCCCCCCCATACATAGTAACATATAATGTGAAGTGCATGTTGGCTGGTTAGTTCTATATGGTGAATCTGCCAACAGGTGGCAGCAGAAGCTTGGCTGAATTTGTTCATCCAAAAGTCACTTTCCTGTAAGAGCCGAGCATGTACTGCATTGTAAAGTGCATTTTTTATATTCCCTAGTTTAATCCAGTTTGGAAACCTAATTTCTGGTTTCAAGCAATATGACAGATATAGAAGTATAGGCAGATTAAAGTAGTAAAAAATCCAAATTTTTGCAGATTGGCATATTGATCAACTTTAAATTGTTTGGTATATCTACACTTTGTAAGGCCCCAGAGCTAACCAAATTCCAAAGCCCTCCTTACCATCATGCAAACAATGACGGTGTCTTTGTACAAATGATACAAACTGACATCATGGCACAGCATGAGCTCATATAAACTACAATGAAACCACCATTGTACATTCCCACATTTGAAGTTTCCTCACATTTTACACCATTTTGCAGTCATGCCAATTTGTAATGTATTTCAGTGAGTATTTTTTCCAGATTTTACACCATGTTTTTCAGCATTTTATAACAAACTCTTTGTCTAGGTTGCCAAGTGAATATTACTTTTTAGTGAAATGAAGCTGTTACAATAGTAACTATAGTGTTCTTCTGTAAATAGTGAACTTCCTGGATTTTATATAATTATTGGATCCCCTGAAAAACATAAAAAGGGGTTCTACTGTATTTATAGTACATTCCAGCTGGGATCTGGCCAAACATATGTATAGTGAGGGTATATAATTCCTTGGTCAATGGAGGCTGGATTCTCCTGTGAAACTCATTTTATGGAAAAGGTTGTAGCTCAGAGCCTCACACAACATAATGGTTGTTTTTACCCTCAGTCCAAAGAAGTAAAAGGGGCTGGTTATTATAGTCAAACTTTGTGTTGTATCCTTATATTGAAGTGTGGGTAAAAAAAAAGTCAAACCGTCAGGTCCGGACTGAGAATCAAAATAGGCCCTGGCATTTCAGGTACACAGAGGCCCAAACAGCCCCCACCAGCCCACTAAATACTGATGACTTTCTATGGCACCTTATAGCAGCAGCGTAGTGTCTGTGTTTTTTGGTATTGCACGTTGTTCTTTGGTATTATATAACCTGCACGTGTCATATAGTACGGGACACATTTAGTAGTGATGGATGAATTTGGGCATGATGGTGAATGGTTGAGACTGGGGACATGGAGAAAAAAATGCAAAAGGATCACATCTCTGCCTTTTATAACTCTTGCCCCTCAACTGCCACTGGGTCTGCTGTGTATATTTTTCCCTTGCTTCTGCCAATCCTAATCTAAATAGGCTTGCACTCCTATGTAGGGAGGGGGTTTGTGGCCAGGGCCTTGAATATATAACAATGTGTCAGTTATGGTTTTAAAATATAGAGCAAAATATGAACGTTTCTTTGCAAAATGTGGCCACACATCAGCAGACTGGCATCCAGTTTAGCTTTGCGGCGACTAATCTCCCCAATCTGCCTTCCGCCATCTAAAATGTAAATCACGGGGGGGGGGGGCAGGCGCACGGAGCACTTTGTCAGAAGTCGCCTGAAGTTTCCTCGTGAGGCAATTACGGGCGACTTCGGAAAATGAATCGCTCCGTGTGCCTGCCCCCCGCGATTTACATTTTAGACGGCGGATGGCAGATTGGGGAGATTAATCGCTGTGAAGAAGAGGAGATTTGTCGCCTGGCGACTAATCTCCCCGAATCCGCCCTTGTGGCCAGACCCTAAATTGTGACCACATGCTTGTAGATAAACAAAGTGCACTGGCTGTGGCTAATATATGATATGGAAGTGTAAGTGGTATGAACATTCAGCCCCTACCCTCCCATATGTACTGATGAAGTCTCAGCAGATTTTTAATGGCACAAACTGATCATTTGGAGAGGGTCAGCAATAACCGAAGTGGTAGAGAACTACAGTAAATTAGTAGAGCACCTTGCACTAAGTATGGCCAGCTGTATAGTTCATTCTTTAATGGTGCAAATTGCAGAATGGTAAAATAATTTTAGTTTCTGCATCAAATAGTTTTAGTTTCAGCAGACAAAAGGCTCATTTACAATAATTGTATACATGTACACCAGTGCCATTACCCATAGAAGCTAGCTTTTTGTTTTGAACGATCTGTTGACGTATAATAATGAAAGAAAATCTCTGACTGCTGTGAGTTACTGTACTGGTGCTAATTTGCCCCCTGTTTTGTTTATTATCCTTTGTTTGTATAGCACAGACACATTTACACAGCAGTTTGCAGATATGGTTCATCAGTTTCTGCCCCGGGGTGCTTTCAGTCTAAGGTCCCTGTCGTATTTGTTTTTACATGAGCCTCAGTGTGAATACACCACTGCCAGCTGGATGGTGAGTAAGAGTTGCACGTGCAAAGAAAGGTGCAAAGAAAGGTGCAAAGAGGGGCGGGGGGGTTGTTTGAATTGACCCGCTGAATGTTCTTGTAGACAACTGAAATCATTGGCACTTACAGACAATCCAGCCTCCTGTATTGGATAGACATGTCCCAATTTTTTTACATGATATGGTTTAATGTGTTCAGCTTATGGAGTAGCTCAGGTGTGTCCTGTGGCAACTCTCATTCATTGAGCTGGACTGGATTTACTGTCTGATGTCACATGGGAGTAAAACCCCCTTAATCTTGTTTGCACCTGAGAACTGCTAACTAGAACATAGTTTATCAAGAAAAAACCCATCGAACTTGCATTAGAGATAAACCATGCTAAAATAATGCAACTTTCCCCTAACGGGCATATTTGGCCCCTTTAGAATGAGTCAGTAGCAAACCCAAAAATAATATTTTGCTTAAAAAAAGAAAATGTAATTCCAAGCTAATTTCCCAGTATACATTATTTACAAATATGCAATGGTTTTAAAAGTTATTTTGGAGAATATAACTGCTATTATTTTATTCTAAGCCTTGCTGGTTTTGACTTTTACAACAATGTAGCAGAAGCCAGCTGATGAACAGATCTGCAAAGAAGCATGCAAGTTGACTTCTACATTTTTTGAAGAGCCAGAACCAGCAGTGCAGAGATGGACACACTGCTTTCAATAAATAATTTCAGAACCATTGAAATGGAATGAATGTATATTGGAGAGTTGCTTTGAACTAAATTTTCATTAGGCCACACTTTAGTCTGGGTTTACATCCCCCTTAAAGTTATACTGTATGTAAAAAGAATTGAAAGCAGCAGTTTGTTTATGCTTTATAATTTGCTCTCATCCCTGGTTCTGACTCTTGAAATAATGTAGCAGGTCTAGTAGCTGCGTTCTGCTACATTGTTTCCAAAATCAGAACCTGCAGTTACATAAATATATATATATGAGAAAGGCTAGGGACCTAGCCGAAACGTTAGTTTTTCTGTTAAAATAAAAACCTTTCTCTATTTCAACGTTTTGGCTCCTAACTCAAGCCGTCTTCCTGCTTGAGTTAGGAGCTGAAACGTTCAAATAAACTAACTTTTTTTGCACCAAATTAAGCCCTGTCCTTCTTCAGGTTCATGGTCAGCGGTTTGATTTTTTTCATGTGCACCTACCTTGGAAATAATTTTAAAACATTTGAATTATTTGATTAAAAAGGAGAAAAGGCATTCCCGTAATTCAAAGCATTCGGGATACAAGTTTCCAGATAATGGATCATATACCGCTATACTGAAACTTCTTTAAATTGTTTAACACAATGAATTCACACCATTTCATATATTTGCTATTATATTATATATTATTTTTTTTGCACATTTTGATGTAAAACTGCTTGTTTCGTTTATATGCTACTTGTATGAATTTGTACTTCCTTTTGGGAATTGTTAGTTTCCATGAGGAAAATAAGGGACACAAGGTGCTGTTCACTATTCCAGCTTCACTATTCCACTCTGCTTTTTGGTATCAGGAAGGGAAAATGTGACTATCCAGGGGTCATAGTTAAGGTACATGGATTTTGCATTTCTTTAAAGGGATTGTAACTGCAAATAACATCGTGCAACTTTCCATTATAATTTTCATTGGTTTTAAAGCTCTATTTGTATCTGTCTGCTATTGCCTGGCATAACGATAATGTGTCAGAAGCCTGCTGATTAGCTGGGACTTAAATCCCCTTCACTAATAAAGTTTTGTTTACTGTTTGGAACATAATTTATTTATACATATGGTTAAATAAATGCCCATAATCTACAGTGTGTTAAAAAAAATTCAGCATGTTCATCATTAGCTACATCAGATTCTTAGTATAAAACTGGTCACGTATGGAATCTCCTAAAGGTTCACATAAAATGTAAATGTACTTTGCAGAAGAATTACATGTTGCTGGAAGCCCTTTGCAGAATTAGTGTTCTTACACATGCTGTAATGTCTCACTTGTGTTCTCATATAGGGGCAAGTGTGGAATAACATTAGAATTTAAAAGAATGACCAAACATCCACCAAATTCATTCATACCGGTATATACAGTATAGAATCCACATTCATGAATTGGATTAAGGCTTTTGGTGAATTTGATGTTCTTTTATGTTTTAATCCCCATAATATTTTTTACTCCAGTTTTAGTTTACCCCCATTGTTACATGCAATGTTTAAATGGACTATGGGAGTATTTGATATTAACACTTACAGTGCCAGGAAATTGTGC